>VDFB02281492.1:418420201-418722542 GCA_007258455.2 Sequoia sempervirens
TACTATAGGGTTTCTCCTCATTTTTTGAGGAGCATCATCATTGTACATGGGAACCTGATTATCCTTAGTTTCTTGAACCCATTTTATATTTCACATTTATCTTAAGTTACACGTAAGGGGCATGTTGGTGTAATTATTTAATTACACCTTATATTTTAAGTTGACTTTCATAATCTATTTTCATTACATATTTAGGATAGAAGAATTAAATACATGTTATTTTATTATTTCATGAGATTTATATTTTTTCTTATCCTCTAAAATTTATAAATTTTGTTAAAATAATCACTTTTAGGGGGTTTCTACCTCTTCCTAGTCCTAATTTAATTTATAATCTTGAGGGTATATATTGTATCTTTTCTCAACCATGAATAAAAAATTCTAATATTAGTTTCATATGTTGAATATTTAAATTTTTTATGTGAAATTCTAACATAATATATTCATCTAAAAACATGTTAATATATCACTTTTGAGTTCTTTTATTTTATTTAGAACTATTTATTTTATTTTATTTAAAAATATTTTGTATGTAACTTTTATTTAATTTAATTTGGTTAAAATTCATATTTTTTATTTAATCTATTATTAGATTATAGATTTATCAAGGTTAGATATGTTAGTACGCAATTTTTATTTATAGATAAGTAAAAATAGTTTTTAAAATATAAATTAAATTATTAGTATGCACTTATGTATATTTATTGATAATTTTAGTATATAACACTATTATATAATTATGAAATATAATATATAGTACTATAACCTTGTAATATAAATAGCATATAGATTGATTTAATAGAAAGCCTGTCTAACTTAAATGAAAGCATAATTCAATATAAATAATTGGTTAGATTATGGCTAAGTATTTAATTATATAATGAATATAAAATATCATACTTGTTATTTATTACAGATTTATGTTACATATTTAAGATATTATCTTAATTATATATTTAATCATCTGGTAACTTAATGAGCATTGTCTACTATTTTATTTACTAAAGTACACAATTATTTCATTAACATTATTTTATTCACTATAATTGTATAAAAGTAATCTTGTACACAAAAATAATAATTATACAAAATTATTAACTTTTTATATGTCATATATATAATATTTTTGGTTTTGTATTTTTATTTTTGTATTTGTTATTTCTTAATAATTATTTTTAACGTATTGACACCATTCTTCATCCCTTTCTAACACTGTAGTTACATATCTTTGCATGACATACATATTTAATGTGTAAATGAATGTCAAATTTTAGTTAAATGGTTTTTATGTACGCAATCATCCCATGAGACTCCTTGCTACTACTATAAAATGCCTCTCATCAAAATGAAATATAATTTAAAATTTGATAAGTATTTACATAATTGAGTTTTATTTAATAATTCAAGTGAATTAATCAAGATTGTAAGGAAACACATTGAAATAAAATTGATAGAGAGTGGCTTACTTTAAAAAGAAAAAAAATAATTTTCTCTGGTTAAATGGGACAAGGTTTTCCAACCTAAAAGTTGTGGTGGGCTTGGGATTAGGACTATTTCTAATACCAATAAAGTTTTAATGGACAAAGAGGGCTGGAGCCATCGAGGGATAGGAAGGATTGGTGTAAGATCATGAATGCTAAGTACCTTCAAAACAGACCTTTGATTGACTACCTAGTGGAGACTCACCCTTCGGGGTCCTTGGTTTGGAGGTGTATATGCAGTTTGAAGGACCTTTTGAGAAGTGGGATCAAATGAAAGATTGGTAATGGAAATATAATTAGATTATGGGAGGACACCTGGTTACTTGGCACTCCCCTAGAAAACTATGAATTCAGGAATCTTAAGAGATTGGCTCAACAATTCTGTGGCATTTATACTAGTGATTATCTCCTAGGGCCTCTGGGTGTCAGAAAATGGAATGACCTAGGCCATTGCTGCCCCTTTTCCCCTGATCTATGCCTCCTTTCCAAGATCTTCCAGGAATTGCTCTCCCTCACCAAGCTTCTCGCTACTTGCAGGGGGAATGAATTTTTCCGGACTCATGATAAACAGGGTGATCTCTCATTTAAATTGGCTTACAATATGTTGACTGACCAGGGTGTTGTCCTCGATCTATGGAAGAAGGTATGGAATCAACACATGATCCTGAAAGTTAACTTCTTTTGGTGGATGACCTGCCATAACAAGATTCTTCCTCAAGACAATTTGAGGAAAAGGGGATTCCAGATCCCCAATAGATGTTTTTTATGCAAGTTCAATGAGGAATTGGTGGATCACCTACTATTACACTGCCCATTTGCTATGGAGGTGTGGGAGCTAGTTTTAGGAAGATTGGGGATTCAATGGATTATGTGTAAGAATATCACATCCTTTATCTTGAGCTGGTCTAGACCCTTTATCCACTCTCTACTTGGTGAAATTTGGAACCAGGTCCCTCCTATTATTTGCTAATGTTTATGGAAAGAGAGAAACAACAAGATCTTTAGGAACATGGAGATGAGTCTGAAAGAGGTGTTTGGTATTGGGTCTCAGCTCATTGCAGAAAATATCTCACTTTTCAAAGGGAAAACCCCTAACAAAGGTCTGACTAAGGTGGAAATAAGTATGGCCAAAGCTTGGAATTAGAACCTGGATGCTAACTCTTATGACAACTCCAAATCCCTGGCTCAGAGTGTCACTATTTGAAAACCTCCTGACAGAAGCTAGTATAAACTAGATTTTGATGGGGCTACTAAAGGCAACCCGGGAAGAGCCAGTAGAGGAGGTGTGATCAGGGATTATAAAGGAAATTATGTGGCTGGTTACTCTGAGGGGATTGGTGTTCATTCTTCTATGATTGTTGAAGCTAGAGCACTATTGAAGGGCTTACAGTTGGCTGTCTCCATGGGGATTGAGAACCTTCATATTGAAGGAGACTCTAAGTCTATTATTGATGTTGTTAACTTTGACAAGTTGTTGGGGTGGAGTACTAAACACATTCTTCTAGACATTAGGCTCTTCGTGTCAAAGTTAAAATTCAAAGTTTCCACCCACATTTATAGTGAGGGAAACCAAGTGGCCGATGCCTTAGCCAATTTTGGCACACACTGGAAATTATCCACATGTTGGCATTCTTTAGGGAACCTACCTCCTGACATTCATGGTTTAATATTGAAAGAACAAAGCCCTTATTTGACCCATGATAATAAATAATCAAGCACATTGCTAGATTTTTTGGGGGGTCCACATGCTTGTCTGTTGGGATATGTGGATGAGTTTAACTGATGAGATGGATAACAAGGGGCATAATTCAAATGATGGGATGGAGCTCATTTTGAAAAAGGAAATCATGAGATGTTGTAATAGGTACTTGATGATTAAAACTAAGCTGGACCGTACCCTTCGTAATCTCCTTTTAGGGGATCTTGTTAAGCTATTGTATTCCCAAGTTTTCTGATTTTGATTTTGATGTGAATAATAATTATGAGATCAACCTCCTTATTGGCCCTATATTGTCCACTATTTTGTCTCTATGTCTGATAGCTAACCTTTTTGGTTTTGCTAAATTTTGCCTTCCCCTGAAAGCTAACCTTCTTGGTGTTTCTAATTTTGGCCCCGTGGCCATCTTGCATAGGTTTTTGTGCATCTTCTATGTGGAAGGAAAATTGTACTTTCTTTTCATATCCTGCTTACTTAGCTGATTGTGTGTAGAGATCCTCCTTTATGATTCTGCTAAGATTGTTATTTGGAAATTACTTACTCATGCGTGTGACTTGTCCTTTGCCTTGATTATCAAAGACTATCATTTCTGGCTTAAAATCCTTAATGTGTGGGTGATTTTTCACCTTTCTATTATCTCTAACCTTTTATTTTCTCAGGGTTCCTGGTTATCCTATCTGCAAAGTGACATTATGGGTGGTGATAGGGTGTAGACTAAACTGGATAAGTGCAATGAATTTCGCAAAGATCCGCTTGTTTGGAATATTTGTGTTGAAGGTGGTCTTGCTCCTCTAATGGAGAGACTAGTGGGCCATGACCCTAATCTTTCTGCTTAGTTTGGAAATTCATGGAAATATTGTCATGTGAGTTTGGGAGGCATTTCCTTTACTATGGATGAGGAAGTGATTACACAGGCTACAAGACTCTAGTGTACTGGTATGAAGCATCTGAAACACACCAATACTTAGGACAATGAAAGTATGAACAAGTTTTTTGTGGAGAATGAGGTGTCAGTGTGCAACCAGTCAGGTTTTGACTAGGAGGCTCTCCCTCAGCTGTGGAACTAGGTGTGCCTTGCTTTGATGAAGTATATGACTCTGGAAGGTAGGTACAAAATCTATTAGTTCTACCATTTCCCTCTATTGAATCACCTCAGGCATAAAATTTTGTTAAGCTTTCCTTTTTTCCTTCTTATGAACTTAGAAACTTCAGTTGAAAAATGTGTTGAGGCTACTGGTCAGAATCCTAATGACCCTACTCCCCTACCACTCCACCAGGGCCTCATTTTGAGGCTCCACCACTTCCATCTTGCTTTATGTCCATCAAATTCTGCATTGAAGAAATTGAGCCCCCCACTATTACCAATTTATCTCCGTCTGAATCTAAAGGCCATGTTAGGAAAAACCACCCAGTTCCTGTTGACACGCATAAATCCAAGCCCGCTATGAAAAAGGTTAAAGGGAATGAGGGAGTGGCCCAAAATAGTGCAGTGACTAGTCTTTGTGAACTCAAAAGAACCCCTCGCCAAGACTACCAGCAAGCCTACCCTAAAAAAGAAAGGCAAGGAGGAAGGTAAGAGCTTGAAGGAGCCTCCAAGCAAAGGAAAAAATGTGGTGAGCAAGGACTCTTATGGGGGATATGGTGGTTGCAGAGATGGTGGTTATTGGTTGTGATGCCATCATTCGACACTTTGGTAGGCTGGCCAAGAATAGGAAAAAAGTGTAGGTTAAAGATTTGGATACGAAAGAGGAGCAGTCAGACAACAAAGAAAGTAGGGTTGAAGAGGAGGGTGAGGAGGAGGAGCATGCTAGAGGTCCTTGCTCTATTCCTGACATGGGAAAAGTTCAGAAGGAGGTTTTTTCCTCTCAGTCTTTGAAACCATTGGATGTTGAGCATACTTATACTAGTAAGATTGCGGTTGGAGGGGAGGAACTCTGTGTGCTAAAAGAAAGATTGGATAAACTTGACAAAAAATTCTATGGTTTGACCCGCTTCACGGTTAAGTTGGTCCACTGTGTCACCAGTACCCTGTCGACGGTGATGAAGGATGAGATGGATATGAAAAATACTGAAGACTGTCAAGAATGGGTTGGAGATGATGTTGTAAATCTCTTGTGAAAGAACTGGGAAGATGCCAATTAGTCTACTGTTGGTCCACTGTTTGTTCGTATGATGTTTGTCTATGGTGTCTATTTTTTGGCTTTGTGTTTTTTGATGCTTTTTTTTATCTTGAACTCTATTGGCCCTTGTGGTTCTATGTGAAGGGTACAACACCCTGAAAATGCTGCTTACCTAATAAAAAACATTGATAAAGAAACCTATAAATAAAAAATTGATATTGGATTGTTGATAAGAAGGTTCAAATTAATGAGACCTAAGAGTTTTATAGCCTAAACATGATTACCTTGATCAATTGTGTCATTATTTCATTATGAGAAAATAAGGACATGTGGTACATGTAGATAATACTCACATAATGTTTATATAAATAAGCAAGGAGAATCATCAAGATATTTTTATACTAGGATTGGAGTGTATTCCTAAGCTCAAGTTAGGCCCTTTTGATTGAGTTAAAAATAGTAAAATAGATAAAGAGTGGTAATAGATACTATGGTCAATTTTGGTAATGAATATCATTGAATTAATCATTAGTACGTGTAATACATGTTTAAGATTTATGCAAGAAGATAAATAACTATTACTAAAAATATCTTTAGAGTTTTTTTAAATAATTATTATCAACTTGTTAATTGTTGTTTTTTGTTTATGCTCTAGATGTGAAGTGATGATGGTTTTATGTAGAAGGAAATTTCATATTGTATAATTAATTTTATTTTCTAAAACCTATTTTAGCTCCTTTCCCATTTTGTGTGAATTTTTACCTTTAAATAATGTTCAAGATACATTAATTTATGTTTCAATTAATGAGTTCTTAATTTTGAAACTACTATAATAGAATATACATAACTGAAATTAAACATTTAACTACTAAAGAGTGAGGAGATAGTAGAGAACCCAAAAATCACCTTACGAATCTCACTAGCATGGACTCTAGTATATCACATTGTCATACTTTTTATACATTGTCATTTGATCTAGATGTCATTCATAAATTATATAACATTATTTTGACATGTACATAGGAATAAGAGGATATATATAAAATTTTACCATATATAATTACAAACAAACAAAAAAATCAGCTTAAAATAAATAGTATAAATGAAATATTGAATTTGAATATAGCATGAGAAATAGAGAAAAAAAACTATGAGTTTGAGAGTCCATATAATTGCTCTAAGGTATAAGGATTTATGTTGGGAATACTTAGTTCTTTCCATGAATTGTCAATCCCCCATTTTTGTCTTGTAACTTCCACTATAAATCAATAAAATGAGGGAAGATTGGAGATTTTTTGTGATATTAATTTTTTTTACATCTAGAATTAAAAAAAATAGAGTAGTAATAGTCTATAAGTATTAAATCTTTAGTTTGTGGAGAACAATAGTCTAGTGTGTGCGACAATAAGACACTCAAAATAGATTTTTTTTTTTAATTTTTTTGAAATCAATAATGATCTTGAATGAGAAATTGAAAATAACCACACTCAAAATTAAAAAAATTGAAAAGAATAAATTTTGTAATATTCAAAACCTAATTTCTAAATTACTAATTTTTTAAAAGATGAAAAAATTAAAAAGAAAAAAGTAAAACAGTAATACGAATTATATTATAAAATACTTGCCCTATAACACACTCAAGTTGTAAAATGAATTGAACATGCTTTATAACTCACTTGTCTTATGTAAGATAAAAGAAAAAAAAAAGGCTTACAAAATTTGAGCATGTTATGTTTTGAAGTCGAGTGAACAACCAACCTGCCATTTCTCTAATTGTTACTATACTCTTAAATTTAGAGAACGAGAGGTTATTATGGAAGATGAAGAGAATATTTTACCCACTTACAAAGAATACACGCACAAGCTACTAATTTTCTGCAACTTGGCTAGCTAAAGACATGCTCATCTTCTCAAGAACAAATCAATGGACGTTTTTCATTGGTCTTTCTTAATGATAAGATACGTCGAGACCCCCAAAAAATCGATGCCATCACTGATTGTCTTTTGGTTGGACGTAGAGTTGTGGTTTTCCCTCATCTTCGTTTGCAATCTACACGTAACCACATGATGATAAGTCTGATATGGATGTTTCTGGGGAGAGTTCACCGAATTTGGTTTATAAGTTTTTAATTGCCACGTTTGACAAGACTGTAGTGCTTTTTTCAGATTCATCCTACCAATGCCTACTTAGGTTTGGTAGGCTTGTTTTTAGATTTTCAAACATGATCTCTATTGATTTAGATGATTTTTTTAACATGTCCCATCTTGATGATAAGACCAGTTGGTGAGGCGTTGCAGATTGTAAGTAGTCCTCTGTGAAAGGATCAGGTTGAAGTTGAACCGTTTGATCTTTAAACAGAGGCTGATGTAAAAACATGTGTACAGAGATTTGTCTTTGCCTGATTTTGTTTATTCACCCTTCAATTGAGGTGGTGGCACTGGCTATTCATCACACGTATTGTAATTCACTCTGTTGTACGTGCACATTCAGAAGAAAATGTGATCATGAGACATTTTGTAGCGTAAATTGTTTACTACCTTATTAAATACTGTTGAAAATGCAATTCTTAAGGCCATTTGGAGTGCGCAATAAAAAATAGAAGTGAATCAACAAGATATGATTATGTTTAGATCTTCGGATTCATAGAATGTTGGCCAAACACCACCCTCCTAGGTATCATTCATTAGTGTTTTGGTCAAGTACTAAAACAAAAAATGTAAGCTTCGCTGCTAATTATTGTTTCCTTACATTACTTTACTAATTTGCCTTTATTATATATATAGCAAGTTTTTATCATGGGATAGTCCCTTTGGAATTAAAATTCGATATTAGAAATGTATTTCTACTAGTGAAGATTAGAGACACAGTTAAAGATATGGTCAATGATGTATCAATGCCTCAAGTCTAAAGGCCATTTATTGTAATCTTTCAATATGAGGAGGGGATAAAATAAAAGTATGTAGATCAATGAAAAAAGGCATAGACCTCCACGTTATTTCCCACTAACCCATCCTTAAACATAGTGATGACTTGGTGAAGGTTCTTATTTTTCTATGCAACTTAAATGGATATTGCATTCCCAACTAGCTAGATCATTGAGAAGGTGTTGAGAGCTTAGATAGTCATTATAGCCTCACATTTGAATCTCATGAGGAAAGAATAATTAACAATGTGCATTCCTTAGCACTCAACTGCCCATCATTTGAAAAAAATTATAAATAAACTTTTATAGCAGCTCACCATCATGGATATGTGAGTCCCTTAGATGTTCTTCCCAAATGACCTTCAGATAGCCTTCTCTATAGGAGTAGATTCCATGAAGAAGACACGAAAAATTTGGGCCCGAATATCTCCTTAGAAGCAAGAACAATAACATGTTGTCATAATTATCATCTCCACCATCTTTAATTCATGAAAATTTCAAGCCAAAGTAAGAAGAAATAATAATGCATAGGAATACATGAAGCAATATGAATCCAAACATCAACTTTATAGTAAGACAAACCTAGAAAAGATAATATATCATGGCATCAAACTACTACTTCTTAATCTTTCCATTATACTTCTTGGGAGTTATCTATACTAATCATTTTTGCTAATTCAATCCAAGCCTCTGCATTCCTCTAAAAAATGATCTCTTTTGCCTAATTGATAGAGTGATTAGATAGAAAATTAGTTTCCTGATTCACTTCTTTGTATATGTGTTTGATGGTGGACTCATCTATTAAGTCAAGGTATGACTGAATTTATTTAATCCATTTAGAGAATTTTCAATTGACAGTCTTCCTAGAAACAATAGCCTAGATCACAACTTGTGAATTTCCTTCAATTTCTACCAAGTATCAATCCCCCTTGATGCAAGCATTTAGGCCTTTTAAGAGGGTAGAATTTTTTTCTTTATTATTTCTTACCTTAGGTTTAACTACAACTTAATTGAGCTCTCCTAGTAAACATCTTGGTTATTCCCTAGAATGCATTGATCTCCATAAAAACTAGGATTTCCTCTTGAGACCCCATTAAAAATAAGTTTTTATCTAGCTCTTGGAGAGGCAGTCCATTTTGCAAGCCTCCACTTCATCTTAACATCCACCCCAAAGCATGTAGTGCTAATATAGGTGGGGTCCTTTGATAATGTGCAAGCATTACTTACTTTATTGTCCTAGAAAGAGAGGATAAATTTCCTTAATTTCCTAACACTTGTATTCTAATGCTCACAAATTCCCATGTTGATATTTTTGATGTTAACATTAGTGGAGGAAGCCTTTTCTTTGAATTTTCTTTAGTTGTATTCTTTCCATATCTTCCAAATGACCATGGTAGGAGCCTCACCCAAAAGGATAGCCCATACTAATTATTTGAAGAGATGGAGCCAAATCCAAAAGACATTAGAAGGGAGTGCTCCAATCCACCCCAAATTAGAAAGGATAAAACCCCAACACTCTTGAGTGAAAGGGTAGCATAAAGCAATAAATGATTGATTGATTCCTCTTTATTTTGATAGAGAGGGCACCAAAAGTGACTAGTGAAACTAAGAGATAGGAGTCATTCACTAGTAAAAATTCAATTGTATAAAGTAGATCATGCAAATGTGCTTTCTTTAGGGAAGACATTAGCACCCCAACACAATTCTTTCAACCAGTCTTGAAGGTTATCACTCAATTTTAAATATCATAACAAAGATTAGAATAACTTATCTTCTTGACTTAACCCCACACCAAATTAATTCATCATCCTTATTAGAGAGCAACAAAATCCATTTCAAATATTCTTAGGAAAGAATTGATTTATCTATTTCATGAATAGCGGTAGTAACAAATTTCAATCCGATAAAATAATTTTTAAATATAATATAATCCTTGACTTTGTCCCATGGATGTCTTCCAGTCTCTCCTTATAGACATGAAGATTCCAAGGATCTCCATTAGGGGAATGTACTCATTCTAAGAGTCAAACTAGAACAAGCAGATTTTTGGTTATTTATCTTCCAAGAAAGATGATTAGTTATGATTGGTCTACATCTCATCTTGAAATTCCAAAGATGAGAGCCACCGATAGGGGTGGAAATAGTGAAGATATTATTGGGGGAATCTTCATCTAAATATTTGTTTCATAGGATCTTTCACCATAGATATTTAGGATTCTCATACATTCTCTGAGAAATTTTAGCACCCAATGTAAAATTCTAAAGTTGAATATCTTTGATTCTTGCACCATCAAGTTCCTTTTATTTTTAACCTTGTCCCAAGAAATTTAAGGGATCCAATATCATTATATCCTACCCAAAGAAAATTCCTTTGAATCCCATTAAACTCCTTAGTAGCTTTGCTAGTTAACTTTGGGAAAGAGAGTATATAAATTGAGATGACAATAAGAATTGCTTTGATCATGGTTATTTTCCTAGTAAGAGTAAGACAATACCCTTTCCAATATTTTTATTTTAGTTTAGTTAGGCCAACTAATTTTTCTCAATATCCTAATTATATGGATCCTTGAAATAGGATAATGCCTGGATATTTTCTTGGAAGAGTCTCAATATTGAAACCTAAGAAAGAGGAAATCCTTCTCTGTGTATATTTCTTTATGTTGAAGAAGAAAATATTATATTTTTATATAATGATAAGTTGAACCCAACATTTGGTATAGTCCTCTAAAATAGTGTTGATGCCCATTGTTTCATCCAAATAAGCATGACCATAAAGGAGGGTTTCATCAACCAAAAGTTGATTCACTATAGGAATGCTTCTAGCAACAAAGGTACATTTCTGGACACTTACCCAACCTTACTCTATTTGAAATTACTCTGCTTAAACCATAAACCATAATCATAAAGAGAAATTAATAAAGGAAATCACCTTGCTTTAAACCATAAGCAACCCTAAAAAACCCATAGGGAGAGCCATTTATCACAATTACAAATCTTGTGGAATATATGCATGTGAAAATCCAATTAATCCATATTTGATTGAAATGTAATTTTTTCATAAATATCATCCAAAACCTCCAATTGACTCAATCACAGGGTTTGCTTATATCAAGGCTGATGATCATGAAATTTTCATTCATTTTTTTGATGGAATGTAATGATGCATGAGCAATGATAATTCATCCATAGTTTTCCTTCCCAATGTAAAACTAGTATACTATGGAGAGATTTAATTGGAAGTAGATTATTTAAATGGTTAGCCATAACTTTGGAGATAATTTTATATATCATGTTGCATGGGGAAATTGGGTTAAAGCCTAAAAAGGAGGAATAGGTAGATTTAATTGGTATTGTTAAAGTCTCACAAAATCTTTCTTGATTTTCTTGAGCACTCTACTAGTTTCTAAATATTGGTACCCAAAAATCCCAACAAAACCAATAGAAAAGAGAAAGAAAGTCATCTAGATTAGGGGATTTATCTAGATAGATGATGGAACCCAGCCCCTTGCAAGCACCCAAAAACCCACTCAAACAATATCTAATAGGAGGAGAAGGGAAGGTTGTGTTGTAAGAAACTCACACAACCTTATACGAAGGCTAAATGATTATTGCAAGTCAAATAAAAGGTTTAAGAGGCATAAAAACTGACTGTAGGGAAAATAAATAAGTTGTCCAAAATAGACTGTTGTTGTGGGTAGCTGCAACAATGGCTATAGGTGACTGTTCACAATTTCAACATAATAAAATACTTTAAACTTACAAACATAAGTCCATGTACTTTAGAACATAAAATTTATATATTATTTCTTGCAACCACACACACAAAGTTATTAGAGAACAACCTAGAAATAGATAATAACCAATTTCATTGACTCAAAAAATAGGAACATTTATAATATTTTTCACATTTAGAAATATTGCAATAAAATATGGACTTTACCAACCTCCTCTTTCTCTACTTGTTGTCTGCTACATGTTCCTTTACCTACTTTTCAAACATTCCTTCTACACTCTTCTACTACTCTCTGCTATTCCCTCTACCACTTCCTTCTTTGTGGCTGTTCTGACCCATATTTTCCCTTTGTTTTCCTCTTCCTTCTTGTTTTCTCTACTTTTTTCTCTTCCTCTCTCAAAAAAATCCCTAAAATTCCTACCTAAACCGTTGCAACATCCAAGATCTGCTATAAATGCCCCAACTACTCCTTTTTTGGTTCAAAATTCTAGCTCAATTTTCCCTTTTGACATCCTTCTTGCTACTGCTCATTAAATGAGCCACAGGTAGGTTTTTCTTCCCTCAAACAAAACAAAAAATCAAATTTTAATTTTTTAAATTTCTATCATGTCTTAGATATGATGATGGTTGAGGGAATAATAAGAAAAGATTAAAAAAAATTGATTCCCTTGCATCAAACTACTAGGAAAGAAGAATTTGTGAGCCCCTTCTCACTATATGAAACTCTATATTGTTGCAGGTTAATGGTCTTGTTGTTGTAGGTCAACAACTCTATCATCATATGTTAACTAGAACAATTCTAGCTTTGTTGGGCTTATCCATGTTACATCCTCCACTGGCCCACCCTTCCATTTCACCATTACTCACTGTACTCCTTGCCCCTTTTCTTTCTAATCACTCTAGAATCCAAAATATCTTCAATCTCCTCTTGTATTTTCTTGGGTAGTTGTTCCTTCCATTTTTCTAGCAATACTTGCTCTTATTCTTGTTGTTGCGATGTCTCTCCCTCATCTAAGTCATTGTATGCAAACTCAACTTGAGGAAATACTAAATCCCATTGCTTTGGCTTATCACCAACTAAGCATCTTAGAAAATTTCTTGGGATTTGATTAAATACTTCAATCTATCCATCTATTTGAGGATGATATAAAAAGTTAAAATTTAAATCAGTCCCTTCCAAAGAGTCCTCCAAAAATGTCCTATAAACTTAGTATCACAGTTTGAAACTATACTTCTTGGTAAACCATGTAATCTAACAACCTTAATGAAGAATAAATTTTCTACATGTGTTGCTTCATCTATCTTTTTGTATGCTATAAAGTGAGTCATTTTAGAAAATCTATCAATAACTAAAAAAATAGAATCCTTACCTCATTGTATTCTTGGCAGCCCAAGCACAAAATCCATGCTTACTATTGGTAATTAGGATTGCACCCTTAGCCAAGTCAAACTTTCCTATCCTATTGCAACATGGAAACACTCTCAGATTTGTGGGTAAATCTGTAGGTGTGAGAGAATCTCTAGAGTGGGCTAGTTCCCCCAGTAAAACACGTAATCTACTAGAACTTCAGGGAAAAGGGTAGAAGGAAAAACTAAAAATAGAGATCCTAAACTAAGGCGATTCACCAAAAATAAGAAGATTCTGATAATTTTTTCCTCTCATAACAATACCTCCAAAACTCTAAGCTTCACAATCCCACCCTAAACATATAATTCAAAAGTGATTTGCATAGAGGTTAATCAAACATAACACAAAATATAACCTGAATCATATGAAACCCTTGCAAAAAAACCTACAATGACAAGACATAAGAAGGATTCTTCATTTGAATCACAACTAACATTAGATTGTAACTATAAATTTGAACAAGTAGATGAGAAAGGAATTCTACTGTTTTATTGAAGTGAAGGAGTGACAATTTTAGAATCTGAGTACATGAACAAGTTTACAAAACTCTCTCAATGGATAGGAGAGAAAGAAACCATCAATCTGAATTGTTGAGAAATTAAAATTTCTCCAACTTATAGCTCTCAAGTGACCCCAGTGATGAAAAATAGAAATCAGCCCAACTGCATCTCCAAAAAAACAACTCTTCTCCATTTTCAAGCTCCTCAGAAAATCCTAAAAAATAGAGCCTCAAAGTGCTCCAAATTGCATGAGAAAAGCGACAACTTTTTGTCTCCAAGTGGTTCATCCAAAAAATCCACAAAATCAAGTCCAAATAGCTCAAAACTAAAATTGGAAAGTCTAGTTTGTCTCCTCTTTTCCAAATCCGCCCAAGAACTCCAACTCAAAATAGAAAGATTCAATGAGGACTTAAGTGCACCAACTGCATTTAAAATCATAACAAACATCAAGGTAATTTATAGAAACATTACCTTAATTATGTTTTACATCATTTGTAGTTTCAAAAATCAATATAGAAACCTTCCTATTACATTTGTTTTGATGCAATTTGTCTCCAAATACTTTGATTTTTTGCAGTTTGAGTAAAAAATTAATATTTTGCAAAAAATCAAAATACTATGTGAAGGCTCCTATACATTTGATTTTTCTTATAAAAATCATAAAACTTGATTATGAGCCATAGACCATAAAAACACTAAGGCATGGACAACTTGACCTAGTGAAAAAAGGGAAAAGTGTATATGGTTTTCATGAAGAACAAAAAGGCAAGGTATGGGTTTTGTTTGATTTTCTTTAAAAATCAATAAAAATGCCTAAGGCATGGCTCGGCCTAGGCAACATATGTGGCAAGGTATTGACATGGCATTTTATTTTTAAAAAGAATGTGATTAAAATCACATTCGAATTGGGGCACATGGAAAAACCCTAAGGTCAAAACCAACCCCTAACACACATTTCGATCACCATTTTCATTAGCCAAGTTTGGAGAAAACAAGGCTCTGCATTCGACCACCATGGGGAACTAGGGTTTGAGCTTGAAGGTCACCATTTCGAGCTACATCATGTCGATTTTTCTCTACAAATTGATGGTAAGTCATTTCTTCACCAGTCTATGGCATTTTTACTCCATTTTAAACGTTTTGAGACCTCTAGGCCACGACCATTGTAGATTTTCTAACGCATTCTTTATGTTTTGTTTTTCTATTGAAATATTCTTCACATTGAGCTGCCATGGAAATCTTGATTTGAGTTTTTCAAAGACATGGTTCACAGGCTTTGATGAGTTCCTCTTCTCAGAAATATTGGGTAAGCTCCATGCTTCATTTTTAATGCATTTCCCTCTTAAATAAAATCTCGACTTGATCTTTTTCACAAAAATAATGAAGGGTCTATGGGTAAAAACTAATTTTTCTTTGTATAGGCTGTGGCCATTCACTTGCATTTCTCCATTTCTGTAAAAAATAATTTATTCTTGGGCTTGACCCATGTTGTAGAAAATGATGAAATTTGTAAAAAGAGAAAAAACAAAGGAAAACCATGCAATTGTTCTTGTTTCTAAGGGTTTGTAGACCCTCCATGGACACAACCATGATTGTACCATACTCCATTTTCTAAGAGCTCTAATATTTGAATAAACTCAAACCCTTCATTTTCCTCTACATTTAAACTTTTGAGATAAAAACCCACTTGTGGGTTTTTGTTTTGTGGAGAGAAACCCCTCTCTTAGGCCATAGCCATGAGAGCACCAACTAGGGTTTCAATTCATTTTCAATGTATTTTAAATCTCTCATATATTTCTTTGAATATGTAGAAGTAATATGTTATTCCATTTTTCCTGAATGGAAAACAAAAAGCTTCTCGAAGCTAGGCCAAAACTTTAGGATTTTAGGGTTTCTCATTTTCTTTTGCTTTGTATCTACATTCTTGTAATTCCACCATTTG
Organism: Sequoia sempervirens; assembly: GCA_007258455.2. Taxonomy (NCBI): domain Eukaryota; kingdom Viridiplantae; phylum Streptophyta; class Pinopsida; order Cupressales; family Cupressaceae; genus Sequoia; species Sequoia sempervirens. The sequence continues at coordinate 418,436,027 of VDFB02281492.1, forward strand.
ATAGCTTTGGCTCCATTTGAAACTTGTATAATTGCTTACAATTGCATTATGCATGTGGGAAAGAATATTGCATTTTGTTTTTAAATAATTTCATTTGGGAAACAAGGCTTACTTCCAGGCACCATGAAGCTTGATTCTGTAGACTGAAACATTCTTGGTATCTAGAAAATGTATTTCAAAACTCCACCCTTCCTCATAGTTTTATTCATATTGTAAGCATGATACAATGCAATGGGATTCTCCTCATGACCGTAGCATCAACATGCTGAAACAAGACTTGAGTTTTTGTACTCCATTTTTCTATAAAGCACACACAAAAAATTCTTTACTTCCACCCAAAATGTGATGTATGATGATGCTTTAATTCTGTTTACTCATTTCTCACAATGTTGCATTTGGCCAACATGATGTATCTGTAGATTACTTGCTGCTTGTTTTCATCCATTCCAAGCATTTTGAACATTTTGAAAATGTATCTCAAGTTTTCACTTTTACCACTATTTCATTTGGCACCACAATGAAACACCCCTTTGTATCTGTAACATTCATAATGCTGAAACAAGCATAGAGTTTCTGCAAACTACTTTCATGAATGATGTTTCTTCAAGTTGCATTTAGCTTAAACACCTAGTTTATTGTACTTTCAATCAACAATGCCTCTTTCTCCTTCACTTTTTGAATTTCATGCTTCACTTGTAGCCACTTTTATTTCCATTTCTTGATGGAGAAAAGATTCCTTATGTACTCTTCATGCCTTTTTATTTCTTAGGCAATAAATGCTGATGTGAAACTTGAACTTTGCATAGAAGATTTTGAAATATAAACATTTGATTCAATTGATTCAATGCACCATGAGTAGTTTTCTACATTACTGTTGATAGATCATGTAGGAGGATTCATAATCTAAGCTCTAACAAACATTACAATCACTTGCAGGTTCACTTGGAGAATGAGAGAAAAGAGGAATGTGTTGGTGGTTTTTTCTAATGGAGCAACCAGGTTGGTCTCCTATTCTACCTATCGAGTAGCCAACTCCAATCAAGGGCAGCTCAGAGGACCTGGACCAACTGACAAGATTTAGTCAAAAGACTGAGATATTCTGCACTTTAGGCTCTGTAGAACTAGGGCGGGTATACCCACACAATGCCTTAAAGAAGACCAGACATTGCTTTTTATAGCAGATGACTCCTGATGCCAAGCGTTGAGGACCTCAAATATGGCTTTGATTCTCAATAACACAGTACTTGCAGCAACCAGGAGGTAGGGCAAGACATCAAACAAGGATATTCAATGATTTATAAATTGTTTCTGAGGGGAACAGGCTGCAGGACAGACCAGTGCCTAATTTTGGGCCACAGAGTCAAACACAAAAAGGGAAATCACCTGCAAATAGACCTCAACTAGTGGATCTTGTTTTGTTGATGCCTTACATCAACTATCAGTGCCTTACACTGACAATCCAGCTCCTGTAACAACCAGACTCTTCTTACCGAATCCTACCTGCAAACAAGTGATCACTACTATCTGTTCAAAGGATTTAACTGCTTCCTTGAAGCAGACCTATAAAAAAACAACACAGTCTCATGAAGTATGAGAAGATAAACAAAGACACCTTATGAATTCATTCAAATGATTAAAAGCACAAAAATAAGGAGACAGTCTGATAACATGCATGAGAGACAAGCATCTTCATGTTTTCATTGCTCAAACTGATTGTATTTATAGACAAATTCAAAATTTATAGCTTACAAACTCAATATTGACTCAAGACTAAACCCTAGCCTATCCCGAGATTATTCCAAAACTCAGAAAAATGTGGAAAAGAACACCAAAGTTTGAAACCCCTACATCTGGCCATGAATTCTCCCTTTATAGGAACAGGGAGAGCAATAAGCAACCGACCAGATGAGAATACACATCATAGCTGACTAGGACAAAAAAAAATAGCATGCAGGCCACATCACCAGTCCACGTCAGACCCCAACTGCATCGTGACCAATCAAAACCCTCATCGTGACCTTCAACAACTTCTCTGGTCTCATAAATGCCTATGGTCGGATACCTGCAGGAAAGACATTCCCGCACAAATGAAGCCAGGCAATCGATGTCAAATCCACTGCTGAATCCGCCCGCCCACACTCGAGCCATGCCGTCCTTGTCCTAGAGTCATGTCGCCATGAATGCTGGTTCAACAGATCCAACAACCTTCCATCCATTGCCATGAATACTCTAGGCCTTCGCGCGCGAACATAACAGAAACCCTGAAACATGTGAAATTGACTCTGGGCCGTCGATCGTCCATGATCAGATGACCGCCTTTTAAATCTCCATTGGCCGTTGAAGTAGGCTACCACTGTCGGCAAGAGGCCAGCGGGTCGGTGTAACATCCCAACGAAGTCCACATAGGATACCGAGTGAACCATTATTCATGATCGAAATAGTCGCTGAGACATCACCCCCACCATGCCGAAGGAAATTCAATCACTTTCCCTGCGCGCCCTTGTTCATCGCAGTCACCGTGACATACTCGGGTCGGTGAGATATCATATCAACCACATAGCCCTTTCCCCGAGCATTCCTCCTTCTCTTCATATATCGCTGTGACATCTTGACCTCGGGGTGACATCCTAGAGATTTCATCAAGCTTCACCGAAGACATCATTTTCTTTCAAGTCGCTATGGTACTCTAATTGTTATATTGAAGCCTAGGAGTAGCCCCATGCCCTTCTTACATTTCGATATAGCCAACCACAATCGCTGAGACAAAATGGTTCTCTCGCCGATAGAGTCCACCTATCTCCATAACATGAAATCCTCGGTGAGACGCCATATAGAGTGAAAATTTATGCCGAAACAACTGAGCATGTTAGGTCACCGAGAGAAGAGAGAACTCCTGTTGATTGCCACTTTAAAACATGTTGGAAAGACCCGACCCCCTCGCCAAGAGCTCCTGCCGCAATACAAAACATATGCTGATAGAATACAAAATGCACCTGTTGCCGAGACATCAGAAACTCGGCAAGAGGCTAGCCCGATAGCCAGAAGATATGCCGATAAGGGTTTCCATCGTCGCCACAACAAGAGGAATGTCTCGTCGTCAACCTGCAATAAAGAATAGTGGAACATACACAGGTCGGGGAGACAATTGGGCACCTATGCCGACATGAACCAAAATGAAAAATATGCATGACACAATGGATTCAAATGGATCACACAACAGAATATGAGCGAGGCAATATGAGGAAGGGACAATATGCCAATGACAAGGGCTCAATTTGAACACTCATGGATGCAATTGACGACAAATCGTTCCATGTGCACAAGTCGGGGAGACATATAGAACTCGGTGAGACACCACCCTAATTGGACACCAACACACCGATGGGAAAAAAGCCCATCGGTGAGACACAAAGAAGTCGGGGAAACATCTCCCCGACACAACCAACATAGGCTGACGAAAAGAGACCTCGGGGAGATATCACAGGGTCACCAAGAGGTAATCCCGAGTGCCAAAGGTCACAGCGAAGGCAATGCAGGGCCGGTGGAAGCGGTAACAAGGGGCTGGTAACGAACAAAAAATGGGGCTCGGGGAAACCACTTAAGTTAAAATGAACCAGGCGGACAGGTCAATAAACCGACAGGGGAAGAGAACGAAAACCAAAATGACCACCCGAGACCAAAACCCAACCCAATCCACTCCGCAAAAGAAAAGGAAGGGAGATGGAGCGGAACCAACCGAAACTGGAACCCCTGAAAAGGTTCCAAAACTGTTCTCATTTCGATCCGCACCCGCCAAAGGAAACAAAGTAAAAAACAAAGGGAAGAAGCGGAGAGGAAAATGACAGACCGACACAGGGCAGAAAGGAAAAGAAACTCCAATCACGCGGAATCGAAACTAGGACGGATGCGTGAACAGGAACTAGAACTTCAGAATTTGGAAAAGTTCAGTTCCGTTCAGCATCCATTCTGCCTCCGATAAAACAAAAGAAAAGCCAAGGCAAGCAAAAGAGAAAGGGTAACCGAACTAAAAGCCAAAAAATGGGAAAAAAAGAGCCAAGAAAAACCCTAACATAGGTCGCCCCACCAGAGAGATGAAAACTAGCACACTGGGCTCAACCCTTGTGGGGGCCCATTTACCCCACGTGCCAAAATGAAAAACACCCCATAGCTAAAGATTTGTCATGAAAAACAAGAGTACACAACTAGACAATGAGAGAACCAAAAATGGCACTAACATAGGCTCCAGTTGGGGATGTATGCCCTGGGTGGGCATAGCAAGAATTCAGATTACTGGGAGAGCAGACCAGAACAAAAAGCCAAAAATAGACCAAGAGCTAACCGGACAGGGTTAGCAAACGCAACAAAACAAAACTGACCAGAAAAGCAAAAACCTAACCTAATGTTCATGGTAAAAGAAATGCTTCATATGAAGCACCACTTCAAGAATTGTCCATGAACAGACAATTCAAGAGTCACATTGTTGATTCTTTATTTCATTTGATGACACTAGGCCACCAAATGAAAAATGAGAGCCAACATTTACCCCTGTCAAATACAATTCTACTAAATGAGCTAACATTCCCTAACTTGTGCTTGCCTCTGCCAAACTGCAACAATATGAATGACAACACCCCTGCAAACACAAGTATCTAGTTGCCTCTGTGCAAGTGAAAACTTGCTCTCTGTTTAGTTTTATCTTCAACTGGCAACTAGATCCAATAAACTTTATCATTGCCACACTCTCAATTCTTTGATTCTGTATCTTGTGGCAATACATGTAAATACTGATTAGGACTGCATAAAAACACAGTCTGATCACAATTAGCTACCTGACAAAACATGTTAGTACCTCTCAACAGGCTGTCATATTCATCATTATAAACATGTACATGATCCTTATGCATTTGAAAGTCAGGCATACTTTCAAAATGCTGACTGTTATGTGACAACAAACTATCATATTCACTATTTACATTACCCTGAAGTTGAAAACAACTAGCTCCAGTGCTCTGCATATTGTCACATTCTGTGAAAACTTCATCAAGTGTATACAAAGGGATACACTCACCATTCAACACATCTTGCAACTGCTCTATATCATTTTTAGTAGGAGGAGGCACATCATTAGTTCAATGATGGTTTAAACTACTACTCCCACTTCCTCTTTTCACTTGGCTCTGTTCTTCATCATGCTGGCAACGAGAGTCATCAAAGGACTCTAACTCATCCTCATGGGTTGTCCAACTGTCACCATCATCTAAATCTCGCTCATCATTGAGCAACTCTGGTTCAGAAGCATAATTTGATTTCAGACTGAGATCAGTGTCATCATGATCTGTAAGATCACCATTAGAAGGGGCATCAGAATCACTTGCATCATACCTTGCATCCTGCAGGTCCTCATCGTCAAGACCGATATGAGTTGCCCACAACAACCTAGAGTTGTTGTGTGCAAACCTTTGATATTCTATGGTTAACAAATCTGATATTTGTTCAACTTAGTAGGTCAATGTTCTGTCCTACCCTCTCAACCACTTCTTCCTCTTCTTGACCTCCACCAGGACTGGATGCAATACCAAGCAGCAAATCAGGATATCCCAAGGTATCTTCAAAAATATTACCTTCATGAGAGTGAAACTCCACATCCTCATAGTCAAATCTGATATCCTCTAGAGCACTCCCTGCATCAGCAACTTCATTTGTCTTCTCATGAAGACTTGTGTCAAGACTGCACCCATTTGTGCACTTGAACTGCTTAACTGTCTCATCACATTGCTGATTACATCTCCCTTCTTCAAAGAGCCAGTCCAACTGATATTCCTCTTCAGGTTCTTGGCTTGGGAGACTCAACCTCTGATCTTTGGCTTGGGGCACCACTTCTACAAGTTGTTCAAACATAATTTCTTCATCATCTGATGAAGCATCATCAAAGGTATCAAGGAACAAAGTCTTGAGCTGATACCATGAACCAATGGAGTGCACTAGTAAGCAAGTAAACCAATCATCGGCCACACCTCCTAAAGATCTGACAAACAACTTCATGACCACATCCTCTTTCTCAACCTGACAGTCTCCCATGAAATCAATGAACACCACATATGTCTTGATGCTGATTCCTCAACACCACCTTTAAACTTGGGTAAATATTTATTGATTCCCCTAGGGGCAGCATGTGGGTAACCCTAGATTTTATCAAAATCCAAAGGGCTGTATCTTTCACTATCATATGCCCTCTTATGAAGACAAGACTGTGCCTTAAGCATGGTATCATAGCTTGTAGAGGGAAAATCAGGATAGCAATGCATTTTGCAAATGAAACCCATCCCTCTACACTATCCAGTTGCACATCCAAATATCCCTTGACAATAGTGCTTGATCTCACCAAATAAAGGGGAATAAAGTTTTTTTTTTAAATGTTCAAAAGCATGAAGAATACCTGAGAACGTTGCAGCCATGGAACTATTCTTTGAATCTTCAATAGGTTCATCCTAACAGAGTCGCCACCTCTTTGCAGAGGACTGAGCTTCAAAAGGTATGAAGCTCACTTACATGTAAATCTTTCTCTGAGTTCCATCTGACAGAGCACCATAGATCTTGTAGCTTTCATGTTCAATGCAACAAAACTCTCACCAGGCCAACAATCCTTCAAACTTTTAACATCACCAACATGGCAAACAAATATGACTCTTTGATATGGCATTTATAATAGAATTTTTGAGTAAGTCCCCAGTGGAGTCGCCATCTTGTTGGTGGTTTTTTCTAATGGAGCAACCGGGTTGGTCTCCTATTCTACCTATGGAGTAGCCAACTCCAATCAAGGGTAGCTCGAAGGACCTGGACCAACTGACAAGATTCAGTCAAAAGACTGAGATATTCTGCACTTTAGGCTCTGCAAAACCAGGGCGGGTATACCCACACAATGCCTTAAAGAAGACCAGACATTTCTTTTTTATAGCAAATGACTCCTGATGCCAAGCATTGAGGACCTCAAATATGGCTTTGATTCTCAGTAACACAGTACTTGCAGCAACCAGGAGGTAGGGCAAGACATCAAACAAGGATATTCAATGATTTATAAATTGTTTCTGAGGGGAACAGGCTGTAGGACAAACCACTGCCTAATTTTGGGCCACATAGTCAAACACAAAAGGGGAAATCACTTGAAAATAGACCTCAACCAGTGGATCTTGTTTTGTTGATGCCTTACATCAACTATCAGTGCCTTACAATGACAATCCAACTCTTGTAGCAACTAGACTCTTCTTACCGAATCCTACCTGCAAACAAGTGATCACTGCTATCTGTTCAAAGGATTTAACTGCTTCCTTGAAGCAAACCTATCAAAAAACAACACAGTCTCATGAAGTATGAGAAGATGAACAAAGAAACCTTATGCATTCATTCAAATGATTAAAAGCACACAAATAAGGAGACAGACTGATAACATGCATGAGAGACAAGCGTCTTCATGTTTTCATTGCTCAAACTGGTTTTATTTATAGACAAATTCAAAATTTACAGCTTACAAACTCAATATTGACTCAAGAATAAACCCTAGCCTATCCCAAGACTATTCCAGAACTAAGAAAAATGTGGAACAGAACACCAAAGTTCGGAACCCCTACATCTGTCCATGAATTCTCCCTTTATAGGAACAAGGAGAGCAACAAGCAACTGACCAGATGAGAATACACATCACAGTTGACTAGGACAAACCCAAAACAACACGCAGGCCACATCACCAGTCCACATTAGACCCCACTTGCATCGTGACCAATCAAAACCCTCGCCGTGACCTCCAACAACTTCTCTGGTCTCATAAATGCCTCTGGTCGCATACCTACAGGAAAGACATTCCCACACGAATGAAGCCAAGCAATCGATGTCAAATCCACCGCTGAATTCACGCGCCCACACTCGAGCCATGCCATCCTTGTCCCAGAGTTGCATCGCCATGAATGCTGGTTTAGCGAATCCAACAACCTTCCATCCGTCACCATGAATGCTCCAGGCCTTCGTGCGCGAACATAACATAAGCCCTGAAACACGTGAAATTGAATCTGCGCCATCGATCGTCCATGATCAGCTAGCCTCCTTTTAAATCTCCATTGGCCATTGAAGCAGGCTACCATCGTCAAAAAGAGGCCAGCGGGTCGGCATAACATCCCAGTGAAGTCCACATAGGATACCAAGTGCACCATTATTCATCATCAAAATAGTCGCTGAGACATTACCCCCACCACATGGCTGAAGGCAATTCAATCGCTTTCCCTGCACACCCTTGTTCATCGCAGTCGCCGTGACATACTCGGGTCATGTAAATATCATATCGATGACATAGCCCTTTCCCCGAGCATTCCTCCTTCTCTTCATATATCACTGTGACATCTTCACCTCGGGGTGACATCCTAGAGATTTCGCCAAGCTTCACCGAAGACATCATTTTCTTTCAAGTCGCTGTGATACTCTAATTGTTATATCAAAGCCTAGGAGTAGCCCCATACCCTTCTTACATTTTAGTATAGCCAACCACAATCATTGAGACACAATGGTTCTCTCGCCGACAGAGTCCACCTATCACCATAACATGAAATCCTTAGTGAGACGCCATGTAGAGTGAAAAGTTATGCCAAAACAACCGAGCATGTTAGGTTGCCGAGAGAAGAGAGAACTCCTGCCGAGTGCCACTTTAAAACATGTCGGCAAGACCTGACCCCCTCACCAAGAGCTCCCGCCGCAATACAAAACATATGCCGATAGAATACAAAATGCACCTATTGCCGAGACATCAGAAACTCGGCAAGAGGCTAGCTTGATAGCCAGAAGATACGCCGATAAGGGTTCTCGCCGTCGCCACAACAAGAGGAATGTCTCACCGATAACCTGCAACAAAGAATAGTGGAACATACACAGGTCGAGGAGACAATTGGGCACCTAAGCCGACATGAACTAGAATGAAAAATATGCATGACATAATGGATTCAAATGGATCACACGATAGAATATGAGCGAGGCAATATGAGGAAGGGACAATATGACAATGACAAGGGCTCAATTTAAACACTCATGGATGCAATTGATGATGAATCGTTCCATGTGCACAAGTCGGGGAGACATACAGAACTCAGTGAGACACCACCCCAATTGGACACCAACACACCGATGGGAAAAAAGCCGATCGGTGAGACACAAAGAAGTCGGGGAAACATCTCCCCAACACAACCAACATAGGCCGACGGAAAGAGACCTCGGGGAGATATCACGGGGTCGCAGAGAGGTAATCCTAAGTGCCAAAGGTCACAGCGAAGGCAACGCGGGGCCGGTGGAAGCGGTAACAAGGGGCCTATAACGAATGAAAAATGGGGCTCGGGGAAACCACTTAAGTTAAAATGAACCGGGCGGATAGGTCAATAAATCAAAAAGCTAGCGGAAAGAGAACCAAACAAGGTCAGAGCCGAAACCATGAAAGAGACGGGGTCAGAGCCGGAGCGGGGGAAGAAACCAAAACCAAAATGACCACCTGAGACCAAAACTAACCATATCTACCTCCGCAAAAGAAAAAGGAAGGGAGACGGAAGTGGAACAGAACTCGAAACTGGAAGAAAAGGTTCAAAACTTGTTCTCATTCCGATCCCGCGCCTCTGAAAGCGGAGAGGACGACCAACGACCAATGTAGGCGAAAAACTCCAATCACGCGGAATCTGAACGGGACGGAAGTGTGAACAGGAACTAGAACTTTAGAATTTGGAAAAGTTGTAGTTCCGTTCAAGCATCCATTCCGCCTCTAATAAAACAAAAGAAAAGCCAAGGTAAGAAAAAGAGAAAGGGGAACTAAACTAAAAGCCCAAAAACGGGAAAAGAAAAGCCAGGAAAAACCCTAACACAGGCCACCCCACTGGAGAGATGAAAACTAGCACGCTGGGCTCAACCCTTGTGGGAGCCCATTTACCCCACGTTCCAAATTGAAAAACACCCCATAGCTAAATATTTTTCATGAAAAACAAGAGTACACAACTAGACAATGAGAGAACCAGAAATGGCACTAACAGAATGCACAAAACTAAAGGAAACTCAAAGACATATTCAAGAAATGATGGCTATGTTACCTCTTATGTGCTCTTTTCCTTTTTTTATCTTTAGTAGCGTAGTGTACTCCTTATGATTCATTGTTTCAGCTATTCCCATGGCTTGTGTGGGACACTTGATTCTCCTTTTCATCACTATGAATACAAAACAACATTTTGTGCAATTCTTGTACAATCTTGTACTTCTCTTTTGTAGAAATGTATGAAACATTGTGTAATGAATAATAGAATACAAAATGAAACACTTTTTTTAACATTTCATGCAATATTTAATGCTACAAATGATGAATGGAAAACTGAAACACATTACACTTTCTTTTAAAAACTCAACAACTCAAATATATGCAATGGTTTAAACAACTGCAAAAATAAACTAAAACTCTTCACCTTAAAATGAACCTGAATTAACCAGCTCTGTCAATTTGAGTTGTGAAAATTTGATAACACTTACATCTGCCCACAATTTCTTAAGTATGTGTAATGGATGATATAGACCTATATTTTGACTCCCTCCTTTGGAATATTGATAAAATTGACATCCTTGCGTAAATTTTCTAATTTTAGCCCTCATCCTTGGCCAAAAATATCTTTCAGTAAGTTTTTTCATTGTTTTATCAACTCCAAAATGTCCAACTAAACCACCACAATATTTTTCTCTTATTAAATTATGCCTCATTGATCCTTGAGGTATGCATAATTGTTTTTCTTTGAACAACAGTCCATATTTTATAAAGTAATCCATCCATTGTGCCCTATCCACACTATTAGGTTCTATACATGCTATCCATGCATCCTTAAATTCCAAATCATATTTGTATAACTCTTTGATAGCATCAAATACAATTACTTCAACTCTCATTTTAGTTAATAGTGTTTCTCTTCTACTCAATGCATCCACTACTTTATTTGAACTCCCACTTCTGTGCTTGAGAAGAAAAATATATCCTTGTAGGAATTCAAGCCACTTTATGTGTTGTTGGTTAAGCTTGGTTTGACTATTAATAAATTACAAAGCATGGTGATCCATGTAAAGAATAAAATCCTTTGGAAGAAAATAATGGCACCACTTATTTAAAGTTTGCATAATGAAATAAAATTCTTGATCATAAATTGAATACCTATTCTTTGCACCATTAGTCTTTTCACTAAAATATGCAATGGGTCTACCCTCTTGAGTAAGAACTACTTAGGTATGGTTGTCCCACTTGCATCACAATCCACTTGAAACGCCTTTTTAACATTGGAAAATATTAACACCAATTCCTTAGTGACCTTCTTTTTCAAAATTTCAAAACTTTAATCTATTGTTTCTATCCATTTAAACTCCTTCTTATCCCCCCTTATAGTTTCAGTTATGGGTGTACATATCCCACTAAAATTTTGAAAAATAATGATAGAAACTAGCTATACCATAGAAACTTTGAAGCTCATGTACACTCCTATGGATTGGTCATTCAATGATAGCATGAAACATTTTTGGATCCATTTAGATCCTTTGTGGAGAGATGACATATCCCAAATAAACCAATTTCTCTTTCCTAAAACTACACTTTTTCAAATTTACCAATAAACATTCATCTTTGAGCCTTTGTAAGGCTTTTCTAGTATGTAATAAATGCTCTTTTTCACTTCTACTAAAAATAAGAATGCCATCAAGATAAAAAATCATATAACTTCCCCTAAAATGGTTTCATCACTTCATTCATTAACCTCATAAATGTGTTGGGTGCATTTATCAATTTGAAGGGCATTAATAACCACTCATACAACTCCTCTTTGGTGTTAAAAGTAGTCTTCGACTAATCACCCTCTCTTATCCTAATTTGGTGATATCCACTCTTTAAATTATTTTTTGTAAAATACCTGCTTCCCCTAACAATCCATGAGATCATCCATTTTTGGTAAAGGAAAATGATATATGATTGTTATTTTGTTGATGGATTTCAGTTCCATGCACATCCTCCATTCACCATCCTTCTTTGGTGCTAACAAAATTGGTACCGTGCATGGGCTAAGACTTTATCTAATCAGTTCTCTTTCTAATAGTTGATGCACTTGTTTGTCTACCTCTTCATTTTTTTGAAAGTCTCAACCTAAAGGTAGCCTTGTTGGGTAAACTTTCTCCTAGAATTAAATCAATATGATGGCTAATTCTCCTCAGAGGTGATAGTACTTCGAGTAATTCCTTGGATACAATTTCTTTAAATTCTTCAAGTAGCTACTTTACTTCTAATGGTATATCACCGTTGTTTGTTTTTGCACCTACTTGTAGCTCCATGGGAACTACTGAAAAACATAAATTTTCCCCTTAATCTCTTTCAAAAATTGTTTCCCTATCACTAGCAGCGTTCTTGGACCACTTTCCACCTCTTCTTCCTTGGTTACTAATGGCGTAAGAGTATGCTTTCTTCCATTTTTCTCCAAAGTCTAATTATTTTCTCTTCCATTATGGATTTCCTTCCTATCAAACTACCACAACCTCTCCAAGAGTAAGTGACATACTTTCATAGGAATGATATCACACCACACTTCATCTTCATAAGTTCCTATTCAAAAATTTACTAAGCATTGTTGATCAACCAAGACTAGGTTCCCTTTTTGCAACCATGAAACCTTGTAAGGGGTAGGGTGATTTATCCTTTTTAATCCAAACTTATCCACCATTTCAACTAAAACTAAATTATCACTACTTCCACTAGCTATTATAACCTTGCAATATTTTCCACTTGACTTACATATTGTTCTAAATAAACTTTTTCTTTGGACACGTTCATCTTCTCTTTTTGTTGGTTTCAACATCATCCTCTTCATCATAAATGATTCTCCTCTCTTAGGTTCATTTGGTGGATTAATAGACCATGTAGAGTTAGTATCTCCCTTTGCTACGTGTGCAATTTTTTCCCCTATTCTCCTTGATCCTTCTAGTCTACGTTGTGGGCATTCATAAATCTATGACCCAATTTCCCACAAGTAAAACATGTGCCTTGGAAGCCTCTACCTTGGCCTCTTCCATATCCACCTCTACCTCTCATAGGGTATGGTTTTGACCTTGGTTCATCCTTCTCCTCTTGAATTTTCGAAGGGCTAATCCATTTACTATGGTTGTAATTTTTTTGTTGCTCAGTTTTCCTTTGCTAAATCCACCTCTTCCTTTGTTTGTTCCTTGCTTTCTTTCCAAGTTCTCTTTAGCCTTTAGATCATACAAATATGCTTCTTCTACATTTCATATCCTTATCATACTTAGTTCATATTGAATATTCACCCTCAATCCATTAAAAAATCTTACTACATTTTCATAGTCTAATTCATTATGACTAGATCTGATATAAATCTTGTAAAAGTCATCTATATAGGCCTTCACACTTAAATCTATTTGTCTTAATTTCTGTAGCTTCTTGAGAAGTTCAAGTTGATAATCACTAGGTATAAATTTAACCTTCATCTTTCTTACCATTTAATTCCATCATGTGATCTTATCTCTGCCATTTCTTCTTCTCTTAGCTTGCACCTCTTTCCACTAGAGTGTTGCATTCCCTTTCAATATTTTTTGAGCAACTTGCACTCATTTAGGGTCCTCTATTTCATCATATTCAAAGTATTATTCCATCTCTGTTATCCAGTCAATTAATTCATATAGTTCTAAACTCCTTGAGAAGCTTGGTAATTCCAACCTTATTCCTTTCCCAATGTCAGAAATAGCTCTTATAATCCTTCTTTCTCCTCTATCCATATCTCTATCTACATTTTCACCTTCTTCATCATATTCACTATCTATATCTTCATGTTCTCTACCTCTTCTCATTCGACCTTCTATTGCATCCATTCTTTCTTGCACTCTCCTTAGAGTCTCCAATACTGAGCATATATCCTTTATTTTTCTTCTATAGCTACAACCTTTGAAATCCTTCTCTTTTGAGACATCCTACTACTCTAAATCTCCTTCCTTTCTTTTTCTCTCTTATTGCAGTCTTCCTAGCTACAATATTCCTTGTTGTATATACACACATATTTTCAAATCATAGGGCTTCCTTCAACCCCAATCTCAACCCACTAATTTTATTCTTAGATTTGTAGTTGTGCTCTAATACATTGATGGCACCCACCCCCTTGTAGGTGCCCAAAAAACCACTCAAACAAGAGCTAATAACTAGAGAAGGGAAGGTTATGTTGTTGTAAGTAACTCACACAACCTTCTACAAAGTCTAAACAATTGTTGCATGCCAAATAAAATTCTTAAGAGGCATAAAAATTGACCATAGGGAAAATAAATAAGTTTCTTTCCAAAACAAACTATTGTTGCGGGTAGCTGCAACGATGGTTGTAGGTGACTTCACAATTTTAGCATAATAAAATATTTTAAACTTACAAACAAAAATTCACAATTTTAGAACAATAAATTTATATATTATTTCTTGCATCTACACACACAATTATTAGAGAACAACAACCTAGAAATAAGAAATAACCAATTTCATTAACTCAGAAAAATAGGAACATTTACAATCTTTTTCACGTTTATAAATATCACAATAAAATATGGAGTTTACTATCCTCCTCTTTGTCTTCTTGTTGTCTTCCATGTGTTCCTTTTCCTACTTTCCAAACATTCCTTTTGTTATCCTTTGCTACTCTTTTCTATTCTCTATGCCACCTGCTTCTCTATGGTTGTTTTGACCCTTCATTTTCCTCTATTTTCCTCTTCCTTCTTCTTGTTTTCTCCTTTGTTTTTCTCTCTTCCTCTCTTAAAAAAATCCCCAAAAATCCTACCTAAATTTCTCTAATGTCTAAAATCTACAATAAATGCCCCAGCTACTTTCTTGGTTCAAAATCATATTTTCTCTTTTGTCATCCTTCTTGTTGTTGTTCAATAAATGAGCCATGAATAGGTGTTTTCTTCCCTAAAACAAAACAAAAAATCAAATTTTAAATTTTAAAATTTCTAATAGCTCTTACATGAGATGGCAGATGAGGGAATAATAAGAAAAGATAAAAAATTGATGCCCCTTCATCAATGGAGATGAAACACAGTGCACTTAAATTCTTCCCAACTAATGGGATCCATTACCTCACCTTATCCTTAATATTAGTCAATTTTGGAATATTTCCCAAGATATTGTTGAGAAGGGGATCAACTAATTCCTTGTGTCTCAAAATATTTTGAAATAAATACATAGCTTTGATCTAAATCTCTTCACTACAAAAGTAGGAAAAACCTTCCACAAGAGAGTATGCAAGCAATGAGATTTCTTGATATCAAAATCTATCAAATATGATGATGAGGTATGTTAAAAGAGTGTCCAAATACCTTGCTTATATATACAAGGTATGATGAAGTACCAAATGTCAAAACATTAAATGACTTGTCTCATTATTAAATGATATAAGCCATCATTAAATGACCTAGGACCTAAGTGAACTTAATATTTAAATAGGGCCCCACTAATAATTGGTTAAGAAAATTACCTATTTACACCAACACTCCCCTTTAAGTGAAACTTAGGGAGAAGCAATTATTATAAAAATTATGCGAGGATGCAAGGATGGGTCCCGACTATAAGGCCATTTTATGTACCCATATAGAAATGTAAATGTGATCTCTCACAAATGGAGAAAAGGAGAAAAACCACATGGGGAAAAACCCCTTTCCAAAAGAGAGAAAAGATATAAACAAGGATGATCAATAGAGGACTCAATGATACCTCCAATGACTATATCCATCATGAATAAGCAATCAATGACCCCCCATAAGAGGGAATGAGAGAATATGTAGCCTCCCCACAATGTATAATATCCTAAAAAAATGGTGAGTGCTTGAAGGCAAAACATGATCCAATATCAACACACAACTTGTATCCCTTTTTAGAAGGAACAAAACCAAGTACAAATGCAAGAATGCTTCTCATTCCAAATAGGAATTGAAAGAAAGAAGCATGAAGATGTATGATGGTGTCTTTGAAATATTCTCATGTGTCACCTTGTCCATGGTAGATGATGATGCCATAGTCAAATCAGGTACACACCCAATCAAAGAAGGAAGAAAAACAAGAATATGCAAAAATTGATATTGAACAAGATCTAAAGACAATGATGGTTTGACAATAGTTGTGCAATGACTATCATCAAATAGGAGAGATAACCCATCAATAATGTTACAAATCTAAAATTGAAGACTGCACAAACAAGGATGCAATGTTGATAAATATGAATCCCAATCAAGAAGACAATTAGATACCTATTGGAATGAATCATTTGAAGTTATCAATGAATCACCAATAGAAGATGAATGGTCCTACTAAAAAAGAACAATGAGATCCTCAATCAATGACTCTACACAAGGAATCACTAAAGGTCAAGGATCAATAATTTTCTCTGAAGGAGAAGAGGAGCATTTGATGATTCAAAGTACTCCATATCTTCAAACTGTTGAATAATATCATAATCATAAGGTACATTCATTCTAAAAATGAAGAGGCACAAGAAAATCTGAAATAAGATGATCTGGGAATGTTTGAGTATCAATATCTCCACATATCTCCTAAATTTTAGTCTGAAGAACATGAGGACACTTAAAATGAATAATAACATTCAAAAGGATATCATCTACATGCATAGATATAACTCCTAAGACATCATCCCTTTTGCAATTCCAAGAATTTTTTTTACTATCAGTACTAGGAGGGGGAACATGACAATACAAATGTGGCAACAAACAAAGCCAACAAATATGTGTTATGATGCCATCTCTCCATTATTTATAGTTGTAACCTCTAAAAATAGTGTTCCACCTTTTGGGAGATGGAACACAAACTAGGTGTTTAGAGACCTAGACCTATTTCCCTCAATTTTCATTCAAGGGGGCCCTAGAGATCTCAAGGCAAAGGAGAAAGAGACCTTGCAATAGGAATGTCCTAGGGGTTGATTGGAGATTAATGAGGGGTTCACCACCAAGCTAGGGCTTGGAAAAATTTATGAAATGCAAGATCTAATGATTGAAATCAATGATACAAGAAAATTAACTAAATGAACTATAAATGCAAATAAATCAGAACAACAAACTGGAAAAGTACAGAGGAGCACCTGGTAACTTGAGAGAGCTTGAATGGAGGTCCGAAATGTTGAATAGATTGAAATTTAGGCCTACTAGGACTCATTCACCAATCTAGGAAAATCAGTCCTAGATTAGGGTTTCTACACAAGAATAGGTTTATGAAAAAGGGTATTTGAATTTGCAAAATAGCCAGAAAAACACTTGTAATAGGACTCATTTGCCACTTCAAAGGGATCAGTCCTATTTTGTTGTGAAGTGTCCCAGGAGTAGAATCTTGAAATGAAACTTTGCAAGCTTCTGAAGATGGATCAAATAATCACTTTTCCACTGATTTCCTACAAATTGGATGGATATTTTTCCCTAGATTTGATTTTTTGTGAGTCTTGACAACTTTTCATGACAACTTTGACAACATTTGAAACTTTTTCATTTTGGTACTTTTGAAGGCTTCAAATCCACTTTTCTTCAATCTATAAACTTGCAATCACACATGAAAAGAGGAGAAAAACTTGTTGATTTTTAGGGAATAGGGGTTTTCCTTGGTCAAACCCCTTATAGGTAATTAAACCAAATGATGGAATAATGAAAGATGAACATGAAAAATGAAGCATAGGACATGAAAAGTGAGAAATGATAGATTTAATGATATCTTGTAATACAAATGAACAATCTAGAAGGAAATGGCCATGAAGGATGTAGATCTAGATCTTGAGATAAGTGTAGAACAATGCTTGACCTTGGATCTTGAATGCAACATCAAAACACCAACTCAATAACCTGCTAGATGCTTGATATCCTTGACATGATGATAGATCTTGGATTGCTGCAATAATTGATGGATAATTTTTCCCTTGAATGCTTTAAAATTGGCTTTGAATGCTCTTGTGAGCTCAAACTTACTATAAGGATGTGCATTCAACTTGCTAGGTGATCTCTTGAATGCTTAGGTGAAAATGAGTGAAAGAAACTTATATTTATACTTAGTTATGCAAGAATTCCCAAAATTACAACACTACAAGCCGACATCAAATATAGGAGGATAAAATCCCACCAAAAATTTGAATTAATTTTTATTTTGGGCCACACTAGACTCATTCACCCAAGGTGGAGAATGAGCGCCATTAGGCATAATTTATGGGACCATTTTTAAGAATGATTATAAAGGTGTGAAACCAAGTTTGAGACCCAAAAAACTAGGTGGGACTCATTCGTCCAAGGTGGAAATGAGTCCTAAATCACTAAATATGGCTGACATGACCTGAAAACACGTAAATTATGATTAGATGTTGATTTGTGTCAGGATTATCCTTGAAAAGATGCATTAAATGAGGCTTGTGGATGCAAAATAAGGCCAATTAAAGCATAAAGAAGCCAAATTATTTATGAAAACCTTAGAAAAGTGTAAAAGTGTGTTACAAAACTTTACAACACTCTAAATAAGGCATGAATAAGGTTACAAAAAGGTTTATTAGGTTTAGCTAATTAATAAAACCTCAGAAAAGTGTGAAAGTGTGTTACAACACTTGACAATAATTTAGAAAGGTACCATTTTAAGTTAATTAGTTCATAAGGGCCCAAGACCTAATGTGAATGTGTTAAACACATTACAACACTAAATCAAGGCACCATTAAGCTTGGTTAACAAGGAGGGCCCAAAAAAGCAAGAAAAAGGGATACTTTTTCCTTTGCCACATTTAGCCCCCAGTTTAGTGAGAGGATGAACTTGCTTCAAACTTGTACTAAAGTAGAAATTCAAGAGGGGTCCAAGTGTACCAATGCGGATGCTCTAGGATAACAAAGATCGAGGAGGTGATCAAGTCCCCAGGATCCTAGATCCTAAGTCAAACCGACATAATCATAGAAGGACACATACAAGGTGTATGATCTGCAACATCAAGATGTTGCAAGATGGTGTGTCCCTTGGTTTTCCTTGTAGCATAGCGCTTGGGTTTGTGACATGGTCTAACCACCTCCTATGGATCTTAATTGACACTTGTATCGGGAATTGATAGGTCGACCTTGTAAGGTCAACCTTTTGGTGCAACAGAAAGGCCAACAATTGGTATCAGAGTTGGTCACAGGTTGAAACCGCTTGCTTGTGCTAGGGGGGATTGTTGCAAGATGGTGTGTCACTTGGTCTTCCTTGCAACATAGCACTTGGGTTTGTGACATGGTCTAACCACCTCCAATGGATCTTAATTGATAATTTTAGTGGGCATGGATAGGTCATCCTTGTAAGGTTGACCTTTTGGTACAACAGAAAGGCCAACACAAGATACACAAACATGCAATCTCAATAACTAAAAAAAAAAAAACAATTAAAAATAAATAAAAATGAGCTGGATCAGGCTTTGACCATTTGTCCAACATGATGTGGATTAGATATAAGTTGTTTGTCCAAAGATGTATGCTCACTCTGAGGTAAAAAAACTTTAGGTTGTTCATTGGGTGAGAAATTCAAGAAGGTGAGACACATACACACACGACCGGTATGCACTCACACAAACATGCGAGTGGCTAAGGGAAAGTCATACCGTCATTCATCTTCCCATCAAACCATACCAAAGTTATACCTCCTGATAACTTTGATAAGGCACCATGAAACAATGAGCTTTGAGCTTCATGAGGAAAGCAAAACTTCGTATGCTTGAAACTCATGAACAAACAAGATGGCTCCATAGGCATGCAAAGTGTGTTATGCAAGGTGGCCATATAACAGTTGTTGTAAATGAAAAATAGTGTAAGGTATTTTCAAAGGGATTTTTCTTAGTTCATGCAAGGTCTCTTCTTAGGGAACATTGTGCCTAATGTCTTGGAGGACAATTCAAATAAATGTCACGCTCTCGAAGGAAATCAAGCCCCAATGACATCACCAAGAAAAGGATGCATCACTACAATAAAGAAAATTGCATAGTGAAACATGAGTGTCGACGTATGCGCCCACTTTAAATCGGTTGCTAAAGCAATTTTTGTGAGTAATTTCTTTAAAGTAGAAGAAGACATGAGAGGTTATTTAGAAAGCTCTATGCCAAGTCATATGTTTCTGAATCCAACTACATCATGAATAATTATGTCACCTGTGAGCCAACTTAAGGCATGTCATCCACATCCCAAGTTTGCTCTTATATGTACATGAAAGGTGGTCAACTAGCCAAAAGAGACAATGAGAAGTGACATACAAGGAAAAGGCTACCTAACCCCTTTCCCCCACTTAGTGCAGGACAAGGATGAGCTAAAATGAAAAGAGGAACTAGGTGCTTCAACCCAAGGAAGAGCACCATAGTCCTTAAAATATTGAATTTTTCTACTCAAATCCTTACATTCATTAGTAGAATGACCATGAACTCTATGATATGTGAAAAATGAAATCTTTTAGTAGAATTTCTTTCATGTTCTTGGAGGGAGAGATATCAGATGATCTTGGAGTCTCATCAAGATACTTTCTTGATCAAAAGTAGAGGATGTTCCTTTATTTTGTGACAAATATATCTCTTGCTTAGTACATGATGTCATACTTACACAAGACTCTTTAGATTGTGATATTTTGTACTCTTCTTTAAAGGAAGGTGTAAAATCTAATGGAATTGAATCGTAAGAATTTTTCATGAAGAAATTGATGTTAAGAGAGGATTTCTTTGTTTCTTTAATGTCTTTCAAAGGATAATAATCAAGAGAATTGATGTCTATTAGTTCAGGATGCACTAATGTTAAATTTTTCTTAGTAGAAACTTTTGTAATAGTGTTGATATTAAGTGAAGGATTTTTTTTTTTGTTTCGAAGGGCAATAACCAAGACCATTAGTCATTTCTTGCGTGTGAGGCTCTATAGGGACACAAATACCTTGTTCTCTAAAACCAATTTTTTTTCCACTACAACCAAGTTGTTTCATAAGTTTATAACTTTTTCCATAAAGCATTTTCAATGCTTTTGGGTTAGGTGGTTGGCCATAATTAAGTTCATCAAAGTTTGTTGTGTAATTTATTATATTTTTTTCTAAAGTGTTTGAGGTGGATGATTTCAAGGGGTCTTCTGAATTTTGTGTTGACATTACCGCTTTTTCTTTTCCCTTTTCAGGATCTTTGTTTATGATCTCATAATCACCCATGAATGATGTGAAATCTAAGGAACCCCGATCGTCTTCAAATAGTTTTGAAACTTTTTCCATCTCTTGTTTCTCTTCATTTATAGTTTCTATGTTTGAAGTTGGAATTAGTGTGTTTAGAGGATTTTCCCTTCCTTTTTCAACTTGTAAGAAACTTTCAGGCTCAGGGTCTATTTCAACTTGGTATACTTTATTGTTATAGATGTATTTCATGATACAATTAAGAGTTGAAGGCACCACATGCATCTCATGGATCCAAGGTCTTCCTAAAAGGATATTTTATGAAAGATCATGAAGCATAACATGAATAGGAGTTTTTAAGGTATCCTTTCCAATTGTAATAGGAAAAGTAATAATACCAAGCGGTTGCTTTCTAACATTGTCAAATCCTTGAATGGATAAAGAATCAGGTTCAATTCTTGATTTATCCACTCCAAGTCTATCCAAAATTTTCACACTACACACATTCAAAGCCGAACCATTATCAACAAGGGTTCGCTTTATTCCCATCCTATTGAATCTAGCTATTTACAAGAAGGCATCAATTTTCTTTCTCATTTCCAAAGAGGGTATCTCATGTTGATGAAAAGTAATGTCTATGTTGTTTGAAGTTATGGCTTGAATTTGGGCTGCCACATTGTTTGATTGCGCATTAGGAGGGGTAGGAACTTGTTGTAAAGAACTTTGAATCATGTTGTGATAATGAGGGGAGGCTTGAATAAGGTCCCATAATGATATCTTAGTAGGATTATTCTTTAGTTGTTCAACAAGATCATACTCCTTTCCACTTTGTGGAGGAAAATGAGGGGGACTTGGTAAGATAGGGTTAGGAAATGGGAGGGATGTTGAAGGTGTTTTTCTTGGTTGTAGATTGTTTCTAGTGTTATACATATGAGAAATGGTATTATGACTTAGCTATTGTGGCACATTATTCTTAGGTGGGTAGAGGATAAGTTTGGGTTTGTTTTGAGTTTGAGGTTTGTGTGAAGGTGGGTAAAGGATGAGCTGAGGTTGAATAATATTAACTTCACTTAGTAAAGGAGAGTCTAATGTTACTTCATCGTCTTCATCTAAGGAAAGCATATCACTATTGTCAATGCTATCATTTTATCGCACCATGATATCCTCCCTAGGAGGAGAGTTCTTAGGAGAACTACAAACTAGATGTTCATGACATTCAGAGGTTGGTTCTTCTAGAATGACTTCATCGCAAGTAGGGGAATGATCAATGGAATTCATTTGTTCAATAATGTTTTCTCTAGGGGGAGAAAGGAAAATAAGATTCTTGTGACTCTCATAGCTTTGATCTTCTAACATTGGAATATATTCTTCAAAACTAGAAGAGATATCAAGAGAAGGATAAATGTGATCATCCTGATTGCCCATGATTTCATTCTTGTTTTCTAGGGTCTCATTCTCTTGTGTCATAACTTCTACCCTAGTAGGAGAGATTTTAGGACAGAGGAAAACAAATGGTTCATCACTCTCCATTGTTATATTTTGTAAAGTAACTTCATCACTAATAGAGGAGGCATCAAGAGAAGTACTACTATGATTTGCATGCTTACGAATGATTGGATGCTTTTGTTCGAATAGGTCTTTCCAAATGTCAGGGACATTAGGAAGGAGAGAGATAATGTTATCACTTTCAATCCACATGTCCTCTTGACAAATGTGATTTTCATGACCATTCACGATTGAATCCTCTTTTACCAAAGCATTCTAATAATTAGGGGAGGTATTGAGAGGTGAATTTAGACTAAGTAAAGGAGTGGCAATGATCTCGTCTTCTTGTGTCATAATATCTTTCCAAGAGGGAGGAGGAGAGAGACAATCAAGACTTTCATGATCCTCAATGATTGTATCTTCTTTCACCAAGATACCTTCGTAACTAGTAGGAGAGGTATCAGGAGAAGAACAATTATGGTTTTCATGATTGTCTATGCTTGTATATTCTTATATCATACCATCCTCCCCAATAGGCAATGCAATATTAAGAATTATGTCAATGGTTTGATCTGCTTTCTCTAAGATGTTCTCATAACTAGCATGTTTCTTAATACCCTCATTGTTGTACTCTAAATTTAACTCATAAGAGGGGATGTTGTATTTATGCAATCCATTTTTAACCATATCAAAGCCACATCTCTTGAAAGAAAATATGCTATTATGGAAAAGTAAATAAAGTGCAATTCTATGACCTAAAGTGAAATGTTTAAATGCAATTTTTAGATTTGAAACAAGGTAATTTTTTTATTACACTATGCAATAATTTGAAAGTTAAATGTTGTAAATGAAAATTTGGATTTGAGAAATGCATGAAATGAACCTAATTAAGCTAGATCTAGTGAAATGCATGTAACAGAAACTCAGCCAAATGAAATAGATAACCAATGGTAGCAAATAGAAGTGAAAAAGCAAGGTTTTTAGTGCTATAAAAGGTAGTTTCAAACGTGCACTAGGATTGATTCGCCTAGAGGAGCGCCTGAGTCCCAGTGAGGGTGTCTTTGAAATTTTCAAATATTTTAAAGTATTTTTTATGCTTTTTATGTTGTGATCTGTAAATTAAGTGCAAATGCAGCTTTTGAATGAATTTCAATGAAATGAGATGCAAAATTGCAAGCTATATGAACTTTCACTATTGCAAAATTAGAAACCTTAGAATGTTAACTAACTAATGCAAACCCTATTGCAATGTTAGTGCAAGCCAAATATAGGATGATGATGCACTCCAAATTAGAATTATGATGTTGTAAATGCATGTTCACCAAAATGGAACCTCTAAAAATAGTGTTCCACCTTTTTGGAGGTGGAACATAAACTAGGTGTTTAGAAACCTAGACCCATTTCCCTCAAGTTTCATTAAAGGAAGCCCTAGAGATCTCAATGCAAAGGAGAAAGATACCTTGCAATAGGGATGTCCTAGGTGTTGATTGAAGATTAAAGAGGGGTTCACCACCAAGCTAGGACTTGGAAAAATGTATGAAATGCAAGGTCTAAGGATTGAGCTCAATGATGCAAGAAACTTCACTAAATGAACTTTAAATGCAAATAAATAAAAACAAGAAACTAGAAAAGTACAAAGGAGCACTTAGAAACTTGAGAGAGATTGAATGGAGGCCTAAAATATTGAATAACCTAAAATTTAGGCCTACTAGGACTTATTCACTAATCTAGGAAAATCAGTCCTAGATCAGGGTTTCTGCACAGGAACAGGTTTCTAGGAAAAGGGTATCTGAATATGTAAAAAACCCTAAAAAACACCTATAGTGGGACTCATTCGCCACTTCTAGGGGATCAGTCCCATTTTGTTGTGAAGTGTCCTAGGAGCAGAATCTTGAACTGAAACTTTGCAAGCTTCTAAAGATGGACCAAATAAGCACTTTTCCATTTGTTTCTTTCAAATTGGATGGAAATTTTTCCCTAGATCTGAGTTTTCTTGAGTATTGACAACTTTTCATGATAACTTTGATGCAATTTTCAACTTTTTTTTATTTTGGTACTTTTGAAGGCTTCAAATTCACTTTTCTTCAATCTATAAATTTGTAATCACACATGTAAAGAGAAGAAAAACTTGTTGATTGTTATGGAATAGGGGTTGCCTTGGTCAAACCCCTTTTAGGTAATTAAACCAAATAATGAAATAATGAAAGATGAACATGAAACATGCAACATAGGACATGAAACATGAGAAATGATAGCTTTAATGATGTCTTGTAATACAAATCAGCAATCTAGCATGAAATGACCATGAAGGATGTGGATCTAGATCTTGAGATAAGTGTAGAACAATGCTTGACCTTGTATCTTGAATGCCACATCACAACACTAGCTCAATAACATGCTTGATGCTTGATATCCATGACATGATGATCGATCTTGGATTGCTGCAATAATTGATGGAGAATTCTACCCTTGAATGCTTTAAAATTGGCTTTGAATGCTCTTGTGAACTTAAAATTGCTATAAGGATGCTCATTCAACTTGCTAGGTGATCTCTTGAATGCTTAGGTGAAAATGAGTGAAAGAAACTTGTATTTATACTTAGTTATGCAAGAATTCACAAAATTACAACACTACAAGCCGACATGAGATCTAGGAGGATAAAATCCCATCAAAAATTTGAATTAATTTTAATTTTGGGCCACATGGGACTCATTCGCCCAAGGTGGAAAATTATTCCCATTAGGCATAATTTATGGGACCATTTTTAAAAATGCTTAGAAAGGTGTGAAACTAGGTTTGGGACCCAAAAACCTAGGTGGGACTCATTCGCCAAAGGTGGCAAATGAGTCCAAAATCATTAAATCTAGGCCACAAGACCTGAAAACACATGAATTATGATTGGATGTTGATTTGTGTTTGGATTATCCTCAAAAAGATGCACTAAATGAGGCTTGTGGATGCAAAATAAGGCCAATTAAAGCATAAAGAAGTGAACAATTATTTATGAACACCATAGAAAAGTGTGAAAGTGTGTTACAACACTTTAGAACACTCTAAATAAGGTATGATTAAGGTTTAAAAGGGGTTTATTACGTTCAATTAATTAATAAAACCTCATAAAAGTGTGAAAGTGTGTTACAACACTTCACAACAATTTAGCAAGGTACCATTTTAAGTTCATTAGTTCACAAGGGCCCGAGACCTAATGTGAATGTTTCAAACACATTACAACACTAAATCAAGGCACCATTAAGCTTACTTAACAAGGAGGGCCCAAATAAGCAAGAAAAAGGGATACTTTTTCCATTGCCACAATAGTTTATCATTTTCAATATAATTAGAGACTTGGATAAAATGAAAACCCCATAATGAACAAGAGAAATATCCAAAATTACAAATAAAATAACCTTTAGCACCAATTAGAAACCTCCAAACATGATGTATACTGAAAATGAAGTATTCTAATAAACAAAACCTCTCTAGGAGTTTGAATGTCCAAGTAATTAACCAGAATGCAAATATGAAAAAATATAAATAAATAATACCTATGGTGAAGGATCAAAAACCATCTTTGAAGGAGAGGTAGGAGTATCTGAAGATTCAAATTACTCAAAATAATCAAACTCTCGAGTAGTACCATAATCATACGGTAGCCATTCTAAAAAAATGAAGAGGCCAAAGACAATCTGAAATAGGATCATCTCATAATGGCTAAGTATCAAGATCTCCATATATCTCCCAAATTTTAGTCCAAAGAACATGAGGACACTCAAAATAAATAATAACATTCAAAATGTCATCATATACATGCATAGAAATAACTCCTAATACATGATCCCTTTTGCAATTCCAAGAAAATTTCTTACTATCATTACTAGGAGGGGGAACAAGACCACACAAATGTGGCAACAAATGAAGCTAACAGAGATGTTTTATGATGCCATATCTCCATTTTTTGTAGTTTCCCCTTTTCAATATAATAAGAGAAGGATGAAATTAAAACCCCATAATGAATAATGAGAAATATCCAAAATTACAAATATATTAACCTTCAACATCAATTAGAAACCCCCAAACATGATGTATACTATAAATGAAGTCTTCCCAAAAATAAAACCTCTCCAGGATTTAAGATGTCCAAGTAATTAACCAGAATGCAAATATTCCAAAATATGAATAAATGACACTTGAGGCTAAAATTATAAAAATTCTATGGGGACAATGATAGAGCTCCTCAATACCTTTTTGATGCCACTAAAATCACAAAAAAACATAGATATAGACAAAATGTTATGATCTTGGAGATCCAAATGGGAGATATGAATTTAAATAGAAATAAAATATTCTAAGAGTAAAATATGATAATAATGCATGCACCACTGGAAATTGTTTGGAACTAGCGTTCCAAAGATATGTCATTTCTAAAAATCTAATACTTGAGTCAAAAGTTATAGGGACTTTAAATAAGCATCCTACTTAAGGCTTAAGGAGCAAAAATTAAGCCCCCTAAGGGTTGGCGGGTGGTCCCATGTGAGAAAAAGATGACAAAATGGGTTGAGCTCTAGTATGATGGTTTTTTAACTATCAAATTTAGCACAGTCATCCATGACAGTGATTTGGCCGTCAAATTTAAGATAGTCACTCAAAAAAATAATAAAATTTCTAAAAAAATCTTCAAAATGTGAAGTACATTATATGAAAATGGGAGTTTTTAGGCCTTATGGATGCAATGATAGGGTCAATTTTGGCCCAATGCATTCCAAAAATTTAAATACCTCCTAGATCTAGTAACCACCTCTCAGCTTCAAACCATTGTAGATTTGGAAAAATATATTAGATTTTGACAAAAAAAAGCTAATATTGACTTGATCATGTTCCTTGGAATCAATTTTGAGCTCATATTACCTCCATAATGTTCCAAAGTTAACCTACAATAAAAACCCAAAAAGAGGAACCCTTCAAAATTGTTGTTTTTTTCAAGTTTTTCTAATTTCCCAAATCACCATATGGTGCAAGAAAAGAACATAACTAACTTTACTAAAATTCACCAAGATTTCTCATTGGAAATAGCTCTACCCTTAAATTTGAGAAGGAATTGACAAGGTCATGCTTTGATACCATGTAGGAGCTAAAAACTAGCTCTATCCCCAGACCACTTGCAAAAATAATGAAAACCTTCCACAAGAGACTATGCAATAAATGAGCTTGATTGATATTAAGATATATCAAATATGGTGATGAGGTATGTTATAGGAGTGTAAAAATACCTTCCTTATATATACAAGGTGTGATTATGTGCTAAATTCCAAAACATTAATGACCTAGGACACTAATATTTAATAAAAGATAAAAAGATAAAATTTAATCTAAACAAATTAAATATTCCTAGGACCTAAGTGGACATAACATGTAAATAGGACCCCAATAATAACCAATTAGGAAAATTACCTATTTACACCAACAAGATCAACTAACTCCTTGCCCCTCAAAATATTTTGAAATAAATACATAGCTTCG
Source organism: Sequoia sempervirens (assembly GCA_007258455.2). NCBI lineage: Eukaryota > Viridiplantae > Streptophyta > Pinopsida > Cupressales > Cupressaceae > Sequoia > Sequoia sempervirens. Next base: position 418,464,225 of record VDFB02281492.1, read on the forward strand.
ATCTAAATCTCTTCAAGTTTGTACAGAAGAGAATTTTCACAATTATATTTCTCTCTCCAAAATTTGGTGACATTATGAAAGAGTTTATTAATTATATCTCCTTCTAAGAGCTAAGTATCTCTAAACTTATATTTCAAATAGATCTCACTATGCCCTGTCATATGTTCCTTTTCTCTAAGGTAGTCTTCTTGGTATATACAATTAGCAATAATCTTATCATTGAAGAATCCTTTTCTTTTCGTTGGAGTTATTTTTGAATAAATTCTTGTTGAATTATTTTAGCCTTTCTTTCACATGTTGAAGTTTCTTAAAGAACACAAACATTTTGGAATCTCTCAATTTTTTTGGTTTCAATCACCAAGAATTAATGAATCCTTTAATATGATTGCTCCCTAACCATATTTTTTATAATCTAAAATAAAAATTTATAGGTAAACTATCTTCCCTAAAACTGAGGGAGATAGGAAAGTGATCCAAACCAAAGAAGGGTTGGATAAAAGAATCCAACAAAAAACAAAATTTGAGATAGTTTGAAGACATCAAGAAATGGTCCAACCTTTTCATGATGTTAGAAAATTTTGATTTTATATTATTCCAAGTAAGATTCCCTTAGAAAGGGAAATGTCAATGTTGTTGGCTGAGAAATCTGGGTCTGAAAAATCTAAGTTTGATAAATTCTACCTAGAGGACCTCTTTTCGTATATGAGTCAAAAGTGGCATTGAAATCTCCCCCAAAATATATTTTCAATTCCTAATAGATTAGATCTCCAGATTAATTCCTTTCCAAACATTTTTTTTTATATTATGCTGGGGCTATAAACATTAAAATGATGAAAATATAAACCAAAATAGTAGCTACTAATCTTAACAAATTTCTAGTTGGAGTGAGATAATAGACATTTGAGGGACACCCATATCAATTTCAAAAGAATACAAGGACCCCTCAAACTCCCAAAAGAAACCATTCCAAACTTTTTCGGTGCTTGATAAATCTATCAACCTCATCTTTATTTAATTTTATTTCATGTAGGATTACTAGGTCAACCAAAAAATTATGTAGATGATGCTTGGTCATGTGCCATTTGTTAGGGGTGTTTAGGCCCCTAAAATTTTACGTGAGTCTATTCATGTCTTTCTAAGGGAGGGGACTCCTCCCTTAGACCTCGGAAGGTAATTTTCTTATTAATGATTAGCCACCATTGAGTATCATTTCTTCCCTTTTACACTTGTTTGATTTTATGTATTTATTTCTTGTAGACAAGCTAACTTTGAGATTGAGATCTTTAGCTATATTTTGAGTAATAATTATAGGGTCTATTGATGGAATTAGAATTAGAGGAATTAGTGAAATATCATATTTTTTAGTTCCTAGGGGTGACAAAAGGAACAATTTTAAAATTAGAGGGGGGATTCATGTATGTATCATTTTATCTTCTCAATTATCAGAAGGAACTTCCACATTCGGTACACACATAGATTTATGTTCATTTGGAACCCATTGTCGTTTTTGTGTTGGAAAGAAACAAATTTAGTTTCCTTCAATATGACCTTTTCTTCAATACCTTAGACAAAAAAGTATTTTTCCATCTCCAACTCTTGGGTCCAAACACTAGATAGGGATGCAAGTTTGATAAGCCAAAATTTTATTAATTGTGATTAGTTTATGCCACACATATAGTAGATGATCCTAGCTTCCTAGATCAAAATTAGGATTCATACCAATACTATCCCAATTTTCATCAAACAATCCATTGAAAAATATTCCAAAGGGATATTTTAAATTTTGAACAAATATGGGTTGTTTTTGGGAGAAGAATCCCTAAAATTAAAATTCAAAGACAATTTATGCAAGAAAAATTAATAGCCATCTTTCACCTTGATGTTGCTATTAAGGATTTCATCCCTTTCTTCCACATAGAAAAAATTAGCAACAAAGAAACCTTTTGGCATGATATTGAGTGAAAATTCAACATCCCAACACCTTCTAATCCAAAGTTAATTTTGTTCTCTTGATAATTTTTCTCCCCAAAATTTCCCCACAAGAACATTCTCCAAAAGAGTTGATTGATCAACAACAATTGATGAAACATCTATCACTAAATGTTCTTCCTTAGCTCCACCTTTTCCTTTCCATCTCTATTCTACTAAATATAATTGTGAAAGGTGCATGTCATTTTAAAGTTGTAACATATATATCCTCTTATTTTTTAAAAATTATTGTTAAAGATATTTTTATATTAATAATATTTATCAATGTAGAGGAAACAAAAGGATAATAAACTTATTTTTTTTAAATAGAGAGATATTAGTATTTTATTTTTTAAATAAATATTTTAAATTTTTATTTTAATTGAAGAATTAATTCATTTTTTTTATTAAATTGTATGAAAATTTAATTTTATTTTGAATTATTTTGACAATTATTATATACTTATATGTTAATTTTTAGATTTATGTTTATAATTAAATACTGTCTAGTGAAGATATCTCTGCAATTTTTAATTGTATCTTATTATTTAAATTTACTTAGGAAATTTATTTTGATTAGTTTTGTAGGATAGGATGATTGAGTACATGTTTTTTCACGGGGTTATCATTTTTTTCTTATCCAATTAGATTTAAATACTTAATTAAAGAAACATTTTTTTTGTTTGGTTTTGTGCCTCTTTCTTATCCTCATTCGATGTAGAATCTTGAGTTTATATGTTCTAGCTTTTTTATTTACTTGAATAAGAAATTCTAATATTAATTTTATATGTTGAATATTCAATTTTTTTTTTAATTAGATACTAGACATTTTATCTTGGATAAAGTTCTTGCATTTGTAAAATTCTAACATGCTATTAGAGCCCTGATGTTTTAAAGTTGGAATGTTTTCACACATTTTATAATATTTCTCTATTGATGTTAGCCCATCCTAGCTTGATCCCTCTCCAATTTAACGTAAATTTTTAGAGTTGATCTTTAGAGGCTTTGTTCTTGTTCATATTTTATCCTTTCTTTAAGTTATTTTAAGCCATTATTTTATAGCTTCATAGTGATGTATATGAATTTTAATTTTGGCATCCAAGTTTTCTAAAAATTGTTAATTAAATTATAGGTATTACTAAGTAGTTCTCATTTCAGAAACTTTGAGGACTTCATTTGGTCTTATACGAAATTATTTTTTGGCCTTCATCTAATTGTTAGGTTGCAAACCCATATGTATGGAGAATAAAAACTATATAGACCCACTACTATCGTGACCAACTCTTTCAATCCTGGCATCCCCAAGATTTCCTCAAGCATAACCATCAATGTTAATTTTGAGAGTACCTTCAGGAGGAGGGAGCCACTTCACCAATATATTCACCTTCTTAGAAGGTTTTAGTTTACTTCTTTAAGAATACTCTACACTTTGTACCAGAACTGCAAAGCCACCTGCCAAAACTCTTGAAAAATGTGTTGATTTCTCTCTAGCTAAATCTGCCAAATTATGATGGATGGACCCAACTCCCACATAGACACCAAACAACAAGCAGATGCTGGAGGATGCCCCAAGTTCTCCCAAAATTCTTGCAAAGATAAAGCATACCTAAAGGGCCTTTTCCAAATCTTCCACCAAAGTCTTCAGATTTCTAAAGAAAAAGTACACTAAAAAAATACTTGTGATTTGTACTTTCTTCACTACATCCACATATAAAACATAGTGACAACTTGTAGAACCCTCTTTTCCTAATATTCTCCCGATTGGGAAAATATGTCTCAACCTTACAATTATATACGATTTATTGATAGGATGTATGTTGGTATATGGCAACTGATCATGCACATACTGTACACTTGTAACAAGACATGGGATTCCCACTAACACGTCAAGGTTTTTTCCCACTGACATGTCAAGGTTTTTTCCCACTGACATGCCAAGGATTTTTCCCATTGACACATCAAGGTTTTTTCCTTAACATGTCAAATGAAAAATGGCCTTGTAAAACCCTAATTCTAGAAGGTTCCAAAAAGCTTGTTATAAGCGGGTGGGATGTATGTAGATGGTGGTGTATTCTGAGAGTTTGATAGTGGTTGGGTTGGACCTCTTGATCTTTGGTGGTGATACTCCTGTGAAAAGCTTGCTCTGCAAGTATATTGTAATATTTTGATTTCTAAAATAATATATTAAGAAACTTTTAGAGTGTGGGGTTTTTCTCTTGAAAGGGTTTTCCCCTTGTTAATCATTGTGTTGTGGTATGCATGATATTTTTGTTTATGTTTTTGTAACTATTAAATATCTATAAATTTTTTGCATTATTCTCCTCTCAAGGTTAGTGTATTTAGTTTTTCCACTACCTTATCTTCCTTACAAGTGGTATCAAAGCTTGATCTCCTTTGGTCTCAATTTTGGGTTGTTGGGTTTTTTGAACTAATCCAGATTTGAGTGGGAGCTTGTGCAAAAGACACTTTTTGATCTTGTAGGATTTTTTAGATGGAAAGTTCATAAGGGAGAATAGAGGTGGAGAAATTTTCTAGAAATAATTTTGAGATGTGGAAGCTAAATATGGAGGATCTATTAATAGATTGAGATCTGTTGGATGCTATTGATGAGAAGGTTTCAAGGCCTATAGATCATACTCAAGCTACTCATTATGATGTTATGGACCGTAAAGCCAAGGGTCTAATCAGATTGTGCTTGGCAGACTCTTTTTTTATTAATGTCTATGAAGAGACCTCTACACAAAAACTATGGAAGAATCTTGGTGAGATGTATTAGGGAAAATCTTTAGTGAATAAGATTTTCTTGAGGAAGAAGTTGTATTCCTTGAGAATGGAAGAGGGTGGATGAATCACAAACCACCTAGAAGCATTCAATATGTTGGTGGCCCAATTGGCATCAGTTGGTGTCAAAGTGGATGAGGAGGAGAAATGTTAGATCTTACTTTGTTCTTTGCCTGATTCATGGGAATCTCTTGTTATGGCTATTGGGAGTACTTCTATTATATTGAAGATTGAAAATGTGGTGGGTTCTTTGCTTTTGGAAGAGATGAGGAGGAAGGTATCCATCACTACCAAGGAGGCCCTAAATGTTCATGAAAGACCTAAGGAAAAAGGAGAGAAGAATGAGAAGTGTGAAAAATCCAAGTCCAAGGGGAGATCTAAATCTCTTGGAAAGTCCAAAGTTATTTGTTGGAACTACGGTAAGCTTAGAAATTTTCACAAGGAATGCAAAGAGGAAAAGAAGAAGAAAAAGAAGAAATTTGATTCTGATTTCGAGTCTGAGATGGAAGATGGTGCCATATTCATTGTAGCTTTGGAAACTCATGTAGGTAATGATGCATGGTTAATTGACTCAGGTGCATCTTTTCATTTGACCTTTAATAGAGATTGGTTTTGTGAATATGAAGAATTTGATGGAGGTAAGGTGTACTTGGGTGATGATTCTTATTTAGACATTTTTTGGCCATGGTAAAGTTAAAATTAGATTTCCTGATGGTAGAGTAAAAAGGATTAATGGTGTGTTGTAAATCCCTAGATTAGCACAAAATTTGTAATATGTGAGAACAATAACAGATGTGGGTGTGAAGGTAGCATTTTCTGATGTAGGATGCAAGATGGTTAGAGGTGTTATGGTGATTACTAGAGGTTTTAGATATGGGAAATTGTATAAGCTTGATGCATACACTATTGAGTGCAATAGTACTTCTATGAAAAGAAAGTCTATAAAAGAAGCGAGGGTTTCACCTTCAGTAGATGGTCATGGCTTTTGGGTACCCAAGGGTGCTCTTTCTTTTGATACAAAGTTACCTATAGAGAAAACTATGCTATGGTACTAGAGACTTGGCCACATTGGAGAAAAGGGTCTAAGGACTCTGAAAAATAAAAAACTTGTTGAAGGTTTGTCTGATTCTAATCTTGAATTTGATTTCTATGAGCATTGCATTTATAGAAAAGAAAAACCATGTTCAATTTTACTCGAGTTCTCATAAATCTTGTGGTGTATTGGATCTTATTCATTCTAATGTATTTGGTCTTGTAGATGTTCCATTAATTGGTAAATCCACATATTATGTTTCATTTATTGATGGTTATAGTAGGACATGGGCATATTTTGTAAAGAGTAAATATGAAGTTTTCAGTCGATTTAAAGAGTTTAAAGCAATGGTTGAGTTGTAGACTGGAAAGAAAATAAAATGTTTAAAGACTGATAATGGTGGTGAATTTTTCTTTAATGATTTTGATAGATTCTGTAAAGATTGTGGTATTTATAGGTAGAAGACAACTTTGTATTCTCCACAATAGAATGGAGTTGTTGAAAGAATGAACAAGACACTAATGTAGAAGGATAGGAGTATGTTGAGTGGTGTTGGCCTAGAACAAAGGTTTTGGGATGAAGCTGTTGCCACTTCCTATTACCTAATTAACAGGTTTCCTACATCAGATTTTGTTGATAAGATAACTATAGAGGCATGGTCAGGTCACAAGCCTTCATCAAGAAATCTTAGAGTTTTTGGTTGTGAGGCATATGCACATGTGACAAAGGAGAAGTGAAAAAAGTTGGAGAACAAACCCATGAAATGTATCTTCATCGGATATAGTTATGGTGTGAAAGGATACAAGATTTGGGATCCTGTTGCATAGAAGGTCATACACAGTAGATGTGTTATTTTAGAGAAACTAAGCCTTCTTTTGTTACATTACATCCAGAACAAAGTAAATAGGAAGATGTGATTCAATTTCCTTCTACACCTGAGAAAGTTGAATCAAGGTCCAAGGATAGACAAGAAGTTGAGGAGATCTCATCTAGCTTTGGGTCTTCAGAAGAGGAGGAAGAACCTCCAACTTAGCTTGTTTGTAGGTCTACAAGGCATAGAAAACCACTTGATTATTGGAGGTGTATTTTTTATTTGAATACTAACATGGATGAACCCAGTTCTTTAGAAGAGGCACTAGGTATGAATGATATAGAATCTTGGAAGATTACTATGGATGAAGAAATAGAATCTTTGAAAAAGAATGATACATGAGATCTTTTACGATTTCCTAAAGGATAAAAACCTATTGGTTGTAAATGGGTGTTCAAGAAAAATATTGGTTCAGATGGAGGTATTGAGAATTACAAAGCAAGGTTGATTGCAAAGGGTTACTCTCAAGTTGAGGGTGTTGATTATGGTGAGATATTTTCTCCTATTGCAAAAATGACATGCATTATATTTTTCTTTCTATTACTACTGCTTATGATTTAGAGGTTGATCAAATGGATATAAAAACTGGGCTTTCCTTCATGGTGATTTGGGGTAGGATATTTATATGACACAACTAGAGCACTACGTGGTGAAAGGTAAAAGTAAGTTGGTTTGCAAATTGAAGAAATCTTTGTATGGTTTAAAATAGAGTCCTAGGATGTGGTACCAAAAATTTGATACATATATGTTGAGTTTGGGATTTGAGCATTCTAAATAAGATCATTATATTTATTATAAAATTGATGGTGATCATTTCTTGTTTATTGCAAATTATATGTTGATGATATGTTATTTATTGGTAGAGGGGAATGTATGATTTCAAAAATAAAATCTCAACTTGCTGTTAAATTTGAAATGAAAGATCTTGGTTGAAATTAAAACATTCTTGGGATGAAAATTAAAAGAGATAGAGTGAACAGAAAGCTATGGCTTGGCCAAAGCAAGTATGTAAACTCAATTTTACAAAGGTTTGATATGCAGGATTGTAGACCATTGTGTGTTCCTGTTTTAGTTCAAACAAAGTTATCTATTTTAGATTATCCAACATCTCCATCTGAAATGGAAGACAAGAACAGAGTGCCTTACCAGAGTGCAATTGGAATTTTGATGTATGCTATGGTTTATACTAGACTATACATTGCCCAACCAATGGGAGTTATTTACAGATATATGTCTAATCTCGGTAGTGTCCATTGGGATGCAATTAAAAGAGTCTTCGGATATTTGCGTGGTACCTCAGATTATTCCTTATGTTATCATAGTAATATTACTCAAGATGATATTTCCCTTGATATTCATGGTTATGTGGATTCAGACTAGGCAAGTGATGTTGATAGCAGAAGATCCACTAGTGCTTATGTGTTTACTTTATTTGGTGGTGCAATTAGGTTGGATGAGTAAGCGACAGGTTGTCGTTGCTTTGTCCACTATTGAAGCAGAGTATATGATAGCTACTCATGCTTGTAAGGAAACCATTTGTCTTAAGAGACTGTGTTCAAATATTGGAATAAAACAAGGTGTAGTGACAATTTATTGTGATAGTTAGAGTGTGAGATGTCTAGCCAAAACCCAACGTTTCATTCTAGGACTAAGAAAATTGATGTATAGTATCATTTTGTTAGAGATATGGTCAAAGATGGCAAGGTGAAGCTAGTTAAGGTAGAGACTTTGATGAATATTGTTGATTCTTTAACTAAGCCTATGAACATAGAGAAGTTTAGATGGTGTTCAGAGACTATGGGCCTTCCGGCCCGTAGCAATTAGAGATGATGATGACACCCTTCCATTGTCCTTGCAAGGTGTTCGACAAGTGGGAGATTTTTTGGGAAAATATGTATCAACCTTGCAATTCTATACGATTTATTGATAGGATGTATGTTGGTATGTGGCGATTGATCATGCAAATACTATACACTCGTAACAAGACGTGGAGTTCCCATTGACATGTCAAGGTTTTTTCTCGTTGACACATCAAGGTTTTTTCTTGCTGACACGACAAGGATTTTTCCTACTGACACGTCAAGGTTTTTTCATTAACATGTCAAATGAAAAATGACCTTGTAAAACCATAATTCTAGAGGGTTCCAAAAAACTTGATAAATGGGTGGGATGTATGTAGATGGTGGTGTATTCTAAGAGTCTGATAGTGGTTGGGTTTGTTGGATTTTGTGGTTGTGTTGCTGATATGCGGTTATCATTGATGTCAACACTATTGGCATTAATGTCTTAGAGGTTGTATATGTCGAGGATATTGAGAAAATTGTAATGAAATGAGTTGCAGGTTGTCAGTGGTGAAGTGAAGTTCAATCTATTGGTGAGTTCAATACATTGATGATCAGTGGTTGTGGACTAAAGGGTTTCTTTTTTAGTATATCTAGTTTATTGTTGTTGAGTTTCAGAGATCCGCATGAAGATTTGATCGAGTTATGAAGATTTGTATTCTGATAGTTTTTTTGTTCCTTCAGTTGATGTTCCTAGATGAAGATTATTTGATTTTTGCAAGTTCAGCTACTGCAGATGCCTCTCTGGTGATTCATTATGTTTGTGGATTTTTTAGATCATGCTCTATCTGTGTTGCATGTCTGCATTGATTGTTGTGCTCGTGATTGGAGATTTTCTCTTGTGTGTTCATGTTTTTCTTGTTCTTGGCCAACAGGGTGTTGAAGCATGTTGTGGATCTTCGAGGATTAATTTTTGAAGGTGGTTCATGTTTGAGAATTTTATTTTGGGTCTTAACTATGTTGTGGCTGACCTTGGTTGATTCACATCAATAATCTTTATTGTTTTGGGCTAACAGTTTGCATTCATTTTATTATTTCCTTGAGGCCGACATGTAGCGATGTAATTTCTTGTTGCAGATATATAAGAGTGATTGGTTTATCATTTGAAGGAATGAGTATGTGAAGTGTGCAAGTCCTGTGTATGAATAATGTTCAGATCTTTTGAAGGAAGAAGCAGAGTGTGAAGAAGAGTGAAGAAGGGTGAAGGAGTGTTCATGTGCTTAACCAGAACTATAATCAGGCATTAGCAGATGCTATTTTCTCAGTTCAAATTCCTATGGATGTAATCCAATATTTTGTAAGAAAGTGCATCTTCCTTAGGCAGTAAGCCTATTTGTAATTGAGCAGTGAGCTCCAGGCAGTGTGCATGAATGTATGTGTATTCCCCATTCATATTTCTTTATAATTTTAACAGGGTACAATCTTGTGGACTGACCTCCACCGTGGTTTTTTCCCTAATAGGGTTTCCACATAAAAATATTGGTGTTATGTGTGTTTCTAATGTATTTTTTATTTATGCTTTTGTGATTATTGATCAGATTTGAGAATAAGGATAATAAGTTGAATAAGTTTGAAATTTTGTGACAACTGATTCACCCCCCCTCTCAGTTGTCTGCCCTTGTGTTGCCAACAATTGGTATCAGAGCATGTTCCTTGAAAGAAGTTTAACAACTTAAGGTGATCCAGGATGGTGACATATAAGAAGGATAGTTTGAGATTTTATGGAACAAATTATTCTTTGTGGAAGACTCAAATGGAGTGTTATCTAAGATGCATTGGTGAACCCTACTAGAGTATTACAAGTAATAGGTATTTTATTCCTCAGAATGGTCCTACTACTACTGTTGAGATTAGGGATGTTGAGTATAATATTAGGGCTAAGGAGGCATTGTTGAGTGCTTTGAATGATACTAAGATGACAAATGTGATGGATCTGAAGACTACTTATGAGATCTAGAAAAAGTTGGAACTTTTGTATGAAGGAGATGCTAATGTGAAGATTGCTAAGCTACAAAGTCTGAAAGGGAAATATGAAATGTTGAGAATGGGTGATGATGAGAACATTACTACTTTCATGCAAAGAGTGAATGAACTTGCGTGTGGTATCAGATGTGCTAGTGGACAGTTGGAAGAATCAAAGATTTTTGCTAAAGTGCTTAGATCCTTGCCTGCTTCTTACAAAGTCAAAGCTAGTGCTATTGAAGAGCTCCGGACTATTAAAAATGTAACTAGAGACATGTTGATTAGTAAGCTTACTTATTTTGAGTTAAGTGAATTTGGTGATGAACTTCCTAAGATAGAATCTCTATTCAAAGCTACTACCTTTGAGAGAGATAAGCAGAGATATGATCCAGGAGAAAGTTCATCTAGAAAGGTATTCAAGTATGAGGAGGAAATGAGAGAGATTGAAGAAGAGGAGGAGAAGCTAGAGGAGCTTGAAGCACTTATTGTCAAGAGAGAAGCCAAAGGAGAAGGTAACTATAAAGGAAAATTGCCTATTAAATATTTTTCTTGTAGTAAGATAGGTCATTTTGCATCAAGGTGTCTGGAAAGAGTCCCTAAACCAAGACCTAACAAGCCTAGATTTCAAAGAAAGTGCTATTATGTTGTTGATGAAGGTGTAATAGATGATGAATCTGATAAAGGAAATGGAAGTGAAGATGAATGGGTATTTATTTCTATCAAGGAAATTGATCCAACCCCTATTAAATCTGTTAGTTTCTCTAATGTGGAGAAAGCTCTAGCTGCTCGAGTTCAAGAGAAAGATGAATGGGTGATTGACAGTGGATGCTCTCATCACATGAAATGAGATAAAAGCAAGTTTGTGAGCCTGGAAAAGTATGATGGTGGTGTTGTAAGATTTGGTGATGACAAAGCTAGTGTAATCCATGGCAAAGGATCCATTTCTATTGATGGTAAGAATAATACTGATGATGTTCTTTATGTGGAAGGTTTGAAGCATAATCTTTTAAGTGTCGAAAAGATGGTTGATAAGGGTTACAATCTTCAACTCAAAAATGGAAAGTGTAGAATATTGGGGAATTCTGGAAATGTGATTGCTTCAGGTACAAAAACAAAAGGTAACATATTTCACTTGAATGTTGCTAGTAAAAGTTTTCTAATTGCTCAAGTTGATGAAAGTTGGTTGTGGAATAGAAGAATGTGTCATGTTAACTTTGATAATATTGTCAAGATAAATTCTACTAAGGCTGTGAGAGATGTTCCTAGGTTGGTAAAGCCTACTAATACTATATGCAAAGAATGTCAGTTAGGAAAGCAAACATGAATTTCATTTTGGAGCAAAAAACATTGTTCAAATGAAGTGTTGGAGCTTGTTCAGACTGATCTATGTGGTCATTCTAGAATTATAAGTTGATAAGGTTATAGGTATTTCATGTTACTTATTGATGATTATTCAAGAATGATGTGGGTTACCTTATTAAGGGAGAAATTTAAAGCTCTAGAAAAGTTCAAGATCTTTAAGGCTATGGCTAAGATAGAGATAGGTTAGAATATTAAATGTCTGAGATCAGAGAGAGATGGTGAATTCACTTTTGGTGAGTTTAATTCATTTTGTGAAGAGCATGGAATAAAGAGACAATTATCTGGCCCGCGGACCCCTCAACAAAATGGATTTGTGGAAAGGAAGAACAAGACCGTTCAAGATGTTGCTAGAAATATGATGTTGGAAGGAAATGTTCCTCATATCTATTGGAGAGAAGCTGTGAGTACCATTGTGTACACTCTCAATTGGGTACAAGTAAAAGGTGATATTGGTAAGACCCCTTTTGAGCTATGGATTGATCATAAGCCTACTGTTAAATATTTCAAGATATTTGGAAGAAAATGTTATATCAGAAGAGATGAAGAGATAGGAAATTTTGATGCTAGGAGTGATGAAGGTATCTTTTTGGGTTATTCTACTAAAAGCAAGGCCTACTGGTGCTAAAATAAGAGATTGAGGAAAATGGTTGAAAGTGCAAATGTTAAGGTTGATGAAGACATAGCTAAACCATCTAGAACCTCTGGATATGATTGTGATGATTAGAATGATAGTACAAATAAAGGAAAGCAAGTTCAGACTTCAAATTAAGTTCAAATCATTCTGGTGAATCAAGAAGATCAAGAGGAAGGAGAAAAAAGTGAAAGTGTAGAAGAGAACACAAGAGCCTAAAGTTCAATAACGTCTTAAGACTCCAAGGTATGTAAGATTGAATCATTCAGAAGATCAGATCATAGGTGATAAGAACAAAGGTGTCCACACTAGGAGAAAGATTGCAGAAGAGTACTATTTGATTTCAAAGACTGAGCCTACTAGTGTGAATGAAGCATGTAAAGATGAACATTGAGTTGAAGCAATGAAAGGGGAGCTAAAGTAGATTGAAAAGAATGATACATGGATTCGTGTTCCTAGACCTATAGACAAAAATGTAATTGGAACTAAATGGGTCTTTAGAAACAAGCTAAATGAGCAAGGTGAAGTTGTTAGAAACAAAGCAAGATCGGTGTTTAAAGGATATTCTCAAATGGAAGGAATTGAATTTGAAGAGACTTTTTCCCCTGTTGGTAGGATTGAAGTTGTGAGATTATTTCTTGCTTATGCTACTTACAAAATTTACAAGGTTTATTAGATGGATGTCAAGTCAACATTTCTAAATGGAAAATTGGAAGAAGAGGTGTATGTTAAGCAACCAAATGGATTTTAGTTGACTGATCAGGGAGATATGGTTTGCCAATTGAAGAAAGCATTATATGGACTCAAGCAAGCCCCTAGAGCTTGTTATGCCAGATTGGATAAGTACTTACTGAAGCTTGGATTTAACAAAGGTACTATTGATAGTAATCTGTATTTCAAGATTGATCATAATAAAGATCTGATTGTTGAAGTCTTTGTTGATGATATCATTTTTGGAGGAGATGATGGTTTGTGCATGAAGTTTTCTAATGAGATGCATAATGAGTTTGAGATGTCTATGATTGGAGAGATGAAATTATTTTTGGGATTGCAAATTACTTAGTTAGACAAAGGTATCTTTATATCTTAGTGCAAGTATGTGAAGGAATTTCTAAATAAATTTGGTATGGAAGATTCAAAGCCAGTTGGTACACCCATGGTGATCGGATGTAAGTTGATAGCAGATGATGATTCTTTGAAGGAAAATTAGACTAGATACAAATCAATGATTGGTGGATTGTTGTATTTAACTCAAAATAGGCTTGATATCATGAATGTTGTATGTATAATTGCAAGATTTCAAGCTGACCCTAAAGAATCTCATGTGATTGCTATGAAGAGAATTTTCAGATACTTGAAGGGGACAGTTGATTTTGGCCTGTGGTATCCTAAAGATGATGATCTTACTTTGAGTGTTTTTACTAATGCTTATTGGGTAGGAGATGTGAATGACAAAAAAATTACTGGTGGTGGTGCATTTTTCTTAGGAAAGAAGCTGATTTCATGGTTAAGTAAGAAATAGAATTCCATTTCTTTATCTACTATAGAGGCTGAATACATTGTTGTTGCTAACAATTGTACTCAAGTATTATGGATGAAATAAATGTTGAAGGATATCAGATTTGTGTATGGTGAGCCTATATCTATATTTTATGAGAATTCAAGTGTCATTAACATTTCTAAGAATCTAGTGTTGCATTCCAAGACCAAGCATATATCTATCAAGTTTCACTTTTTGAGAAAGTGAGTGAAAAGGAAGTCAAATTGGAGTATGTGCCTACCAAGGAGCAGATTGCAGACATCTTTACCAAGCCATTTCCTAAGGATACTTTTTAGTATCTCAAAGGGAAGTTAGGGGTGATTACACCTCCTAATTAGAACTAAGATGCATTGAATTGCATTAATCCATGCATTTCATGGTCATATTTTGATCCAGATTGATGTTGTGGTGGCTGATACTTAGGGGGAGTAGTCAGATGTTTAGATATGTGGCTCAAAGCTTAGAGATATTTTTCATTGATGTCAAAGGGGGAGAAGAGAAATGTGAAAAAATTATTGGGGGAGAAGAACCTTGTGGGGAGAAGAGTTATGTGGATGAGCTAAGGAGAGAAGAATCAAAACCTAAGGGGGAGTAAGTGTTAAGAGATAGTTGCGTTGATGATGTTTTTCACATCATGTGTTGCCATCAATAAAAAAGGGGGATATTGTTCGATGTTGTGGTTGTGTTGTTGATATGTAGTTTTCATTGATGTCAACACTATTGGAATTAATGTCTTAGAGGTTGTATATGTCGAGGATATTGAGAAAATTGTAATGAAATGAATTGTAGGTTGTCAGTGGTGAAGTGAAGTTCAATTTGTTGGTGAGTTCAGTACATTGATGATCAGTGCTTGTGGACTAAAGGGTTTCTTTTCAAGTATATCTAGTTTATCCACGTTGAGTTTCAGAGATCTGCTTGAAGATTTGTATTCTGACAGTTTTTTTGTTCCTTCAATTGATGTTCCTGGATGAAATGATTTGATTTTAGCAATTTCAGTTGTTGTGGATGCCTCTCTAGTGATTCATGATGTTTTTGGATGTTTCTAGATCATGATCTATCTGTGTTGCATGTCTGTATTGATCATTGTGCTCGTGATTGGAGATTTTCTCTTGCGTGTTCATGTTTTTCTTATTCTTGTCCGACAGGGTGTTGAAGCATGTTGTGGATCTTCAAGGATTAATTTTTGAAGGTGGTTCATATTTGAGAATTTTATTTTGGGTCTTAACCATGTTGTGGATGACCTTGGTTGATTCGCATCAATAATCTTTATTGTTTTGGGCCTACTGTTTGCATTCATTTTATTATTTCCTTGAGGCCGACATGTAGCGATGTAATTTCTTGTTGCGGATATATAAGAGTGATTGTTTTATCATTTGAAGGCATGAGTATGTGAAGTGTGTGAGTCTTGTGTGTGAATAATGTTCAGATATTTCGAAGGTAGAAGCAGAGTGTGAAGAAGAGTGAAGAAGGGTGAAGAAGTGTTCATGTGCTTCCACAAAGGATAAATTCTCTCACCAGCATGGTGGGACTCTAAAGTAGTGTAAAATTCAGTGAGATAATAGATACCATTAGACTTGTGACCCCAGGGAAGTAAATCATTTTCCTCTAAAGAGGAAAAATGCTGCTCAATGAGAATATAAACTAGACTACTACACTCTTCTTGAGAACCACCTTCAGGAAAAATTATCGAATTGTGCCATTGATAGACTAGAGAGCCTCCCAAATAAGAGGAACATTTGAAAATGCTCACCCTTGACCACCCATCAGCCACAAAAATATTGCTTAAATTTCAGAGATGAGGGAAAGATGATAGAATTAGAGGATGGCCATCCCAAGAATCATTCCAAAAAAGAGCTTTCTTCCCTTTTTGGATGATCCAAAGAAGGACCTCCTTAATAAGATTTGAGCCCCTTTTAATAGTGCTCAAAGTTAGAGAACCTTTACCAAACAATTCAATTCAAGGAGTATCCTCATTAGTCACCCTCCTAAGTATTTTTGATTCAAAACATGAGCCCATGGCTACTTTGGAAATTTACACCACCTCCAATATAACTTTGTAGCTAAAGCAAGAATATTCATCTCTAACTACCTAAGTCCAAGGCCATTATTCTCCTTTGGTCTAAAAAGCTAGTCCCAAATCACCAAAATCCATTTCTTGGTGTCAAGATTCCTTTCCCATAAAAAAATTCTAGTAAGGGAGTCAAGCTCCTTGAGTACACTCTTAGGAGTAGATAACACCATCAACCTAAATAGGAGGAGGTCTTGGAGGACTAAAGACACAAGAATCACTTTGCTAGCAAAAGAAATCCATCTAAAGGTCAAGTGGTTAAACTTAGCTCAAAATTTGTACAATATCTTGTGCCAATCATTCCTCTTCAAGGCACTAGCATAGAGTGGAATCCCCAAATAATTCAAAGGAAGATTTCTAATATGAAAGTGAAGAATGTTGGCTATTTTATTCTGGATCAAAGCAGGAGTATTCAAGAAGAGGATTTGAGACTTAACCTCATTGATCTATTGGCCACACGTAGCCAAATAAATATCCAAAACCTTCATGAAGTTAATTTCCTCCTCAATTCTAGCAACACCCATGAGAGAAGTATCATCAATAAACTAGAGATGAGTATGTGCATTGAAACCACATTCTCAACTCCAACCATGAATGAAAACCCTATCCCTATGTTTTTTCAACAACCTCCCAAAGCCTTCAACCATCAGAATAAATAGATAAGGGGAAAGAGGATCCCCTTGCTTGAGTCCCTAGCCTATAGAAAAGGTAGGTGAGGGGGAACCATTAACAAGAACAGAGAAGGAAGATGATGTCACATAACTCATAACCTAATGGACCCATTCTATGTAAAAGTCAAAAGCTAATAGCGAATGCTAAAGGAAAGACCACTTGACTCCATCATAGACTTTAGACATATCCAATTTAATTAACATATATTTTTCATTGGAAGAGGAAATGGAATGAATAGCTTTAGCCACCACCACTATACCATCCATAATCTTCTTTCCCTCAATAGAACCTCCCTATTCTAGAGCAACCAAAGGGCCCAAACACCTTTTCAGTCTTTCAGTCTTTGCCTTTTGTATAGGGAGACTACTCAAACCCCTTGCATTCTAGGGTATCACAATCATTTATGAGATCAAGTAAAGTGGGATTCCATTGTATTAACAACACCAAATTCCACCAAAGACTCTCCCATAATCTTCATCTTCTCCAAATCCTTTTTCCTTCCCACTGTAGTGTCGAAAAATATTATCTATGACACTTTCACACTTGTTAGGGTCCTTGTTAAACTAAGCTTAATGTTGCCTTGAATTAGTGTTGTAATATGTTTAACACACTCACATTAGGTCTTGGGCCCTTATGAACTAGATGAACTTAATTGTACCTTAGTTTAGGTGTTGTAAAGTGTTGTACCACACTTTTACACTTTCCTAGGGTTTTCATTATTAATGAGGCTTCTTTATGCCTTATTTGGCATTATTTTGTATCCACAAGCCTCAATTAATGCATCTTTTTTAGGATAATCCTGACATAAACTAAGACCCTATCATAATTCATGTCTTTTTAGGTTGTGTGGCCCATATTTAGTGATGTGGGACTCATATGCCACCTTGGGAATATGGGTCCCACCTAGGTTTTAGGGCCTCGATTATGATTTCACATGAATTTAAGCAATTTTGAAAATGTGTCCCATATTTAATGCCTAATAGGACTCATATGCCACTTCTGGTGTATGAGTCCCATGTGGCCCAATATCAAATTTAATTCAAATTCTTGGTGGGATTTTATTCTCCTAGATCTGATGTCGGCTTGTAGTGTTGTAATTTTAGGAAATTTGGAATAAACAAGTATAAATGCAAGGTCATTTCACACATTTTCTCCTAAACTTTCAAGTATTCATGCATTCTAGAAAATTGGAGTTCACAAGAGTATTCAAGAGTTGATTATCAAGTGTTTTGGAGCATTATTCAAGTATCATGCATCATGTCAAAATCATCATGCACATGTTTGTTTTTAAGCTAACAATTGTGATGTAGGGTTTCATGATTCAAGCAAGCTTTCAATTAAAGATCTATCATACTCAAGCAAGAGTCAAGATCTACATCCATTGGAGCCATCTCATACATGTTTGCAACACTTTATTGCTAGGTCTTGGTGAGTTACAACATTACATTTTTATCATTCATCATTCCTTTATCTTATTTGATTTCATTTCAAGGTTTGATTACCAAAATGTGGTTTGACCAAGGAAAACCCCTTTCCACTAACAAAATAACATTTTCCCTCTCCTTAGTGTGTGATTTGCAGATCTAGGTTGAAGAAACATTGAAGAGAAAGTTGTCAAGTGTTCAAAGTTGTTAAAGTTGTCACCTTGCATTGGAGATCATTGAAAGACATCTACAGGTTGCAAATCAAAGATTCAGATCCAAAAATCAGGTGGAAAGGATAGAACAAACATTGAAGAGAAGAATCAAACATTGAATTTCTAGAAAATCCAAACTGGACTAATACACCACTTCTAGCATATGATTCCCAGTACAGTCAAATTTGCAATTTTCAAGAGTTTCAAACATATCTCTTCCTTATTTTTGTTCTTGCCCAAAAATCCTAATCTAGGACTAAATCACCCAGACTGGCGTATGAGTCCCAGCAAGCATTAATTTTAGTGTTTTCAGCATTTCAAGTCTTCATTTAGTTCTCTACAGATTTCTAGGTGTATACTTTGTTGGGATTATGGAGCCTTGCAACATGAGCATGAAGTATGGATGGTTTGTGTTGGTTGTTCCTATGTTGTTATTGATGTCAACATGGTGATAACTCTATGAGAAGTCTACTTGGTTTATCGGAAGCTGCTCTCTATCAATAATTTCCTTTTGTGATGGATTAGTGTGTTGGTATCTGAGTCTATAATTCACTGTAAGATCTAATATGACTCTAATCCTTTAACCATTTTATCATGACTCATTCAGAAAACTACATCCTAGATCTTGAGACATTTTTGGTTGTGAGAAAAAACTTATCTATGATAGAGTTCAACTCTATATTCTACTATTGTTCCTTGCTCAACATACTATGTGGGAGACTCCGCATTTTATTAAGGTGAATATTCTTATGTTGTGTTTTGTTGATAGTCTCTATGTTGGTGGTATGATGGGAAATTAATGTGTTCTCAAATTTGAAAGGTGGTTTCTTTGAGGATTATTTGTTAGTGTGGAGAATTGTATTCTAGTCTTGGCTGAATTAGCGTATGCAATACATTATGAAGACTAGTTATGTTTTATGGATGTTAGCCAACCTGGTATAATGCACTACATGGATAAAATGTTTAATATGGTGTTGAAAAAGAAAGTTTTGAATTTTTTTTTCATCTAATTAGGCCAACATAATTGATGATTAAGATATACTTGTATATATATATAAGATGTTTTGAGGAATGAGATAGAGTGAGTGTGGGAGAGAGAATAAGAGGAGAGAAAGTGGAAAGTGGAAAGAAGGTGTAAGGTCTAAGCCTAAATAATTTATCAGTTGTGGATCAGAGCAGATTTGTTGAGAAAATTTTGTGTGAGGTAGTGCTTCATATTTTGAGTTTCATTGGAACTAAATTTTGCACATTGAAGGTGTATTCTATCAATTCTATCTCTTGGTAGTGAGCCACTATCTTTGTATCTTGGAAGTTAGCCATCTTTTGTATTCAGGAAGTGAGCCTTTTTAAGGACAGTGAGTCCTCACAGTGAGCCCTATAATATTTTGTATTTGAATATAGTATATTGTGAGTTAACCCTCACTGTGGTTTGTTCCTTTTTGGGTTTTCCATGTAAAAATATTGGTGTTCATGTGTATGTTTGTTTCTATGTTCTCTCTTGATGATTTAGTCATAATTTTAATAATGGTTAGATGGATTTTATGTGAATGATTTTATGGAATACTAATTCACCCCCTATCTCAATATTTTGGATGTTCAACAATTGGTATCAGAGCTTGGTTTGTCGGAAGAAGCCTAACAACTTGAGGAAGGTCCTAGAGTTTGAGTATAAGAAATTTTTTCCTTTAGAAGTGATCTCTACTAGAAATTTAGAAGAAATAGAATATCTAAAGGACAAGTTGATGAAATCGAATGAATATATTAAAAAGCTACAAAGTAAAAGTGTTGAAGCATGTGATCTATTGGTTAAGGTAGATGAAATTGTCTCCAACTTACTGCAACAATCGGATGAAAAGAAAAGAACTAAAGAATGTTAGGAAATTGAAATTCAAAGGAAGAGATGAATGCATAAAGCTTGAGGAAGATGGATAAATCTTGAGATCTAATCTAGAAAGGTCAAGAAGTTTTAAAGACAAATTTAAGATAATCTTGGTAATGCTTGATGAATTGATTACTTCTCAAAGATCGGCAATGGATAAGAGTGGTTTATGGTTTGAGGAAGGTCAAATTTCTAAAGTGAAGCAATCTATTGATAAGAAGACTTGGTGAAAAGATGGACAAATCAAGGGTCTAAGAAACAATTCTAGAAGAACTCTTGTCAAATGATATGATGATAAAAGGTATTTATCTTTCAATGGTGTATGTTATTCCTACAAGAAATTTGGTCATAAGGCAAAAGACTACAAAAGAAAAATGAATGATTCTTTATCATTCTTTGAAAAATGTCTTAAGTGCAAGAAGATTGGATACAAAGATAGTATGTGTGAAGATAAGTTGAATAAAAGAGAAAATAGAAAGAAGAATTTTGTTTGTTGTAAGTGAAACAATCTAGAACATCCTATTAATAATTACAAAAGAAGAAAAAATAATTATCCGACGAAGAAGCATGATCAAATCATTGATTCAGAAGAAGCGAGAAAGGAAATGAAAAGGATTTGGAGAAAGGAAGGAAATCAAGTTGAATCATTAGTCTTATCTATATCGACCTTCGGTGCAGATACTCCCATCAATTTCTAAGTAAAGTAGTGGCTAAGGGGGAGTAATTATCAGAAAATCTAATGAACCCCCTCATCGATACTTGTGTCACATCATGACATAAGTATATTTAATGTGATAAGTAAATTAAGGAATTTTTCTTAGTCACATGTGTTAAGGATAAAGTCTACAAATTTTAGAAGAATGGAGGCATACACAATTTTTGAGGTAATCTACTTGCAAGTTGAAGAATTTATTGCAAAAATCATTCAGAATGGAAGGAATAAATTCAAATAACTCAAGAGGCTTATGTATTTTTGAAAAAGCATGCAAAGGAAGCTTAGAGAGAAATTCATAGTGGATTTGAAGTGAACTTTGGAAGTAGGATATCTATACATTTATTAATGGCATTCACAGAAGTATTCTTGTTTGCACAATCTTTGATACAAACTACGCACTGCTCCACATACCTTCTAACATCCCTTGGAAACTTGGGCCAATAATAGAACCTCTGCACTAGTTCCATTGTCTTGTTGATACCGAAATGACCACTAAGACTACCATTGTACTTCTCCTGGATAAGATTCTCTCTCATTGAACCTTTTGGAACACATAACTGATTTCCCTTGAACAAAAGTATACTCTGCAATGTATACTCTAAGAATTGACTATGAAAATGATTCTCAAAATCAGAACATACCTTATATACCTCTGAGAAGTCTTCATGTTCTCCATAGAGATCCTTGAAACTTTCTATCCAAATGCTCTTTATTTGTATCTCTTACATTGTCAACAACCTCCTACTTAATGCATCTTCCACCTTGGTCAACTGTACCTTCTTGTGCTTGATGGTAAATGTGAAGGCTTGGAGTTATTCCATCCATTTCAAATGTCTATTGCTCAAATTCTCTTGTGTGTTGATGTAGCTAAGTGCCTGGTTATTAGTAAACACTACAAACTCTTTAGGTAGGAGATAATGCCTCCACTTTCTAAGTGATTGTACTAGATTATATAGTTCTAGGTCATAAGTAGAATACTTTTTCTTAGCTTCATTGAGCTTTTCACTAAAGAAAGCTATAGGCCTGCCTTCTTGGCTTAGTATTCCTCCTACTACAATTCCACTGGCATCACATTTCACAGTGAATAACTTATCAAAACTAGGTAACAAAAGGATGGGTTGAGTTGCCACTTCTTGTTTCAGTTTCTCAAAACCCTTCTAAGCTTCAAGAGTCCATTTGAACTTAGTTTTTAGGCCACCTTTGATTGTATCAAGTACTGGTGCACATATGCCACTAAAGTTCCTTATAAACTTCCTATAAAACTGAGCTAACCCATGAAAACTCCTTACCTCTGTCCCAGTGGATGGTGTAGGACAATTTAGGATAGCTTCCACCTTGCTTGGGTCCATCTTCAATGATCCTTGGGATACTACAAACCCAAAATACACAAGCTCTTGTTTGAAGAATTCACACTTTTCTAAGTTCATGGCTAACCTCTCCTCCTGCAATCTTTTAAGAACCAACTCCACATGCTTTAGATGTTCTTCTGCTGTCTTGCTAAAGATGAGTATATCATCTAGATATACCACCATGAATAACCCTGTGAAGTCCTTAAGCACTTCATTCATGAGCCTCATGAATGTGCTAGGGGCATTTGAGAGGCCAAATAGCATAACTCTCCACTCATATAACCCATTAGTTGTCTTCCACTCATCCCCATATTTGATTATGATCTGATGGTATCCACTCTTGAGATCCAACTTGGTAAAATACTAAGCTCCTCCAAGACAATCCATCAAATCCTCTATCCTAGGAATAGGGAACCTATATCTAATTGTAATTCTATTTATAGCCCTAGAATCGGTGCATAGCCTCCACTTACCACCTTTCTTCATTGCTATGACCACTGCTACTGCACACGAACTGATGCTCTTTCTAATTAGTCCTTGGTCTAACAACTCCTGTACTTGTCTAGCTACTTCTAGGTTATGATTTGGTGTAAGCTTGTAAGCTACTTTGTTTGGCAATGAAGCCCCTGGTATGAAGTCAATCTGATGACTGATGGCTCTCTTTGGAGGTAAGGTTGCTGGTGTTCCATCACTAACTATATCCTTGAATTGTTCAATCAACTTTTGTACTGCTCCTGGTATGACTGTTTTCTTAGTCTTATCTTCCTCCTTGGGTTGCACCATGACCACATATCCTTCCCCTCCTTGTTGTAGAGTGTTGATAAACTCCTTGCCACTACTTAACAAGACACTAGGGGTCTTCGACTGTCCTTCTTCCTCATCTGACAGTGACTGCAATTTGAATGTCTTTCCATCCTTGTTGAATGAGATAGTGTTCTCCTTTCCATCATAGATGGCTCCTCTGTCATACTGCCATGGTCTACCCAATAGAAGATGGCATGCATCCATGGGTAACACATCACAAATCAACTTGTCCTTGTACCCTCCAATGGAAAACTCCACCGTTGTCTGTTCATTTACAAGAACACTCTGCCCTTATTTCAACCACGTCACCTTGTAAGGGTTAGTGTGGGGTACTTTCTCCAACTTCAACTTCCTCACTACCTCCTCAGAGATAATGTTATCAGTAGACCCTGAATCCACTATAACCTTACACACCTTTCCAAGTATTTTGCATCTTGCCCTGAATAAGTCTCTCCTTTGCTTTGGCTCTTCTTTGACTGGTTTTCTAATTAGAACCCTGCTAAACATCAAGTTCTCCCCCATTTTTGACTCAATATGACTAACCTCTGGTGACTTGACACTCATAGTGTCTTCTTGAGCATATGTTACTCTCTTTTCTATATTTGAATAAGATGTTTTCTTTGGGTACCTATAAGCTGGATGACCTACTTGACCACAGTTGTAACACTTCATACTAGCAACGTATGAGTTACTTCTGCCTTCTCCTCTTCCTCTATTTGAACCTTTGTGATGTCCTCTACCTCTTCCATAGCCACCTCTAGAAGTTGTTTCACTGCCATGCTCTGTGAGTTTAGACTCTCCCTGACTTCTTTGTTCAGTCCCTCTACCTTGGTATCCACCTCTATGTCCTCTTTGATCACTACCTTTACCTCTGCTCTTAGCAGGCTAGTCTTGTTTCCTCTTACTCCTCTCTTCAATCTTTATAGCCAACTGATAGCATTGGTGCAATGTTTTGGGACTTAGAAGAGTCATCTCCTCTTGAATGTTCCACTTCAAACCATTAAGGTATCTAGACACCTTAAGACTTTCATCCTTAGATACATTAGACCTCATGCAAAGTTTTTGAAACTCCTCTGTATAGGAATTTACATCTTGGTCTCCTTGTCTCAAGCTCTGTCTTTTCTTGTGCAACTGAATTTCATAATCATCTGGCATGTATGCTTCTCTCACTTTGGTAACCATTCCCTTCCAAGTAGAAATAGGCTTCTTGCCTTCCTTTTCCCTCTCTGTCTGAATGAACTTCCACCATGTCAAGGCAGAACCTCTTAATCTTGACTTGGCCACCTTCACCTTCTGTGCTTCAGTGACTCCATCACATTCAAAATGGTTTTCCATTCCCTCTATCCAATCCATGACTAGATCAGCTTCCATTTTCCCACTAAACAGTGGTATGCCTTCAAGTGCTTTCCCACTCAAAGCCTTCAATGCCTTCAAGAAAGGCTCTTCTTGCAAAATATGGTCAGGTTCAGGGATCTTGTCTTCCTCTACAACCTCTTCAATTTTGGGTACCCTGCCTTCCAATCTATCACTGACCTCCTCGGTCTTGGTTTTCAAATTATTCATTGCTTGCTCAAGTTGAGCTATTCTTTCCCTCAATAGCCTATTGTCTTCTTCCTGTTCTTCAACCTTCTTGGTGAATTATGCATTTGTCACCATGTCTGTAGAACCACTAGACTCAATCTCTGACATATATTATTCTATCCCAAATCTTTTGTTGCTCTGATACCAATCTGTTAGGGAGGTTGGATGAAACAATCACTGTTTCATGCTCTAGGTCTTGCTTGGAAGACCTCTAGGGTGTTTCACTCCACCAATTGAAACCTATAGGATCTCTTCTTTCTTAGGGTCCCCTGATTTCTCCTTACCAACCTAACTATCAACTTAGTTCCTCCTACCAAATCAAGACTTGGTGCAATCTTGAAACACTTGCCTTAGCCCTTAATCCACTCTAAAGGCTACAAATCCTTCAAATATTGAATTTAGCTTTGTAGGGGTTTGGAGGTGTTTCTAATGAATTCAATCCATCCTACCTTGGTTCTTGAGGGTCCACCTGACTCCATTTCCTAGTCACTTCCACCAAACCCTCATTTAGGCCTAAAAGGCTACTAGCCCTAGGAGCCACAATTAGGCCTCCTTCTCTGAGAAATCAGGTTAGTTCTCAAAATATTTCCAAAGAACACCCCAATCTTTTCTTGGGATTCCTGGTTCATATGAACACCTCTCAAATATTTTTGGGGTCTTGGGTCTCAGTTGTTTGTACAATGGCTTAACCCACAATTTGGAAAAATTAGGCCTTTACAAACCCTTCCCTGACTTCACTGCAAACTGTTAGGTATTCCTCACACCAAATGGATTGATGGAGCTTCCTCCTCCATGCTATGTCTTGGAAAGGCACTTACCTGCCCTCTCCACACTGTGACTTTTCAGGAAAAGGACACCCCTGCAAATCAAGTGCTCTGCACTTTTTGTCTTCCCTAGCTGGACTCTTCCTGGCTCGCCTAGGGAAAGACTTCCACAATAGCTCCTATGTTTTCAAAGGCCCTAAACCTTACCATATGTACAAACATGGAGTCTAGTCACTATTCCCAAAGGGTCATACAATTTGTATGGTGGGAAAGTGAGCTAACACTCCATTTTCACAAAACTGCCTGGTTCAGACCAGCAACAGTATGAAAACCAAACTAATTTACAAACAATACTTGAAATTGAATAAAGAAACTAACTAATGCCACACAATGCTTGAATAATAGCTATACTATATCCTACACAAGTTACAGTGCCATGATCAATCCATTATAACCTCACTTCAATGCAAAAATCAGAAAATTCACTCTCAAACACAATTGCTTTCCTTGAATTCACAAAACTTCAAAACATAAAAAATGCTTCCAACCCCACTCCAATGTTGAGGCATCCCATAAATAGGGTCTCCAATTCAGTTATCCTCTTCCTTGGGCTCTTCTTGGCCACTTGTAGCTCCAATTGAGCAACATTTTCAAATATTTTGCAAGAATTCCTAAAAATCCAAGACCTCATTTAGAGCTAGAACTTTATGTCACCTATCCTATGGTCAAAATGACCTTCATTAGATGATCAAAACCCAATCAAAAATGTCACTAAGGAACAACCAAAAATTAATATGAATACATGATAGGTTGGCTTAAACAAATTGCCAAAACATGACCACCTAGACAACTAAGGTAACCTATGGGTGGTCCTGGACCAATATCTATGCATTTATTTATATTAAGAGAAAAAAAATTTCATCAGTTCAGTTGAGCATGCTATGGGAGAGTGAATTATAAGAGAGTCGTGATTCCTATAGAGTGTTAGTTGAGAAAAATTTGGATGTTTGGAGAAAAGTCCCTTTGTTTGAATTTGAAAAGTATGTTCAAATAGTCTTAAGAAGAATTCATGATGAATATTTGTGGATTGATGAGGTACATTTGATTACCCGAGAAGCTATCAGAGATGTAACTGGTTTATGTTCCTCTAGACCAATTCCTAAATGGAAGGATATGGATGAGAAAGAGATAAATTAGGTTACTGGTGTGAATATTGAAGGGAAAGAGATTGATTTGAGATCAATTATTGATCTGGTAATAAGGTATGCTACTATGGTCATTGGTCACAAAGTTTGTATCCCTAACAATGACCTCATAGTTTCTATCGTTGCTATACATATTGTTGTTGATATGGTTAAAATAGGTATGGATTATGATTTGTGTGAATTACTCCATATACATATTTTGAAGAATTTAAAGGAAATAAAGAAGAGTAAGAAGAACAGAATGGTCAAATAGGAAGGATAGAATGGTCAAATACAGAGCCTATTTCCATCAAATCAAGAAATTCATGATAAATCTTGGTAGTTCAGATGCACAAGAGACTTCCCTTGTTGCATTCTTTAGAAAATTTTAGATGAGGATTAATAGAAGGTTTATGATTCTAGTAAGTGTTGTTGAAAGGTACTTCAGAAATATCAATTTTCTTGTGTCTATAGATTTTTGTCACATGGAAGCAGTTGAATCAAGGTTGGTATGGATATCTGAATTAGATTATGAAGTTCCACAGGCTGAAGTTGATAATTATACTAAAATTCTTTTACAAATCCCTAAGAATCTCAATGTAGAAGGTATCTACAGTAGCGCAACCAGAACTAGGAAGAAAAGGAAGATTTTTGTTAAAAGAAGTTGCAAAAGGAAGTGAGTTTGAACATGAGCATGAAAGAATAAATATTCAAAAAGCTTTGGAAGAATTGTAGAAGGTTATACTTAGTGCTAATTTTGATTGATCTATTTTTGTTGTGGAGAAACTTAGAGGCTTGATTAATTCTTTGAAGGCCTACATCTCTAGACTTGAAGTACCTACTAAAACTAGGTCTGATGAAAGAAATTTGGAAGATATCAAAGAAAAATGTGCAAATGCACATAGTCAAGTGATGAAATAATTGGAGAATGTACAAGGTTGTGAAGAAGAGGCACAAGAAATACTTTCTTTTTTCCTAGATTGGTCAGGCAGTACACTAGACATAAGAAATTAAGGATGAGTGAATCTCAGATGAGCACTCAAGAAGATACATATAGGTTTGTAGAAGATAGAGATAATCAGAGGTGGGCCTACATTGTGTAGCTTCAAGACACATTATTTTCTCTACAGGATCAAAGTTAAGAGGTTATCAAGAAGTTTGTGGCACTCAAAGACATGATTAAACTCAAACACACTTGTATTTCTAATGCTCTTGGTTGTATTGGTAAATTATCATAGATTAATCTTATTACGAATAATATAGTAGATGGTATAGAGTCCTTAACTAAATTTTAGCTATTACAAAATACTCTTATAAGTGCAAAAGATTCATGGGAAGAAGGAAAAGTATCGTGGAAGGTCATCTTGGAGAGTTTGAGAGGTTATTCTTTAGGTTAATTTTGTGTTGTGTTCATATATTTTTGGTCACATTTTTATATATAGATATACCAAACCCCCTTCCTTTGTCAAAGGGTGAGAGATATAGAGATATAGAGATAAAGAGATGAAGATACAAAGGTTAACAAAGGATTTTTTTTTTGTGAAGAACAATTTTGATAGGGGGAGTATTTAGAGTATTCAGTTACAATATATTGGAAAATGTTTTTGTCATTCATGTTTCCATCAATGCTAAAGGGGGAGATTGTTGGGATTATGGAGCCTTGCAACATAAGCATGAAGTATGGATTTTTTGTGTTGGTTGTTCGTATGTTTTCATTGATGTCAACATGGTGATAACTCTATGAGTAGTTTACTTGGTTTAAAAAAAATTGATCTCTACCGGTAATTCCATTTTGTGATGGATCATTGTGTTGGTATCTAATGTTCCTTGCTTGACATACTGTGTGGGAGACTCCACATTTTATTAAGGTGAATATTCTTACGTTGTGTTTTTGTTGATAGTCTCTATGTTGGTGGTATGATGGGAAATTAATGTGTTCTTAGATCTGGAAGGTGGTTACTTTAAGGATTATTTGTTGGACCAGTGTGGAGAATTGCATTCTAGACTTGGCCAACTTAGAATATGCAATACATTATGAAGACTAGTTATGTTTTATGGATGCTAGCTGACCTGGTACAATGCACTACATGGATAAAATGTTTAATATGGTGCCAAAAAAGAAAGTTTTGATTATTATTTTTTCATCAAATTAGGCCAACCTAATTGATTATTGTGATATACTTTTATATATGGGTATGTGTAGGATCATCATGGAAAAAATAGGCCCTTAAGTAGTGAAAAATTCAAAAAAATCAGAGTTAGGCAACTTGACATAAAAATTTGAATAAGTTATCTATATTATTTCAAAAATATGTAAGAATAAAATATATAGAAAATTGAATGTAGTTTCTAAACTACTAGGTTTATTTAAAAAAAAAATTATTTGGTGAAAATTTGAAATTTCAATGCAGTGGTACTTAAATTTCAGGGAAAAAATAAGTAGGTGTTTGTCTAACCACCTAACCACAATAAAATGATAATATATTTTATGATATTTTAGATATAAGTAGAGGACTCATGTCCCAATGTGATGCATATTTTTTGTAATTTTTTTCTAAGTAAATAATTAATTATGAATTTTTTATTACAACTTTTAAAAATATAAAAACTTGTATGCCCACCACCTTAACTTGGTCAAAACTTCATGAAATTGATTTTTTTGATCCTATAGTATGTGAAGCATAAAACAACACATGTTTCAGATTCAAAAATGTGATACCATTTGAAAGCTATAGGTGTTTTTCAATTAGCCTATCAATCAAGACTTTAGTTGTAATTCAAATAGAAATGAATAATAATTATTTATTAAATTCAAAGTAAAGCATAATTTACATTGGTGGAAAGTTGAGAATATCCTTTATAAACCCTTTTTGTTTCATAATTTTGGGTTAAAAAAAAGTCATCAGCCACATACCCTACACATACCCTGCATATCACCACTTTTTGGCCCATCATGATCCTGTACATACCCATATATAAGATGTTTTGAGGAATGAGATAGAGTGAGTGTGAGAGAGAGAAGGAGAGGAAAGAAAGTGGAAAGTGGAAAGAAGTGTAAGGTCTGAGCCTAAATGCTTTATCAGTTGTGGATCCTAGCAGATTTGTTGACTGACTATTGTGTGAGGCAGTACTTCATATTATGAGCTTCATTGGAACTGAACCCTACACATTGAAGGTGTATTCTATCATTTCAATATCTTGGCAGTGAGCCACTATCTTTGTATCTTGGTGGTTAGGCATCTTTTGTATTTAGGAAGTGATCCTTTTTAAGGACAGTGAGTCCTAGTAGTGAGCCTTGTAATATTTTGTATTGGGATATAATATATTGTGAGTTAACCCTTAGCATGGTTTGTCCCTTTTTGGGGTTTCCACGTAAAAATCCTGGTGTTCATGTGTATGGTTGTTTCTATGTCCCCTCTTGTTGATTCAGTCAGAATTGTAATAATGGTTAGATGGATTTTATGTGAATGGTTTTAAGGAATACTGATTCACCCCCCTCTCAGTATTTCAGATGTTCAACATACTTCTAATTTTTAAGTTTTCTATTCTGATTTACATGCAATTTTAGGTCATTTAGTGAAGCTTTGCATTGCACTATATTTAAACATTAGGTCTTGCATTTCATTAGTCCTTCCAAGCCCTAGCATGGTGGTGAACCCATCTTTAGTTTCTAATCAGACCCTAGGACAACCCTATTGAAAGATCTCCTTCTCTTTTGCATACTTTAGATTGAGATCTCTAGGGTTTCCTTGAATGAGAGTGAAGAAGATTATTTCTAATTTCGAGTGCATTATCATCCTAGATCTAGCTTTCATTAACATTGCATTAGGGTTTGCATTAGTTAATTGACATTCTAGGGTTTCTAAATCTTGCATTAGTGAAAGTGCATATAGATTACATTTTTGCATCTTGCATCATTGAATATTATTTGAAATCTGCATTTAAATTTAGTTTATAGATCATCCAAACTAAAAATCATAAAAATCACTTAAAATTTTATGAAATTTGTGACAAAAACCCTCACTGGGACTCATACGCCCCTCTAGGCGATTTAGTCCCAATGCAGATTTTAAACTGCATTTTCCAGAATTCAAAACTTTGTTTCTGAGCTTTTATTTGTTGTTGATAAATTTTTGTTTTAGTTTACAAAGTTTCTATTTCATTTCATTTAGCCTAATTTCATTTGCATCCATCTTGCATTTAGTATCCCTTGCATGAGCTTTTCTACTTGGTGTCCTATTGCTAATACTATAGTGAGACAAAGTTCAAGACTCATGTCATCCTATGATAGTACAATCATTGTGGATCTTGGGTTATCTAGCTCTTTCACTCCTAGTGTTAATATTAGTTCACTAGGTATGGACCAAACCCTTGATATCTCTTTGCCTTCAAGTAGTGTGACTCGTGTTGAAACAATGGTTCCTAGTATTCTGCAAGAAAATAAAAATCCAAACTTGACTAAAGCAATACACAATGAATCTCCCTTTTCATCAAAACAAAAAGATGCTATAGTGCAACCACAACGGGAGCTAAAATATTCTTTGGAAATTATCATTCGACCTCCTATTGTGATTAATTTAGATGACGATGAGGAAATTGATAAAATTGATGAGGTGAATAATGAATTGAATACATTATTTTCCTCTTCTATGGGCTTAAATGATAATTCTCCTAAGAAAAGTGTTGAACTTCGTAATGACCCTAGTTCGGAACTTGCTATTGTCCCTTTGGATAGTTTTCTCCCTTCCGTATATGATGAACATGATTGGGATGCAAACGGCCTGCTAATAGGTTGACTTGCATGTGCCTATCTAGTATTTTGTATTGTTTCTTTTTCTTTTCATGTGATTCAATGTGCATGATGTGATCCCCCATATTGTTTTGTTTGATGTATCTCTCTCTCTTTGTGACATGCCTCTATTTGAACCTTCATTCTTCTCTATGTTGTAAATCTTTTATCTTTTCCTTTATCTTCTTTTCATTTGTATTGTTTTTTCCTTTTGTGGATGATGTAAGGTGTTGAGAAATTCATGTATCTTCCATTTTGACCCAAAATCTTTTCCTTTATCTTTTTCATTTGTCTTGTGTTTTCCTTTTGGGGATGATGTAAGGCGTCAAGACATTCATGTCTCTTCCATGTTGACCTGAAAGGATTTTTCTTTGTTTTCCCTCTCTTTGTGTCATTCTTCTAGTTCTATGAGTATTTTGGGAATGATGACAGTTTTGAGCTCTGTAAAAACATTGTAGCAAGAACATACTAACGCCAAATCAATGGATCCCTCATATGTTTGGAGTTTCATTTTGGGGGAAACCCCTCTTTTCCTTTGCATGAAGTAACTTTATTTGGAAACATATGACTTGGCATAGGGATTTCCAAATAAGCTCTCATGTCCTCTTTGTTGTTGCCATTTATCATTCTCTACTTTAAAGTAATTGCTCATAGCATGGTGTTTAGTAGTTTGTTTAAAGTGGGAGCATACATTGGCATTATTCTTTTGTATTTCTCATGTTTCATGGTGTAGTCTTCTTACTTCATGTGATGCATTTTTTGCTTTGTGGTGACATTGGGTGTGATGTCCCTCAAGAGAATGATCTCTCTTAGCATATTATATTCCTCTTAGTGGCTTGATGTGACACACTACGTCCCCTAAGTTGTTAATCTTCCATTATTTGATTGGTCCTCTCTCATATACATTAGGCACAATTTTCCCTCGATTAAGACCTTACATGAACTAAGAAAGACTCCTTTGAATGTTCCCTATTATTTCATTTTGTATTTTTAGTTATATGGCCACCTTGCATAACACACTTTGCTTGCCTGTGGTGCCATATTTTTTTTTCATGAGTTCCAAGCATCTGAAGCTTTGCTTGCCTCATAAAGCTTGAAGTTCATTGTTGTGTGGCACCTTATCAAAGTTATCAGGAGGTATAGCTTATAGCTTTGGTATGGTTGGATGGGAAGCCGAACCGAGGCATGACTTTCCCATAGCCACTCGCGTATGTTGTGAGTGCATACCAACCATGTCTGTATGTGTCTCACCTCTTTGGATACTCACACAATGGATAGCTTGAAGTTTTCTTGCCTCATATTGAGTGTGTATTTTCACAAAAATAGCTTGATCTAATCCACACATGATGGAAAAATGGTCAAATCTTGATCCATGCCTCTTTTTCTTTTTCTTTTTCTTTTTCTTTTTCTTTTTCTTTTTCTTTTTATTTTTCTTTTTGTCTTTGGAAGTGTATGCTTGTGCCTTATTATTCCTCTTTATGTCATTTTTCATGTGTTTTCTTTTGTGCCTATGTTGGTTTTCCATAGGATGTCAATCCTGGGTGCTTGTGCAACCCTCTTGGTCAGTGTTGTCCTATCCCACTAGCATCAGTACGACTAAACCCCTCTTGATATGAGTTTGTCTAATTTAGTGTGAGTTTGAAGCAAGTTCACCCTCTCACTAAAGTGGGGGCTAAATGTAGTGTCAAAAAATGTTGTATGTGAAATTTTCACACTTGTTTGGGTCCTCCTTGTTAAATTGATCTTAATGTTGCCTTGACTTAGTGTTGTAATGTGTTTAACATACTCACATTAGGTCTTGGGATTTTGTGAACTAGATGAACTTAATTGTACCTTATTTTAGGTGTTGTAAAGTGTTGTACCACACTTTCACACTTTCCTAGGGTTTTCATTAGTAATTGGGATTCTTTATACCTTGTTTGGCCTTATTTTGTATCCACAAGCCTTAATTAATGCATATTTTTTAGGATAATCTTGAAATAAACCAAGATCCAATCACAATTCATGCTTTTTTTGGTTGTGTGGTCCATATTTAGTGATCTGTGACTCATACACCACCTTGGGCGTATGGGTCTTGTTGTGTGGTCTCACAACATGCCCCATTTTGCTACTTGGAAAAATATGGACCCCATTTTTTATTTCGTCCTTTCATTTTCATTTGCTTTGATGTTGCTCTATGGTTTGGTAAAATGCATGCTTCATTTTCAATTTTCTCAGTTTTTGTGTTATCCTTATTCTTTCTTAGATTCGGTCTTTTGGTCTTTTCATGGAATTTAATGTTTATCTTAGAAACATAAATCTTGGAGCTGTGTAGTTGTATCAAGTGAGTTGTATCTTTGGTTGGTCCTAGCCCCGTCTGGTAAGTGATCAACTGAATGTGTTAAGTCTAATAATATCAATTTATTGTATCGGAGTGCAGTAGTTTTTATTTTGTTTCCTTTATTTGGAACCCAAAAACTAGAGATTTTGTTTTGCAATATTTTGATCATTTTTATTCTTTTGATCTTTCTTGAATCTAGTTCCCGGTCTTTTTTTTTGTTTTGGTTTTCTCTCAAGCTTGGAGGTAAGCACCCCAATTATTAGTATTTATTCTCAAAGGGTGATATTGGAAGTTGTAATCCTGGTGATCAAAAATTGATCACGTATCTTAATTTCTTATGCCTCATAAAAATCAAAGTAACAACAAAGTTCCATGTAAGATTGTCACATCGTATTTCTCCTCTAGTGGCGAGCCCTTGCAAAAATCTAGGCGTTCGTAATTTGAACCCTAATTCATAATGATTGCACCTTTATTCAAGAAATTAATGCTTTATAACAGATAATTAATGAAGGTGGAAAACTACTCCTATACTTGGCAACACCTTAAGCATGTAATTTATTTCGTAACAGTTCACTTCGCGTCATCTTGCAAATTTGCAAAGGAAACTGAACAAATGAAATAATACTGAAGTGCAAGGAGAGGTAAATTTTGAGAAACTGAGAACACAACTACCAAGGGTTTTGAAGCTCCATTCTAAATATATTTTCATTGTCAACTAAAACCAGGTATGTTTCAGATAACTGATATTCTGTTACTTATTTTCATGCATGAAAATCTTGAAAAATAGTATTTCCCTTTGGAAATTGAAGTGCTGATTATATATTGATTTGAAATTAGATGAAAGGTAAATTGAAAGTTTTATGAAATTGTAAGAAATTTGGTTAAATCTAACCCTAACTTGCACACAAGACACACATTTGAAAATGCAAAACACACCAGCAAAAATGAGTACTTCTGACGTAAGAGCACAAGAGGAATTTAAATATTACAGTTCATAGGCCATAGCAATTGGCATGACAGTTACAAATACTCATTTAGGGTGGTCTTCTGATGTTGAAATTCACACTCAAGTACATCAGGAAAATGCTTCTTAGTGTACCAGAAATGTTATAACAAGTGGGTTATTTTTAGCAGGAGGGTTTTTGCTAGCAATGGAGGCTCCTGAATTGGTCGTGGAATGTATAAATCATTACAACCCAGATAAAAAAATTATTGAGGAGGGAAGAACTTATGCAAATATTTCCCAGAAAATAATTATATACACATTTGGGCTTCTTATTTTCACCCAAATGTATAATATTGATATGAGGATAAAAGCCAAAACTTATCAGAGTGTCAAAGGGAACAATAGAGAAACTATGAATACCCAATGGTGCCAAGAGCTAATTATAGAACATAAAAAAGAAATTTTAAGGTCTATGTTCAACCAAGATATTCAAGATGTTATAACCATGCTGAGCAGGATAGCTGGGTTGTGATATGCCAATAAATTTAAACCCTGGATGTTTGTGATAATATCTAGGCTGATGAGTAATCCCATGTAAATGCACTGGGGAAAGTTTATTAGTGACATATTACATGATCAGATAACTGCATTTCCCAAAACCAAATATTTCTATATGTCTTCATATGTGATCTATTCCTGTGCCATGAGGGCAATTAAACAAGGCTTGAAGAAAATTGGTACTCTACTTGTAGAGAAGTAGGAAATAGTTTAATATATGCTCACTTACCCCAAATCACTATCCACGGATGCAAAGAGCATTACAGAAGAGTTAATGATGTATTCTCTATGGAACTGGTCACAATGATGGAAGGTGAAAAAGCCAAAAGGATGTCATTGGAGGTGCAAAGTGTTATCAAACTAATGGGAGGCTGGTATATTTAGTTCCCCACTTTCTCCTACATTAGGGCAAAACGATTTGATGGACATCCTTTCATGCTACCCAAGTATCCTATAGACAAAATTGTGTTATTAGAATTGGTGAGACAATTAAAACCATCTCAATCTCTTTATAAAAAGGCTCATAAGAAGGATTCCTTCAAATTTCCTATTGTGATAGGGAATTATAAATGCAGTGCAATCAAGGTAGCTGACTTGTGTGAAGAAGAATTGAAAACATATAATTTTGAATATTTTCCACTTAAAGAGTGTATTATGATATTGAAGGGAATATTTCCAAGAACATAGCCAGTTACTGTGCTCATGTCCAACATCTAGAAGATTATTGGCTTAATTGTGAAGATAAGCACAGAGTAAGGAAAAGAAAATATGAAAGATTGTCCCTAAGATCTGCTCATATTCTTATGCTTCGTGATATTCTAGATTTGTTGGAAGAGGATGATGGATAAGTGTTGAATAGAGCTTATAATGAAGATAGAGTGTATGATGAACCTATCCCGGATCCAGATTATGAGGGTGAAGAAATGATATCAATTGATAAGTTCTCTACACCAGTTCTATTACACACTCAACACTGGATAAATGATTTTTGTAAAGATTTAAGAGAGAAAGGAATTGAACCCACATTCTCATAAGATAAAAGAAGAAAAACAGCAAATGAAATTGCATTTGAGAGTGGGGAACCTGCCAAGAAGAAAAGGAAAACTAGTAAAGTGGCTCTTGGTATAAGAATTGAAGAGAAAACCCTTGAGGCTTCAAGCTAGGGAGTTTCATTAAAGCCAACCAATAAGCAGAAAGATGCAAAATTAAGTAAAGATAAATCAAAAGTAAGACCTAAAGGTGCATCCTCTTCTATCGAAAATAAAAGGACTAAACCTACCATTGATGAGGAGGTAGAAGTAACAAAAAATGTTGGTGCACAGACAAGGTTTGGATCTCAGAGAGCTGTAACATTATTTACTTCTCCTCCCTCTATCAATATGGCTAATGTGAAACAAGAACTAGGGGGAACTCCTATTGTTTTGGATGAAATTTCTAAGGTAGATGAAGCCAAAATTAAAGAACAGATGGATAGATGGGGTGTGCCATGTGGGAAAAGGTAAAAGAAAAGAAGTTTAAAGATAAACCCATGGTATAACCACTGGCAGAAGAAATTCTAGACATAAGTTCCACTCCTACGAATACTGAAGAATATTTTATACAAGGAACACTCACTTCAGAATTGAGGAATCTTGATATTCTTGAGATGGAAGCAGGGGAGATTGGAGAGTAGGATCCTATTGAGGAAATGGTTATTGAAGATACTTTTAATTCCCAGCCTTCGCTTGGGAATAATCCAAATGATAATAAATAGTTGTAGGTCTTTGAAGAATCAGAGAAGGACCAGGTTGAAGTTGAAATTGAGAAAGGAGGAGCTACACAGGTTTCAAGTGATGAATCTAGAAATGAGGAAAATCCCAGTGTAGAAAAATACAAATAAAGTGACGTCCAGGAAGGTGATGTTGAACATATGGATAGACAGGAAAATATAAGTCTTCAGCCTAAGGAGATAGTGCCAAATCCCAAAAATCCTGAATCCATGCCATAAATTTTTAAAGAAATTAAATTGAAGAAGTAAGAGAAGAGGTTCCTAAATCAAGTGGAAACCAGGAACCAAGTAATGTTACAGAGGTAGAGTGTGATGACAATGCACCTGATTGGTTGATTAGGGAATTGAATTCTGCAATGGAAGCGGAAATACTACCTCTGGATCTTAATAGTTTTATACAAGAAGTAGATACTCCTAAACCTAGGCGGAGAGCTAAAGCAAAGCATGCCATACAAAAAAATATAGATGGAGACATAACCATCCATATAGCTACTCCAATAGCTGACAAAAATAGACATGAGATAATGCCTAAGGAGTACAAGATAACAAATATTAATCTTGGACACTCATCTTGGAGGCAAGAGTTGGAAGAAATAAAGATGGATATAGATGCTACTATTGCCAGAGTATAGAAGTATAAAATGAAGAAAAGAGAATTGAAGGAATGGGTTGCTTCCTTGGAACATTTTATAAAATCACTAGGGTGATCCCACAATACTGGTTTACAATTTCTAGGAGATCTTGATTTTTGCTGAAATCACATATTTTTATAAAATATAATGATTTAAGCCTTGAAAATTTCCATTTATAGGATTCCAATTGAAGAGGTTTTGATTGAACCACCTTAGATAAAACCCCCTTAGATAGAACCCCGCTATTTTTAAACCATACCTATAACAAAGTCTCCTTTACACCTATCAAAATGTTGATAAAAAACCACTTTTGATTTACCTTTTGGGGGATCAAATGAATTCATTTAAAATTTAGTTTTTGCAAGTATGTAGTCCTTAT
Source organism: Sequoia sempervirens (assembly GCA_007258455.2). Taxonomy (NCBI): domain Eukaryota; kingdom Viridiplantae; phylum Streptophyta; class Pinopsida; order Cupressales; family Cupressaceae; genus Sequoia; species Sequoia sempervirens. The sequence continues at coordinate 418,502,258 of VDFB02281492.1, forward strand.
TATAAGCTTCCCAAAAAGTATAATTTTAAATAAATTTAATTTTATTATTATATTTATTTTTTATTTCTAGTGAATGTAGGCTTTTCACCAAAAATCAAGCTCTATGTTTTGCACATGTTGAAAAATAGCAGATTATGAATTTTTTTTGAAAATATCAGTGCACTAGATATTGAAGTCCTGATCCAACAAAAATAAAAAAGATAAATTTTGATACATACAAAAAAATTTATATTGTATATAGTCCGCCTATGTCTGAATTATTATTGGTTTGAATTAAAAATTTGATTAAGGAAAAAATATTCAATAAAACACTATGAAACCAAATGAAAGTGCTAGATATCATAGTTACAAATCTAAATTTGAAAAAAATAGAATTTTATCTTTCATGGAAAAAAAATTATGTTGTATATGGTGAGCATCACTCCTTAAAATGGTGTTTACTGAAAAAACCAGTTCTTAAAGGAGATGGAGAAAGAAGTGCAATCTGGTTCCAAAATTTTTGAAAAAAATATATTTAGAATCTACAGACAAGATGTCACAAATCACTAGTTTACATCATCTTCAAATTCCTCATAGTTTAGCTGCTATAGGTGCCCGAAAGTGAAGATTTAGTTAGAAAAAAATAGTTTAGTGTCCAGTTTGGCTAAAAATTGTAAAGCAGTATTGTGGGATCACCCACTAACCCTATATGGTCAAGCACATATCGAATTTCCCCAACATACAGTACTAATGTCACAAGAACAGGTGGATGCAATTGCATCAATTTTCCATCAAATGAATGTATTTGAAGAATGGATCAAGTATTGGGTGAGGTAGGGAGAAGAATTTATTACAGATGCAATAAGAATGTATAATGAAGCATACCATCAATTTGAGAAATCCAAAATATTTGAAAGTGAATGCAAGGTTTTCCAAGAACAAGTTGATGCTAAAAGGAAAAATGTTGAAATTCTCATACAAATGGATGTCCAAGAATTAAGACAAGGAAATGTAATTTCAGAGCAAGAAGTTCCATTGCCAGAAAAATGGAAGAAACAATTAAAATGAAAAGGTGAAATGTTGATACAATGTATAGAAGGATTTAAAAAAGGCCATCGTGGAATGTAGAAAATTCTTTGATAAAGATGAAGATTTTATTGAAATGTTGGCACGTCAAGGTTGTGATCCCCAAACACTAGGACGACAGGGTAAAGAAGCTAAAGCCTTCAAGGAATGGATTGAAAGGATAAATAGAGACCCTGTTCAGTTGTTAACTTGGGAGGTCATTGATGAGATTATACAGTGCATGAACACCATAGCTAGATATGAGACAAACAAAGTGGAAAGGAATGCTGGTATACTCTAAGTATCAGAAGAATACACTAGGCTTAAGCTCACTTGGAAGGAAATACAAGTGATTTCAAAGGAAAATATGCATCAAACATTGAATGCTTTCCAAGAATATCAATTGAAGAAAGGCGAAGATAAGATCTCGAAGCCTTAGCCCTAAATGATAAAAGAAAATATTGGATATTGGATACCAGAGGTGTCCAAAAAATATTTTTTTGTTGCATTTGAGTTTTGCAAGTTGTTCTTGGTCCTAGTAGATGTTTCCTATATGATATTCTAAAGGGTTCCGATAGCCTTGATTCATACAAAAGATTTTGTACTGGAGTTGGAAAGAGAAAAGTATTACTGCTGAGGAAGTCAAAGCTTTGACTTCATCTAGAATATTTTGATGATAGTTGGCTTATGCCACATGCTACATTTTGATTTTCTATTTCTGATTCTCTAGATAAACTTTAAGTTTGAACTCTTGGGGCCTTGTTCCTATAAGAGGCCATTTACTACTTTATTTTTATTTTAAGTTCAAAATTTGTGGATATCGAAAGAACCAAAACTTCTCTAAGTTTTGATCTTTTTTCCTATTTTTTGAATCATTCCAGTCTAAAAACTTGTATAAACGTAGATATTAATCAATATTGAAGCCAATTTGATAGCTACCTATCTCATGAATCTTGGTAGCTAGTTTTGTTAGTTCAACTGAACAAGACTGTGTGCTATGCCATTTAAGGGTGCATGTAGAACCTACTTGGTGTCGAAACTAAAACCCCTCTCTTTAAAAGCTCGCATCGTTTTATATGTAGTTGTGAAATAATCTGGTGAAGTATAAAGTGATTTCCTCTGATTTGGTTAATTCTTTGGGGCATGCGTGGAGAATAACTGGGAGAAATTTTAATTTTTAGTATTTTTTATGCTTTATTTTAGAATAGATGTTTAAATTCTAGATTTTTTTTTAAGAAAATGGATGAATGAATGGAAATTTATTGAAAATATTTTGTTTACTATGAAATTGTTGAATGCTTAAAGCTAAATCTACTTAAGTGATGACAAAGTTGATATTCATGAAATATTATTTCAAATCTTTCGATTACATGATATTATTTTATGATCTAACTAAAAATCTAGTGTCTAATACATATGATTTCAAACAAACATAGTCCCTTTGAGATTAACAACAATATCACATCATACCCTGAAGTGAACCTAGTATTGTCAAGACCTGACTACCGAAGTCTTGGGATTGAATTGAACCAACCTTTGTCCTATCATATGGATCCCCTAGGGTTTCCTTTGGTTAAGTCTTTCAAGAAGGATAGGCTCTTCATGGTTTGTCTATGAAGAATTTATTTGCCCTATTGTTGCGAGTAACATCGTCATCAACAGGTCCCACCTAGGTTTCAGGGCCCTGATCCTGATTTCACATGAATCTAAGGAAGTTTGAAAATGTGTCCCATAATTAATGCCTAATGGGACTCGTATGCCACTTCTGACATATGAGTCCTGTGTGGCCCAAAATCAAATTTAATTCAAATTCTTGGTAGGATTTTATTCTCCTTGATCTGATGTCGACTTGTAGTTTTGTACTTTTGGGAAATTTGGCATAAAAAAGTAAAAATACAAGGTTAGTTCACTCATTTTCTCCTAAGATTTCAAGTATTCATGCATTCTAGCAAATATGAGTTCACAAGAGAATTCAAGTGTTTACAAGAGCCTTAAAGAGCTGATTATCAAGTGTTTTGGAGCATTACTCAAGTATCAAGTATCATGTCAAATTCATCATGCATCATGTTTCTTTTTTAGCTAACAATTATGGTGTAGGGTTTCATGATTCAAGCAACCTTTCAATTAAAGATCTATCACATTCAAGCAAGAGTCAAGATCTACATCCATTAGATCCATCTCATACATGTTTGCAACACTTTATTGCTAGGGTTTGGTGAGTTGTAGCATTACATTTTGTTCATTCATCATTTCTTTATCTTATTTGATTTCATTTCAAGGTTTGATTACCAAAATGGGTTTTGACCAAGGCAAACCCCTTTCCACTAACAAAAAAACATTTTTCCCTCTCTTTAATGTGTGATTTGTAGATCTTGGTTGAAGACACATTAAAGAGAAAGTTTAGAGAAAGTTGTTAAAGTTGTCACCTTGCATTGGAGATCATTGAAAGACATCTATAAGTTGCAAATCAAAGATTCAGATCTAGAAATTAGGTGGAAAAGACATAGCAGATATTGAAGAGAAAATTAGACTTTGAATTTCTAGAAAAGCCAAACTAGACTGATATGTCACATTTGGCGTATGAGTCCTAGTATAGTTAGATTTGAAGTTTTTAGGAGTTGTAGACATATCTTTGCCATATTTTTGTTCCTACCCAAAAACCCCTATTTTGGGACTAAATCATGCAAACTAGCATATGAGTCCCAACAGGCATAAATTTTAGTGTTTCTAGTATTTCAATCCTTCATTCAGGTCTCTACAGATTTTCTAGGTGCATACTTCTAATTTATCAAATTTTTATTCTAATTTAGATGCAATTTTAGGTCAATAAGTGAAGCTTTGCATTGCACTAGGTTTAAACATTAGGTCTTGCATTTCATTAGTCTTTCCAAGCCTTAGCTTGGTGTTGAATCCCTCTTTAGTTTCTAATTAGACCCTAGGACAACCCTATTGCAAGATCTCCTTCTCCTTTGCATACTTTAGATTGAGATCTCTAGGGTTTCCTTGAATGAGAGTGAAGACAATTGTTTTTCTATGTCATAAACCATAAGTAATGAAAATTTTCCACCTTTCACTTACTTTAGCCATCTTATCACTAGTCACTTTCTTTAAGCTCTTCTTTTGGATTCCAAGGAGTGGCTCATTCTTCTTCTTCCCATCATCTTTGAGCCCATAATCAGTTTCCAATTCATTTATCCCATCAGTACCTCTAATCTCATGAGCAACCTCCTCCAAGGGGTCAGGGATCAAAACATTCACTAGAGCCTCCACAATCTCCTTCCCAACATCCCCTAACTCAATAGGGGACAAAGAGGGAACAAATCCTTCCTTTGGGGCTTCATGCATGTTAGCTTTTGGAGGAGGGATCTAAGGGTATTGACCAAGAAGATATAATCAATGAAAAACCTAAGTCCCAAGGCTGTTATCATGTTCCATTGCATCCAAATCTTCAATTTTTTTGAGTACATCAAATATGTTACCAGAGGTTTCTCTGAGCATGGCTTTGTTTTGGCAATTTTGTGCCTTTTTTTTTTTTCTTTCTATCGATATTTCACATGTACAAACCCATTTGAAAAAGGTTCCTCATTTTGAATTAGAGCTTTTACTTTTTCCTTGGAATTATTTGCATGCACACTAGAAGGAGGTTGTTTGGTTTTGGCTCTCAATTTGGGGAAGTTCCTTTACAAATGCCTATATTCATGGAATGTATGATAGCAGAAAGGAAGAGCCTCATAGTCTACCTATTGAATCCAACACATGCTTCCTAAATTGATTTCAAGAGATGTTGATAAAGGGTTATTTAAATTAATTTCCACACACAAATGAGAAAAATAGGTTACCCTTCAATCAAGTGTATAACAGGAGGGGCCCAAGGGCTTCCCTAGAATAACTTCTATAGAGTGTAAGATATCCTTGCCCAAAAAATCTATTGAAAGTCAAGGTAGATGGATCCATATAAGGATCATTGGTAGTTCTTTTGTCATATCAAAACCTAGATACCATGGTTTGATAAAAAGTCCCACCTCATTGTGAAAATATGAGCAGGCTTTGAGAACCATATTATGATTTGTAATCCGAGAGAAGACCACAAAGAAAAAACCATTAGCACCCAGAATTATTTCCAAGTCACCTTCAAGATTTTAGTTGTTTCAGACCCTTTCTCTACAAAGGCAAGGAAATGCGAACCCCCATAATTTGTAGATCAACGTATTCTTAGATAAAATATATCATGTTTTGAGCCACTACATCTAGGTACCACCATCGAACGATCTTTACTTCTTTCCAAACACCCATTGGGTTTTGGTCGTAATCATTGAAATTGATTATTCTTCGACTCCTTTACCACAAAAAATATTGTTGGGTCAATGCAAGATCATGGGGATCCAAACTAGGCCCTTAAGTAGCAATGAAGGTTCAAAAAAATAGAGTTAGGAAACTTGACATAAAAATTTGAATATGTTATTAACATAATTTGAAAATGCATAAGAACAAAATTTGTAGAAAATTGAATATAGTTTCTAAAATACTAGTTCTTTTTTGGAAAAAAGTAAATCTATTTGGTGAAATATTGAAATTTGAATGCGGTTGTACTAAACTTTTAGGAAAAAATAAAAAACAGGTGCATGTCTGACCAACATAAGTACAAGCAAAAAATAATACTTTTTTCTTGAGACTTATAATATAAGTAGAGGGCACATTACCAAATGTGGCACAATTTTTTTTAATTTTTTTGCAAGTAAATAATTAGTTATGAATATTTAATTAGAAATTTTAAAAATATTAATATTTTTTTGCTTGACCACCATAACTTGGTAAAAAATTTATGATTTTTTTTTTCCTTTTTTATCCTACAATATGGGAAGCATATAATGTGTCACATCTTTCAGATTTGAAAAATGTGATTTTTTTAGAATTATAGATATTTTCCAATCAGCCCATCAATTAGGAATTTAGTCATAATGCATGTAGAAAATCAATAATAATTATCTATTAAATTCAAAGTAATGCAAATCTTATATTGGTGGAAAGCTAACAATTTACTCAATAAAACCTTTTCATTTTATCAAATTTGGATAAAAATAGGACGTCAGCCATATTTTTGTCATATTGCAAGTTTTTGGACCCCCATGATCTTGCACTCACCCCACTCAAGGAAAAAAAAAGTGCTACAACAATGAAAAGTTGCCTACATAGAGAACCTCACCACTAAAGCTCCTTTCACATGCACACCATTGGAAAATAACTGCAAAAGAATATAAAAAATAGAGGCCACCTAAACCCCCATCAGCTTTGTAAACACTGATGCCACAAACCTTGAACACCACAAGAAAAAAAAGCCACCATGCACAAGGAAAAAAAACATGGCTAAGGCATGAAATCTTTCATCTTCTCTGCACCCATCGATTATTCCCAGCCGATAACTTCTTTAGAATAATCACAATTTTATTTTTAATTCTTCCATTCTTGTATCAATGGATATATTATATGTTAATAATCAAACATATTATGTGGACATATCACTCATAGATGAATAATGTATTTAGATAAAATACATTGGTATCCGATGTATCTATCTCTTGTTTCTTCTCTAGAATTCAGTGTTTCTACATCCATAACTTCCAATGAATATTTGCAGCAAGATCACATTAATAATCTTCTAGATATACCTACTTGGGATAATTACTGGATAGAAATTGTAGGTTTGTTTTTTGAATCTTATCTTAGAGATATGGAGGACACTATTGAGGAAATTTATCTCCTCTTTAATGTTAGCTCAGGCATGGATTTTCATCATCATCCTTTTTAAATTTCATGATGAAATTTTTTCCTTCTCTACCTACATATTCTTATATAATGATAGATTCTAAAATTATTCATGAGTCCACATATTTGATTCATCCATCCTTGATTTTTTCATCTTCTACACGACTACTAGATTCCCATTAGTCAATTTCTCCTACATATGGTTAGAATATGTAATGTAGAAAAATGTATCCCTTTACATTTCACACTTTTTTGGGCCCTCCTTGCTAAAATTGGGCTCCTTTATGCCTTATTTAATGCATCTTTCTGAGGATAATCCTAACACATATCTAATAACCAATCGTAATTTAATTATTTTGGATTGTATGGCCCAAATTTAGTGATCTGGGACACATATGTCACCTTGGGCGTATGGGTCCCACCTAAATTTTGGGGCTTGGTCCTAAATTTGGCATATAACTTAACATTTCTTGAAATTTGTGTCCCAAGCCTAGCCTACTGGGACTCATATGCTCCAATTGGCATATGAGTCCCACTTAGCTTGGACCTATTTTGAATTCAAATTCCTGGTAGTATTTTATTCTCCTAGATCTGATGTCGACTTGTGGTGTTGTAATTTTGAGAAATTTGGCATAAACAAGTATAAATACAAGCTTATTTCACACATTTTTCACCTAGCAAGTTTACAAGTCACCTACCAATTAAAGTATTCAAGCATTCTAGAATATTTGTGATCAAGAGCATTCAAGAGTTGTTTATCAAGCATTTTGGAGTTATCTTCAAGATTCAAGCATCATATCAGTCATCATGCATCATATTTTTTTTTTGAACTAACATTTGTAATATAGGTTCTTATGATTCAAGCAAGATTTCAAGTCAAGATCCATATCATTCAATAAAGAGTCAAGATTTACATTCATGTTAGAAATTTCATACAAGACTACAACCTTCATATCAATGGCTTGGTGAGTTGCAACATTTCATATTGTTCATTCATCATTCCTTCATTCTACATTGCAAGATCATGGAAAGTCACCTACAAGTTTGAATTTAGAGTTTCAGACTTAGGGATCGAAAAGGAGAGAAGTACAAGAGAAAAATAGAGGACTTCAGAGTTTCAAATCAGCCCTGATAGTGGGACTAAATCGCCACTTGTGGTGTATGAGTTCTAGTATACTAGTTTTTAGACTTTTTTGTAGATCCTAGTTTAGTAGTTGCACATTCTAGTTTCGGCCCAAAACCCTAAACTGGGACTAAATCACCCCTACTAGTGTATGGGTCCCAATGTGCTTCAAAAATCATAATTTCAGTATTGCAAACCTAGTTTCAAGCATCTCTAGTTTTCCAAGTTTACCTCTGTTTGTCTCTAATTTATTGTTCTAATTTGAGTTCATTTTGTAGGACATATAGTTAGGTTTTGCATGTTACTTTCATTTCTTTTCTTTCTAAGCCTTTTCTTATTAGTGAACCCTCCTTTATCTTTAATCACACCCTAAGAGACCTTATAGAAGATCCCTTCTCTCAATTGCACAATTAGATCAAGATCTCTAAGGTTTCCTTTAATGAACTAAAGTGAAATAGGAAGTCCTTTGTGTTCCATTTCCAAAAGGTGGAACCCCTATTTCTTTGTGTTCATTTTGGTGAACCTAGCCTTTGGTCATCTTATTTCCTATTTGGAGTGCATCATAGTCCTAGATCTAGCATTCATTAACTTTGCATTAGGTCTTGCATTAGTTAATTTGCATTTAAGGCTTCTAAATCTTGCATTAGTGAAAGTGCATATAGGTTGCATTTTTGCATCTTGCATCATTGAATTTTATTTGAAATTTGTAATTGCACATAGCCTATGTTGCATGCAAATTAAAAACCTTAAAATTCACTCAAAATTTGTTGAATTTAGTGTCAAAACCCTCATTTGGGACTCATTCACCCCTTTGGGCAATTCAATCCCAGTACAGGTTGTTTTACCTAATTTATGGGAATTATGTGGTGATTGTTATTCACTATTTGAACCCTTCAAAAACCCTAACTGGTACTCATATGCCTCTCTGGGTGATTTAGTCCCATGTTAGATTTGAAATTGTATTTTATAGCATTAAAAACCTTGTTTTTTTTCTTTTGTTTGTTGTTAGATTTTTGTTTACTCAATCTCTATTGTATTCACTTCATTTCATCTAGCTTAATTCGGTTCATTTCATGCATTGCTTAATTTCAAAATTACATTTACAAATTTCATTCTGGGTTATTACATTGCATTTCATCATCGATATGTGCTTTAGTAAGCTTTGGATGTCCTTGAAGTCATTAGTGGATGTGTCAAGTTGTGCCTTTGGAAATGATCCTAATAAAATTGAACTCGCTCATGCTCAATCAAATCCTAATGCATGTCCTCCTCATGAAGTTGACGTCACTGGAGAAGATGATGACAACATGAACAACTTCATAAACGATTTCCATAACAACCTTGAGACTAATGCATCCTTTTATCCTTCTATGAAACAACCAACACAACTTGAGATGTTTGGAATTTTACATCTTGAAACTTAAACATAAACTGAGCCTAAGTTCCATACAGTAGGTGAACCTAGCACCTCTAATCAAGAAAACATTCAAAAATCCTATATTTAGAAAGTTACCAACAATCCCATCAACCTAGAAGAGACATATGAAAATGGATTCATGATTTTAAGTAAACAAGGATGTGATACAACAAGAAAATATGAAATTCATCAACTTTTAGAGAAAATCACAACTAAAGATACCAAAGGGCTAGGATATCAAGATCCTCCTCCCAACATAAGTGTCCTTCCTATTGATCAATCAATTCCTCATAATGATGATAGGGATGATAGGATTATCTTAGGTCCTCCTCCTCAACATCTAACTCAACAAGTTGGTGAATCTAGTAAGAAGCACAAACTTTACAAACTTAAAGACTTACCATTCCTAAAAAATCAAACACAAATTGAATGAAAACTAGAACTTGTTAACAAAGGTTGGATTGTAATGCAACCTCCTACTAGAACCAACAAACCTAAAAAGAAAAATTATTTTGCATATCATAGAACTCTTGGGCATCTCACTGAAGAATGTTGTACTTTGACAATGATACTTGAGAAACTTGATATGATATAAATAATCCCTTAAACCATGTCCTTCCACTCCTTGCCATGTAATGGTTTTAGGATCTTACTATTCTCACTATTACATGCTTTACTTTCATTGCAAATCATTTCAAAATGCAAGGATCTCCTTCTCATCAAATTCTTGTCTTGCATGCAATGGGGGCAAGAATTAGATAGCCTTGTCCTAGTTTTGGCATTTGATGTTGTCCCTTTGGCTAGTTATCCACCTTTTGTATATGATGAAAAAGATTGGGATGCAGACGACCTACTAAAAGGGTGACTAGCATGTGCCTTACTAGTCTTGTCTTTAGTTTCTTTTTCATGTTTCTTTTATGTGATTACATATGTGTAATGTGATATCCCCATACTATTCAATTTGATGTACCTCTCTATTTGTGACATTCCTCTATTTGTATCTACATTCTTCTCTATGTCAATTTTTTTTTATCACTATCTTGTATTTTCCTTTTTGAGATGATGCAAGGAATTGAGACATTTAGGTCTCTTCCATGTTGACCCAAAATCTTTTCCTTTATCTTTTCTTTGTCTTGTGTTTTCCTTTTTGGGATGACGTAAGGCATTGAGACATTTAGGTCTCTTCCATGTTGACTCAAAATCTTTTCTTCATTTTCGATCTCTTTGTGTAATTCTTCCTATTCCATGAGTATTTGGAGAATGATGACAGTTCTGAGCTCTCTAAAAACATTGTAGCAAATACATACTGACCTGAATCCATGGATCCCTTATGTGATTTTTGGGATTTCATTTTGAGGGAAACCCATTTTCATGACATAGCTTTATTTGAAAACACATGACTAAGCATAGGGATTTCCAAATAATCTGTCATGTCCTCTTTATTGTTAGCATTTATCATTTTCTACTTTAATGTAATTTCTCACAACATGGTGTTTAGCAATTTCTTTAAAGTGGGGGCATACATTGGCATTATTCTTTTTTCATTTCTCATGTTTCATTGTGTAGTCTTCTTACTTCATGTGATGCATCTTTTTCTTTGTGGTGATATGGGGTGTGATGTCCCTCAAGAGTGTGATCTCACTTAGCATATTATATTCCTCTTAGTGGCTTGATGCGACACACTGCATCCCCTAAGTTTTGAATCTTCTATTCTTTGATTTTTCATCACTTAGAGACATAAGGCATGATTTACCCTAAGTTAAGAGCTTACACGAACTAAGAAAAACTCCTTTGAATGTACCTTACACTATTTTTCATTTACAATATCTCTTATATGGACACCTTGCATGACACACTTTGATTGCCTGTGGAGCCATCTTGTTTGTTCATGGGTATCAAGCATACAAAGCTTTGATTTCCTCATGAATCGTGTTGTTCGTGTTGTGTGGAACCTTATCAAAGTTATTAGGATGTATAGCTTTGGTATGGTTAGATTATGGGAGCCAAACTTAGGCATGAATTTCCCACAACCACTTGCTTGTCTGTGTGAGCACATATTGGCCGTGTGTGTATGTGTCTCTAGGGACTCACCTAGTAGATGGCCTGAGGTTCCACTAGCCCTTGTGAGTGTGTGTTGGTTTGCATGGTGGACATTGTGTTCCACTTGTAATTTTTTTTTGGAAAAATAGCTTAGATCTGATCCACATTGTGTTGGAAAAATGGTCAAGGCTTGATCCACCCCTTTTTTTGTTTTTCTTTCATCTTTATGTCTTTGGTAGTGTATGCTTGTACCTTGTTGTTGCTCCTTACATTATTCACATGTTTTTTATTTTGTGCCTATGTTGGTTTTCCATAGGATTTCGATCTTGGGGGCTTACACAACTCTCTTGATCGTTGTCATCCTATCTTACTAGCATTGGGACATTTGGACCCCTCTTGATGCAAGTTTGTTTACTTTAGTGTGATTTTGATGCAATGTCATCCTCTCACTAAAGTGGGGGCTAAATATAGTGTATAAAAATGTATCCCTTTACATTTTCACACTTTTTTGGGCCCTCCATGCTAAAATTGGGCTTCTTTATGCCTTATTTGGTTCTATTTTGCAACCACAAGCCTTATTTAATGCATCTTTCCAAGGATAATCCTGACACATATCTAATAACAAATCTTAATTTAATGATTTTGGATTGTATAGCCTAGATTTAGTGATATGGGACTCATACGCCACCTTGGTCATATGGGTCCCACCTAAGTTTTGGGGCCTGGTCTTGAATTTGGAATAGAACTTAACATTTCTTAAAATTTGTGTCCCAAGCCTATCCTATTGGGACTCATACACCCCAACAGATGTATGAGTCTTGCTTAGCTTGGATCTATTTTGAATTCAAATTCTTTGAGGGATTTTATTCTCCTAGATCTAATGTCAGCTTGTAGTGTTGTAATTTTGGGAAATTTAGCATAAACAAGTATAAATACAAGATAATTTCACACAATTTTCACCTAGAAATTCAAGTATTCAAGAATTCTATCAAATTTGTGATCAAGAGCATTCAAGATTTGTTTAGCAAGCATTTTGGAGCTATCTTCAAGGTTCAATCATCATGTTTTTTTTTGAGCTAACATTTGTGATGTAGGTTCTTATGATTCAAGAAAAATTTCAAGTCAAGATCCATATCATTCAATGAAGATTCAAGATCTACATTCATGCTAGCCATTTCATATAATATTGCAACCTTCATATCAAGGGTTTGGTGAGTTGCAACATTTCATATTGTTCATTCATCATTCCTTCATTCTATTTGATTTCATTTCAAGGTTTTATTACCAAAATGGGGTTTGACCAAGGAAAACCCCTATCCACTAACAAATCAACATTTTTTCCTCTCTTTGATGTGTGATTTTTAGATCTAGGTTGAAGATCCATTGAAGAGAAATATTGGAGAAGGTTGTCGAAGTTGCAAAGTTATGAAAGTTGTCATCTACATTGCAAGATCATGGAAAGTCGCCTATAGGCTAGAATTTAGAGTTTAAGACTCGAGGATCGAAAAGGAGAGAAGCTATAGGAGAAAATTATAGGAAATCAAAGTTTCATATCAACCCTGATACTGGGACCAAATCACCACTTGTGGTGTATGAGTCCTAGTATACTAGTTTTCAAACTTTTTCTATAGATCCTAGTTTAGCAGTTGCAAATTTTGGTTTCGGCCTGAAACTCTAAACTGGGACTAAATCACCCTTACTGGTGTATGGGTCCCAATGTGCTTCAAAATTCATAATTTTAGGATTTAACACCTTGTTTCATGCATCTGCATTTTTCCAAATGCACCTCTGTTTATCTCCAGTTTACTATTTTGATTTGAGTTAATTTTCTAAGACATATAGTTATATTTTGCATGTTACTTTCATTTCTTGTCTTTCTAATCCTTTTCTTGGTTGTGAAGCCCCCTTTGTCTTTAATTACACCCTAGGAGACCTTATAGAAAATCCCTTCTCTCAATTGCACCATTAGATCAAGATCTCTAATGTTTCCTTTATGAAATAAAGTGAAACAGGAGGTCCCTTGTGTTCCATCTCCAAAAGGTGGAACCCCTAATTCCTTGTGTTTAGAATCATACATCCATGGTTATTGCACCTAAAACTTGTATGATACATAATTCATCTTATCAATTGGCATTGTTGTAGAGATTGTTGAGTAGAGTTTGTAGGATTAATATTCATCTTTTGATCATGTTTTAGATCTATTTCCATAAGTTTTGATTTGTCACAATTTTAGTGAGGAGTGTAACCCCTAATTTAATAATGGTTGGGTCTTGTTTCTATTATGAAAGCTATGTTGAACAATTTGCATTTTTATTCTAATATAAATTAATATTTGTTTGTTGTGCACCTAGGGAGGTTTATAGATATGTGCATCACATGGGTGAAAAATTATTGGGGAAAATTTGTATGTTTTACATAACATTGGGATACATATTTAATCTAAGTTATACATTAAAAACATATTTAATATTGGAAAAACTATTACCGATTGGGAAAACTTATTACCAAAAAAAATGAGAGAGACATGGTTTTGTAAGCTCATATATTACATGCACATATTTTATGTAATATCATTTGGTGGTCTTTTGTGAGCTTGTATCCATAAAAGAAAGCACATGAGTAGTTTTTGAGGATGGTTGTTAGTTTTATTAAGCTCTCATATATAGTATATTTATTAATAACAACATGTGATGTGTCGTTTCAAGGTTTCCCATTATCGTTGGACACATGGAGAGTGGATTGGAGAATATTGATGCTTTAGAAGTGCTCATAGTAGATTTGTAAGTACTATAATACTAAATTATTACTAAATAATATGATTGTAGGTACTTTTGAAGGTCGGGTTTTTATCTCATGAGGGTTTTCCCAAGATACATGTTGTTTCTTATATGATATTTCCTTGATTTATACATTATGGTTATATAGGATACTTATTTAATTTTTTTCTCTTGTGGTTATGTGGAAATATTTAATATTTCAATAAATTTTCATTTAAATTATTCACAAGAGTAGGAATGTTTTTTATTAGAGGGTAAAATAGGTTTTGAAGGAACCCAAAACCCTTTCAAATCACATATCACTACTAAAAGATACAACATAGACAACTAGTAGCCTAACAATAGTAGTCATCAAAAAGAATATCAAGACCAAACCGACTACACCAAGCAGGTTTTGAAGGGAACCTTAAACCATGAACAACCAAATTATACAAGGACCTTGAACCCTTATTGAATTAGAATACTACCTAAGAAAGCTAGGAAAATACAAAAAAAATACATAGAACAACAACTTCTAAGACAAGAAAAACAAATATCCTTAAGATGCAAAGCAAGAGCCTCACCCAACTTTACTCTCCACGTCAATAGGAGAAGAAAAGAGGAACCAAGAGGAAAATGGAAGTCCCTTTCACTATTGCCACAACTCTCCAACAAACCCAAACTCCACCTCAATAGGAGCCAACTCCACCTCAATAGGATTTGAAAGAGAGAGAACCAACTGGAGAAGAGAGAACCCTCCACCATGCCCATAGTACCAAACACCACCTCAATAGGAGAAAAAGACTACAACACCAGGAAGAGAAAACTTTCTAGCAAAGAGGGTAGACTTAATTCCCATCAACATCATGAGCATTTGGGTCTTCAAGAAATACGTTGAATACAACCCAACCAATATCAAAAAATCAATAACAAGGACAACCACCGCTCCCTTGATCATCTTCATCAAGAACACCATAAAATGAGCATCCTTCAAGAACCACCACCAGAAGTAGAAAACCATCTACAATAGATGAATATTTAACCCCTTCTACCTTAGAGGCTTCTTAATCCACATTGGGTTCTAAATAGCTCCCTTTGGGAACAATAGGAACTAGGTCATCAAAGTAAGCTTTGAGTGTAACCTAACCCACAAAAGGTAAAAAACAAGGGCAACATACACTCCCTTGAACACCTTTAACAAGGAAACCATAGACAGGTTTCCTCCAAGGACCATCTCAACAAGCAGAAGAACATCTGCATAAGAAAGAAAACTATCCCCAACAATGAAAAAAGCTTCAAATACCATGTGGGGTTCAACACCAAGCAAAAAAACATAAGCTTAGTAGCACAAAAACAACCAATCCTATGACAACAAGATACTATAGTGTTGAAGCCTTGGCAAGGGCTACTCCACCAAGCACCATAGGGGAGGCCCAAAAATAATAAACATAGGAAAATATGCTCATATTCATGTAAGCAACAAAAAGTCCCCTGAAGAAGGACTACACACAACAAGGCTATAAAATAAGTACTATCTACAATGCCCTAGGGCCAACCAACACCACCCAACAATAGACAAAAAAGATCCAAGAGGGACAACCTATAAGCCCTTGCAAAACAACCCTTAACCTAGCCTGGAAGCACCAAAAATTGCATAGGAGCTCCCATGACCAGCAATAGGTAGCCGAACAAGCCAAAGACCAGGCCCAAGCCATGCTCAATAATCCTATGTGTAGTCGATAATAACAAGCCCAAGCCAAAAAAGGCCTCTATATCTGCAACAAGGAGAGGAACCTCAGACAAACCCATAGAAATGCCATATGAAAGCACAAACAAAGCCACCAAAAAAGAAAAAAACTAGCCACCAAGGTCCCCTAGATACACCCACCAAAGCCATCCATCCACAAAGACATACAAAAGGCTATTTTCATCCACCTCACCCTCAAAATATGTATCCTCATCACCCTCTACAATAGGGGAATTCAAATGTACACCCTCATTTCATTTCCCGCTCGATACCCACACTTGATTCATTTCAATCAAACATGTTTAAAATTGTATGATATTAAGGGTGTGAGCCTTTGGTTGTTGGACCAATAGGAAAGAAGCCCCACCACTTCACAAAAGGGTCTTCCCTTAACACCAAGGTCAAACAATCTTCATTGTTGACATGGTAGAGAAGACCCCATGAGGTTTGAACCTTGTTTGTTTTCCTATAGGAAAGAAGCCACACCACTTCACCAAAGGGTTGCCCCCTAAAAAATTGTATGATATTAAGGGAATGAGCCTTTGGTTTTTGGCCCTATAGGAAAGAAGCCCCACCACTTCACCATAGGGTCTCCCCTTAACACCAAGGTCAAACAGTCTCCATTGTTGATGCGGTAGAGAAATACCCTGCAAGGGTTGAACTTTGGTTGTTGGCCCTACAAGCAAGAAGACCCACCATTTCACCAAAGGGCTGCAAGATTTATTCAAGAGGAGGGATGTTATTCAATAATCATACATTATATTCTAAATCCAACATTGAGCCTCTAACATTGGTGTAAGAGACTAATTAAAGAGAAATGAATTTTATCGTAGCATTGGTGCTCGATAAACCAAATGTGAGAGCTATATAAGAGAAATGAATTTAATTATTTCTACTATCAAAATAAACTTCAAAAATTGAAAGAACATGTAGTTTAAGGTTGTTTCTTGCATTTTGTAGACAAATAATATATAATTCAAAACTGCACACCACTTCTCCTTTAGAAAATCCACATTGGACATAAAGCCTTCAAAATCAACTTATTCTATTCTCTCTTCAATGATATTTTTATATCTCTAATTATAAAGAATGTATTAACTCTTATAACTCCAATGTGGACCCTTTAATAAGCTATAATTAACAACCTTCCTACATTCCCTCAAATTATTTAATATGCAATGCTTGATACCAAAGATTCGTACGAAATACTACAATATTCTCCTTCACACCAAATGTAAAATATAAATGTGACAAGTCTCATACCATTTTTCAAGATTTTCAACTCCTCAACTTGCATCAAATATACTAAATCAAAATGATATCAATCAATATGCCAAAAAATAGAAAGAAACCCAATAATAGTTCAAGAAGGCAATAGATGAAATTGTTCAGTGTTTAATTCTTTCTAATTAGCATTTGATTCCCTATTTTTCCGATGGTTTGGGAGGGGATGAGAACCTTATTTAAATATATGATGCAGTATATGTTACCTTAGACATATTTGAATATAATAAAATATCTACAATTTATTGGTCATAATTTTGATTTTGCATAGTTTGTGCTAGCATATTCTAGATCAGAAATGTTTCTCTAATGTGAAACGTTATTTTTTTCTTTTTCAATGTGTTAGCTCTCAAAAATGCAGGCTGAATGCCTCAAGAGGCTGCCAATCTCTTGATATGCTTTAGGGTAACAGACAAGGCCAAGAGAACTCAACCTTCTACTCTTTAGGTGCTGCTAAACCCAAGCGGGTGTACCTTTTGAATTGAGCAGACTTATCTTATGATTATCCCTCTAAAATGCTTTGTCCACAATGGCAAATGACAGTGAACAGATGAAATCCAACTTGATAGCAATCTTCTAATCTAAAATCCTAAAATGCTTAATAAACAGATGTAAAGAAACTAAATGAATTCAAATAATGAAATTGCAGAGACCAATGCCTTGTTGGGTATGCAGAGTCAAATGAAATAGAAGTGGGAAACTTATTCTAGTAGAGAATCAAATTGCAGGCATATGATCTATTCATAACTTGTATAAACAATGCAAGATTATGACTACTGAGCTCTTCTTTAATAATACAGATGAATCTTCCTGATTACTGTGATCAACGAAAAGGATTTAATCTCTACTTGAGAGAACCAGTCAATTAATCCCACAAATACAACAAATGTGCATTATTAAATTGAAAGTAAACTTGTTACATCAATTTAAACAACCAGAAAGAATCAACTTGGAGACAGCTTCAACAATACTTTTCAATAAGTTCAACATACAATTGACACCAAAAATAACCTGCCACACAAGCTGGTTTTCATTGATTTCGCCATTTTAAAATATGTACATAGTCTCTGATAAGATAAATTTATTCTAGTGTAGCCATTCCTAACTACTGTATCTATCTATAATCTCATGATGTTCAATTACAATCGGGGTGCCTATTTATACACCAACATTAGAAAATAAATCAATTTGAAACTCCATGTCGGCCCAACACAAAATTCGGGCTCCAACAATGTTGGCCTACAACGGTCACCAAACATATTCATATTGGCAACAATAATTTGAAATTCTATTTTCACCAGTGAACAGTCGGCGAGACATCCGTATCGTCATGCCGAAGGAAATTCATTCGTTACATCCCCTACGCTTGTATTTTGTTTTCACTGTGACTTATCCAAGTGGGGGAGATGTCCCGTAGATCACATTATGTTTTACCGATATGCATTGTCACTCCCTGTATGTCGCTATAACATTCCGTTGGTCACACCGAAGCCATACAATATTCCTTTGTTCTCATTATGCTTCACTATAACACATAGATATCACAGAGACCTCACACAGATTGTTTTAAGTTTCACCGAGAGCCTCCCACTTAACTTCATGTCGTTGTGACCACCCAATTGTCCTGCCGACAAAACCACCACTGCACTCCATTCGGAAAGACCCCAGGTTCCACACCATGACCACACGCCAAAACAGATATCTCACATCGAGCAACCCTTTGCTATATTCAACTTCACCAGGACCACAAGATTCTCTCACCGAAAAGAATGCACATCGGGCCATTGGCAAGACAAAACAATGTCGGGGGGACCTCACACAGATAGCACCTCACTATACCGAAGGTCTCACATTGTGTTACTTTTCAATTCGCTGAGACAAAGCAATTCTTATGTGGAAAACCATTCCGCACTCGCCTTCGCCAAGACAATACAGTATCGGGGAGAGGTCATATAGAGTGCCCATGATATACCGAAAGCTTTCAACCGTCCTTGAGTTGCTGTGACATTATGTATCTCCCACCAAAGAGTGCCCCTCAAGTATGTCACCATAACATCCAACAATCGGGTAGACCTCACATAGAGAGCTCTTTGCTATACTGAAAGGCCCTATGCACTTTGAGTCACCGAGATAAGATCACACTCCTGCCGAAAAGATCCTTCATCGCTTTCCATTGGCGAGACCATAGGTTACTCACTGAGACCTTACGGCGATCGCCCCAACCTATACCAATATGCATCCTAAACTTGCTGGTCGGCGTGACAAAACGAAATCGCCAAGACCTTCCACCGATAACCCAACTCTCACCGAAGACTACCATATGCACAAGTCGGGCACACAGATTGAGTTTGATAAGACACTGCCCTAACAACAAAACCTCTAGCGATAGATGCATCTACCATCGCCAGAACAACACTGAAATTACGCTGATAACTTCCAATAGACAAATGCCAGTTGCCACAAGAGAGAACATGTCATGCCGATACACCTGAAACAAAAGATTTTAGCAGTAAAAACATAATGGGTCGGGGAGACCCAAATAAACTTATGCCGATAATGACCAAAGGGTGGAAAATGTAGACATGGATAAATTCAGAAGGGAAAGAGGGAAAAATATAGATGAAATATGCATACGGTAGGACCAAATCGGGAAATCTATGAGGTAAACTAACATGTAAAAAAATCATATTTTATAGCTCCAACAGTGGCTCTGTCTGGGGATGAATGATAGTGAGATCATTGCAAGGATCCAAAATCTTTGGGTGAGCAGACCAGACAGAAAATGATGAGCCAATGAGTAGAATGGAAATGGAAATGAAGGAATGAATGCAAACTAAATGCAAGATGGAGATGAATGCAAAGCCCTAAACTACTGTGCATGGAAAAGAATTTTAAAGAGGACAAGCAAGAGTTGTCCATGCACTGGCAACCCTTAATCCTCTGCATTTCAACTTGACCTGTTTTGAGCTATTATAATCTCATACTTTCCCCTATCAAATACTTGGTTTTGTTTTGAGTTCATCAGATTTCTTTTGAAGACACAGATGCAATCCTTCCTGTCACTGTTAGTGCAAGTTTTGAGAAAACCACCAAGAATAGCTTGGACCAAATTCCTTACATCATTCTGTAATTTATACTCTTCATTACTAGACAAATCTCTGTTATCTCCAACATACAAAATACACACATATTTAATGCAAAATTCTGTATTATCTCTCTCACTGTCATATATTATGAAACACTCTCCCAGCTGTATTGAAAATTTATCATCAAAGTGCTTTACTTGAGAAACAAAATGTTTTGTTATATCAACACTGTCTGAAACACACAAATCTGGAACCTTTTGCACCTCTTTAGTATCATTATTTGGAATCAACATTAGATTATAACTCACATCTCCAGTATCTAGCATATATGAATCAATCAAATCTGGAATTTTTCCAACCTTGGCATGCAAATAAACATCTTTTCCACATGAGTTAGAAATTCTAGAATCACACACCTCATCTTGAATGGAAGCAAACTTCTGATTAATACCAAAAGTATCACCATCACTCCAAGAAATACACAGGGAGTCATAAGAATCTTTACACAAAGATTTTTCACTGTCAAAGCAAAAGTAAGCTGGAGACAAAACTTCAAGATCATCTTGATGTGCACATCCCTGGTATTCAGAAGTAAACCAATCTGCAATTTGTTCACTGACAAGTGAACAAGTCTATATTTTCATCACTACAATTATACTCCTTGCTTTTGTCATTATCAAACAGAAATCCAATACCATCAGAGAATGGGAAATTAGAAACATCATCAATGCAGTTATTTATTCCATCATTCTGCTTATCTAAAATTATTTCCTCCTTTTCATAGAATGGATTTGAAAATATCTAAAACTTATTCATTGACACACCTTGGCAAAAAATCATCTGATCTTCATTTAACTCTTCATCATACAACAAGTTTGAAAAAAATTGGAAATCACTTTCAAATGTACAAACCTCATCATGATCAAATGTATCTTCATAACTTTCAACTATAGCCAGAGGTATTGTATACTTACTATTTGATAAATCATCATCTCCCATTGCCTCTTCATCCAAATCCTTATAAGAAGAAGAAGAAGAATCCCTTGACTGCAGATCAAAATCCTCAGGTTCATCATCAACATCAGAATATTCACTGGATTCCTCACAACAAATGTTGCTCTCTCTGTCACGATCTGTCGTGCAAGGAAGATGCCCTGCACCTCCGTCCTCAACATTGTGAAAAGTATCTGAAGTCAAATATACCTTGTGATCTTCTTCATTTCTTTCCATTTGCATTCCCTCTTCTTGTATTCTTTGGGCTACAACAAAATAATTTGGGGAATGTGGCATATCAAAAAATTCACAGAAGTAATTATTGCTTACCATATAGGTTCCCTTTGTCAATGGATCAGGAGCCTCCTTGTTTCCAGGCCTAGCTATTATAGGTTTGTCATCCTTCCAGTCTGTATTATAAGGCATGTCATGCAACCTTGGCCTTTCGTTCTTGTATACGTTGCTTTACTGAGAAACCCTAGGAATGTCTCTTTTACTGATTATCCCAACAGCCTACCTATTGTTTTCAATTGTTTGTGCCATCTTCTGTGCTTCAGCCAAACCTCTTGGGAATTTATTTCTTAGCTCATACCCTGTCTTGGGGTCAAATGCATTCAAATAAATACTCAGTGCTACAGAATCTGACAACTTTGATCCAAGAGGTATTTTATTCTGCACTTATTGAATCTCTGATTGGAATCATAAATTGTATCACTTTGATCTTTCTGAATGTGCATTAATTCATGAAGAGAAAAATCTGGTACACCTAGATTCCCAAACTGCTCGAGGAATTAATCTTGAAACCCTTGGAGAAAATCAATAGAGACAGCTAGTAAGCTATTGAACCAATCCCTAGCATCTTCAATAAGTGATACCATGAATAGCCTCATGTGTAAATCTTCATATGGCACACCCAAATCTTGGATGAAAGCATTGAAACTTCTTAAATGCTCTTCAGCAGTAATTGCATCACTCCCTATAAACTTTGGGACAATACCTCTCCAACTGCCATCCATTGGATAAGGGGATAATTGAATCCTTGACAAATCAAATTGTCTGATCATTGTTGTATGCTGATGAGGGGGGGCACAAGGTGGGTACTGATGCTGGTACATCAGACCATAATGCTGTGTATGATAATATGGCATATACTGCTGACCATGAGGAGCTCCAACATGACCCCCCCAGTACTGAGATCCTCCTCCAATCATGTTTGAACAAATGAAAAAATTCTTTCAGAGTCGCCACCTACTTTTCCAAAAGTAGGAAAATCATTATTTCTGATCTTTTCCCAGCGGAATCACCTTTTATGAAACTTCTCAAAATATTTCTTTCTCTTCACTGACTCTATATCTTGGTCTTCAACTGAATTTTCTGATGTAATCCCCAGTAGAGTCACCAATTTGTTAGCTCTCAAAAACGCGGGCTGAATGCCTCAAGAGGCTGCCAATCTCTTGATATGCTTTAGGGTAATAGACAAGGCCAAGAGAACTCAACATTCTACTCTTTAGGTGCTGCTAAACCCAGGTGGGTGTACCTTTTGAATTGAGCAGACTTATCTTATGATTATCCCTCTAAAATGCTTTGTCCACAATGGCAGATGATAGTGAACAAATGAAATCCAACTTGATAGCAATCTTCTAATCTAAAATCCTAAAATTCTTAATAAACAGATGTAAAGAAACTGAATGAATTCAAATAATGAAATTGCAGAGACCAGTGCCTTGTTGGGTATGCAGAGTCAAATGAAACAGAAGTGGGCAACTTATTCTGGCAGAGAATCAAATTGCAGGCATATGATCTGTTCATAACTTGTATAAACAATGCAAGATTATGACTATTGAGCTCTTCTTTAATAATCCAGATGAATCTTCCTGATTACTGTGATCAACGAAAGGATATAATCTCTACTTGAGAGAACCAGTCAATTAATCACACAAATACAACAAATGTGCATTGATAAACCGAAAGTAAACTTGTTACATCAATTTAAACAACCAGAAAGAATCAACTTGGAGACAGCTTTAGCAATACTTTTCAATAAGTTCAACATACAATTGACACCAGAAATAACCTGCCACACAAGTTGGTTTTCATTGAATTCGCCATTTTAAAACATGCACAGTCTCTGATAAGAGAAAATTATTCTACTGTAGCCATTCCTAACTACTGTATTTATCTATAATCTCATGATGTTCAATTACAATTGGGGTGCCTATTCGATCCGTAAAGCGGAAGGGATCTATGAAAAATGTTGCTTAAGTGATTATGAACAAAGGCATAAAGACATCAACCATGGAGTAGCAAGAACATTAAGAGAGAATTCATAACATAGAACCAAGAGAGAGATAAGAAGACACCAATTTGATTACAGAGTTCGCCACAATGTGACTACATCTCCAGGTCGAGCTCAATCGAGTGACCAATCTATTGAAATGTTCTGAAATGCAGTACAATCTCCACTAGAGCCTCTTGCAACACTGCTTTACAATATCTTGTAGCCTTTCCACAAAGTCATACAAAAGTCTCTCACTCACACCCCTCTCAAAAGCTCTCAAGACTAAGGATGACTAATAAAGAGGAAGAAAACTAACTTTTCCTAATAGGATCTACTACAAGACTCAGAATATCACAATACATCACTATAAATATTCTCCTAACTCCCACTGAAATTCTCTCTCACAAAAGGCTCTCACGGCCGAGAGAATGGAAAACAAGAGGAGAATGAACTCACTTGAAAAGTGATGATGAAAAACACTCCAAGACTCCTCCCATTTATACTTGAAGTTGGGCCTATGTGGTGAAAACCACCAAAACCACCTGACTTGGCATTTTTCCCCTTAATGGAAAAATAAAAACCAATTTTCCCATTTTTTTACAAATTGATTAACAAACCCCCCTTAATAAAATATTTGTTTTAACAAGCCCTTTGTCTTATTTCATTGTCGGGCTATTAGTTTGTTTTAGGAGTTTTTGTTTTATTTTCCATCCTAACTAATAACCTTTCATTAGTTATTAGTTAACAATTAGGGCTTTCCAAGCGGTTAACATAAACTGAGCCATTTAATACCTTAGACAACATACAATGCTGTAACGGCGCATATATATTTTACATACCCGCCGGTCGGGGGTTCCAACCCGACCGGCTATTTTTAAATAGCCGTTGAAAACTTCCCAACAACAAAATAAACTGTTGCCCGATCTATACATGAGGAAGTTGTGCGGCCGAGTGGAGGAGGCATGGCCTTGTTGTTAGAAGGTTAGGGGATTGAATTCCCTTAACCCTTTTATCACAACATACCAACAAACTACCGACCAGAGGAGTGGAAGGCCACGTGTAATCACACAGAGGTGCCACGCGTTGCCGGTTAATTTGAGGGGATGATCCACATCTGCAAGTCCATCCACGTCCATCATCTAGTCATCATGCCAACTCACTGCCATGTGTCCGAAGGCCATTCGATGAACCGTCCATGTCACCTGCTGACTCCATCTGCCACGTCATCAGAAGGACACGTGTCATTGCCTGATTTGCCGACTTTGATGACGTCATCAACCATGTCACCACGCCACGTCACATTTACAGATTGTATGGATTGCCACGTGTCAAGACCCCATTGGTCCATGTCATCATCCATACGATGACCCATCTATGAAGTCAGTAGGATGACGTCATGCTAACATCAGCAATCGTACCTCATGGTACCTTGGTCAACTATGAGCTTTGACTGGCTATATCTCCCACGTACTTGCTCCATTTTTGACGAAACGAACGCCGTTGGAATCATGATGATGAGACCTTCACGATGATGCCAACTTCAACCAATTTGGTGATGATGAATTTTCCACCTTTTTCCTCGTCCCTGATAGCTAAGTTGACCAACCTTTGACCCAGCTTTGACTGGCAATATCTCGGACATACAGACTCAAAATTTGATGAAATGAACTTCATTGTGATCGTGTCGACGAGCCCTCCGAACTGACACCACTTTTGGCCGATTCTGAGTTGGTCAAATTTTCACCTTTTGGATGGCCTCCTAGTCCAAGGTTGACCCAACTTTGACTGCGCGTAACGCAGGCAAATAGACTCCTTTTTTTCCCGTTCAAATTGTGCCAGATTCAAAATTCTTTGCTCTACGCGATGGCACTACTTTCAAGAGAAAATGGAACACTTCAATTTTAGGTCCTGAAGATCCACCTGGATCACTATTTATACACCAGCATTAGAAAATAAATCAATTTGAAACTCCATGTCAGCCCAGCACAAAATTCAGGCTCCAACAATGTCGGCCTGCAACGGTCACCAAACGTATTCATGTCGGCCACAACATTTTGAAATTCTATTTTCACCAGTGAATAGTCAGTGAGACATCCGTATCGTCATGCCGAAGGAAATTCATTTGTTACATCCCCTGCGCTTGTATTTCGCTTTCGCTGTGACTTATCCGAGTTGGGAGGATGTCCCATAGATCACATTATGTTTTACCGATATGCATTGTCGCTCCTTATATGTCGCTATAACATTCTGTTGGTCACACCGAAGCCATACAGTATTCCTTTGTTCTCATTATGCTTCGCTATAACACATAGATATCACGGAGACCTCACACAGATTGTTTTAAGTTTCACCGAGAGCCTCCCACTTAACTTCATGTTGTTGTGACCACCCAATTGTCTTGCCGACAAAACCACCACTGCACTCCATTCGGCAAGACCCTAGGATCCACGCCATGACCACACGCCTAAACAAATATCGCACATCGAGCAACCCTTTGCTATATTCAACTTCGCCAGGACCGCAAGATTCTCTCACCGAAAAGAATGCACATCGGGCCATCGGCAAGAAAAAAAAATGTCAGGGGTACCTCACACAGATAGCACCTCACTATACCGAAGGTCTCACATCGTGTTACTTTTTAGTTCGCTGAGACAAAGCAATTCTTATGCCGAAAACCATTCCCCACTCGCCTTCGCCAAGACAATACAGTATCAGGGAGAGGTCATATAGAGTGCCCATGATATACTGAAAGCTTTCAACCGTCCTTGAGTCACTATGACATTATGTATCTCCCACTAAAGAGTACCCCTCAAGTATGTCGCCATAACATCCAATAATTGGGGAGGCCTCACATAGAGAGCTCTTTGCTATACCAAAAGGCCCTATGCACTCTGAGTCACCGAGATAAGATCACACTCCTACCGAAAAGATCCTTCGTTGCTTTCCATCGGCGAGACTGAAGGTCACTCACTGAGACCTTATGGAAATCGCCCCAACCTATATGGATATGCATCCCAAACTTTCTGGTCAGTGTGACAAAATGAAATCACCAAGACCCTATGCCGATAACCCAACTCTCGTCGAAGACTACCATATGCACAAGTCGGGGAGACATATTGAGTTCGACAAGACACTGCCCCGACAACAAAACCTCTACCGATAGATGCCTCTACCGTTGCTGGAACAACATGGATGTTACGCCGATAACTGCCAACAAACAAATGCCAGTCGCCACAACAGAGAACATGTCATGCTGATACACCTAAAACAAAAGATTTTAGCAGTAACAACATAATGTGTCGGGGAGACCCAAATAAACTTATGCCAATATTTACCAAAGGGTGGAAAATACAGACATGGATAAATTCAGAGGAGCAAGAGGGCAAAATATAGATGAAATATGCATACGGTAGGACCAAATCAGGAAATCTATGAGGTAAACTAACATGTAAAAAATTAGATGTTACAGTTCCAACACCATGCAATCAATATAGTCTTCCATCAAATAATTTGCATAGACAAGTATATATCACCATTTTTTGTGATACCAATTGTTAAAATTGGAGAGCTTTCATTGATATTATTTTCCTTACAAATATATAAATTCAAAGATCCTTAAATAGGTATCAATCTTGAAGATATATGTCTCTTCCATGAAAAATGACTTTACATAACAAATGTATTGGAGTGTCATAAAATATAGTTTATATTTTGAACATATTTATCCATAATGTTTTGGTAGAGTTCTTTTTATGAAAAATTCTAACAAAATACATTCATCTAAAAAATATTTTTGATATTAAATAACAGGAAGGGCCATTGATCCAAAAGGTTCAACAAAATAGCATGTAAAAAATAGAGGCTGGAATGCCCCAGTAAACAAAACCATCCAAAAAAGAGGTGCACATGCCTCAGAGAGACATTAAAACAATAATAAAGCTGATAGACAAAGCAGAGGCACATAGGCTAGAGACAAATAAAGAACAAAAGACAACATAGCACAATAAAAAATACATAATATTTAGATGTACTAATTATGTCCCAATCAACCTTTAGCTTTTCAAGAGCATCCTTACAATCTTCCTCAGTGTTTTCTATATTGGTTGTTGTTTGAGCAACATCCTCTTGGTTTATTTCCATTTTCTTCTTGATTTTCCTAATCTTAGATTTTCCAAAAATAATATCAGAAATAGCCTAATCCATGATCCCATAAATTACTAAAGTGACTTTTCCTATAAATTCTTCCAGAGGTAAAATCCTATCCTTCATGCTATTATAATCACTGTCAGATTTAGCTCTAGAAATGCATCTATGCCGCTCATTTACTTGTTCTTTTATAATTTGCAAAGGCGCATAGTAAGTCTCTTGCTCTTTTTTTGTTTCCTCCATCTCCTCATTAATATTGTCCTTATCATCATCCTACTCCAAATTAAGAACATTAATTTCCTCTTCATTATTTTCCTCAAAGATCTCATTTTTTTCCTCTTCTTCCTCCATACTAACCTCTTCTTCTTCCTCCTTTTGTTCACTATTATCAAGTCTATCCTCTTCATAATTGGGGAGAAACTCTTGATCTGAGGAGTCCAAACCATCTTCCTCAAGGGCTAACAACCTTTCTTTGTTATCATTATCTTTTTTCTATTGACTAGCATGGGTTGTTAGG
This sequence comes from Sequoia sempervirens, assembly GCA_007258455.2. Lineage (NCBI taxonomy): Eukaryota > Viridiplantae > Streptophyta > Pinopsida > Cupressales > Cupressaceae > Sequoia > Sequoia sempervirens. The sequence goes on from VDFB02281492.1 coordinate 418,530,452, forward strand.
ATATCACTTTAGAGTTATTTTATTTTATTTAGAACTATTTTATTTTAAAATCACGTGTAACTTTAAATTTTATTATTAAAATTCATCATTTGTTATTTTATCTATTATTAAATTAAGTATAGATTTATCTTAGATATTTTAGTGTTGAAAAATGTATCCCTTTACATTTACAGACTTGTTTAGGTCTTCCCTACTAAAACTGGGCTTCTTTACACCTTATTTGGCCCTATTTTTCATCCAAAAGCCTTATTAAATGTATTTTTCTTAGGATAATCCCAAAATTTCACAAATAGAAAATCATGATTCACTGCTTGAGGTTGTGTGTTCCAAATTTGGTGATCTGGGACTCAAATTCCACCTTGGGCATATGGGTTCGACCTAGGTCTAGGGGCCTCATTTCAAACATTGTATTGAACTTAACACTTCTTGGAGTTTGTGTCCCCTATTTAAGACATTGAGACACATATGCCCCAACTGGCGTATGAGTCATGCTTTAACCAATACCTATTTCAAATCAAATTCTTAGTGGGATTTTATTATCCTAGATCTTATTTTGGCTTGTAGTGTTGTAATTTCATGAAATTTGGCATAAAATAGTATAAATACAAGGTTATTTCACATAATTTCTCCTAAACAAGTTTTCAAGAAACCTAATATTTTTAAGAGAGTATTCTATAGAGAAAAGTTTTTCCTTCAATTTTTTCGACCCTTGCAGGTCTTTTTTCAGCCCTTCTTTTTCCATGTTAGGATGGCACTATGCCCCAAAGGGCAAAGGTTACTCTTGCATAAAAGTATGCAATGCACCATGTGGTGGTTGCACAACTTTTCTTTATATTGTCTTCCTTTCGGACCTGAATTGGGACACGTGTCTTCCTGGCAGGGATTCTCCCCAAAGCTGCTCTCACGAATTTGAAAATCACCCACCAACATGCCACATTAGCCATTTTGTTAGGTGGGTTATGTATTCCACAAATGTATCTCTTTTGGTAGATTTTATGGGATAATGCGACAAATTTCTTACTTTCAGGGTTGGACATTTGGGTTGGCATCATCATTCCTCATAATTGATCTGATCATGTTTTTCCAGGGTTTGCCAGGATCTGATCATCCTCTAACAACATATCTTCATAAGACTTCTATAATATATAGAGCCATTAATGAAGTAGCTCAATCTTTATTACCAAATATTGTTGTGATCTAATCATGTCATTGATCAGATTGTAGTCTATCAGGTGCAGACACCTGGCAATTGTTCCTCTCTATTGGTTGTGGCGGTGGCTCCTTCTTCTAGCTATTTAAAGGGGTTTGTAGCAACTTGGGAAATTGGGATGATCAAGAGAGCTAGAAAAATAGCAATCAAAAATCATAGGTTTAGAATAGGGAGATATATTTCTCAGGAATAGGAGGATTTTTATAAAGCATTATTTACACTCTATGGCATGTTTTATTTATCAAGACTATTAATCGGATTGGCATATGACCTTTGTTTTCAGTTGATTTATTGCATGAACCAATATTATTAAGCATAAAATTTTGAGATTGTGCATTTTATGGCCTTTATCACAAATTTCTTTTTCTTATATTGTTTATGTTGAATGCTCTGTGTCAATTCTTATGTAGATAGTCTAGATAATAGTTTTAAATGCTATTATCTTTTATGTTTAAATCTATCTTTTGCAAATCAGATCATGTTCATTATACTCTTTTTTTTTTTTTCTGTAAAGATTATGTTGAAATAAATATTATGTTGTAAGAGTGAGGGCGGTTCTGTAAAGATCTAAACATTCTTGTTTATCTCAGGGTTTCTTATTCCTATCAGACCTTAATGGATGCATCCAACAGGGAGATTTGAATGACTACACTATGCTTTCTCTAGCCTTTTCCTTTCGTTCTCTTCCCAACAATGAAGGGTTTGTGGAATTTTGTGTCCATTTTATTAGGAGTAAGGAATTATTAAACTTTGAAATGTTGTAAAAGTTTTGGGACATCGCTATCTTTTTTTTTCTCTATATTTATCTTTCCCATTTTCCCAAAACACAAAGAAGAGTCACATTCTATAAAAATACCAAAGGTCATTCAGTGAGGCACAATTTGGTCCCCCACTCACTGAATTTCCCATAAGGTTGTTTGGAGAGGCACAAGCTTTTATGATAAACAGTTCTTTTTCTAGCACGCCTAGTGGGACCTGAGTTCTTCACAAACGTCTTATTCAAACTTTTCAAAAATATTTTATAGATCAGACTAACTAGAGAGGTTGGTAATCTCATGCCCAGAGTTCGAACTAGAGCATATTCTAGAGGAAATTTCTAGTATTCCTAGCTACCCGCTTCGACACCTATGAGAAGATGAGTTATAGGTTTTGTATCACCTATCAGGAGCAATAGAGTGAGAAGTGTTAGCCCACCATCTAGAGCTTTATCCACTCCTCTAGGAGCCTAGACCTTCCAAAATATAATACCTGTCTACCCCCTCCATAAGAATCTATTTTCAATGGCTCACTTAGGTGCTCCTACTCCTAGAAATTTTGTAACTTGAGATAATGGCAGCTCACTACTTCCACCTACACCCCCAAATGTGTGGCCTACCATAACTACCAATGCTCTCAAAGAAATTCTAAGGTTTAGTGGGGAGGATTTTAAAACCCCTTTTGAACACCTCCAAGACATAGCGAAGGCTTTCAGTGCCCATAACATCGTAGAGGAAAATGTGGCCCTGAAATTATTGGTTGTGTCTTCTAAAGGGAAAGGTCAAAACTAGTATAGATCCTTGACTTTCGATTCCATCCGCTCTTGAGATCAACTCAGAGAGAAACTAATCAAGTGCTTCTTGGAGAAACGAGATCAATCCTCCTTTCTACAACAATTGATCACTATCAACATAGCCCTGCAAGAGGCCATGATCGACATCAACACCAGGTTTCAACCTGGCAGAGGATTCTAGTGATAGCCAAGCCTTTGAAATCTATGGAATTCATGTTCTATCAAAAGTCTTTCAATTCAGATATTGCAATCCTGGTACAATCAATGGTAGGAGATACCTTGCCTAATACGTATGATCTAGTTGTGCACGCAGAGAATAGTCTAATTGACAAAAGGAAACTTCCACCATGACCATTGATGCCCATGTTTATAGAGATCTCTGGTGGACCCCGAGAGTAAGCAACCCCTAGTACCTCCACTTCGCTTTTGAGTATGTCGACTGCACCACCACCATCCATTTATGTATACCCAGGTGCACAACCTAGCATGTCGAGCTCCTCTTCACTAGCAACGAATGTCAATGATATGAACAACCTCATCTCATCCTTTGCAAATGAACTAGTCCTTATCCAATGTCAACAAGCAACACCTTTGAATCCTCCCACACAAACTTATCAAGGAGGAAGCTTGCCTTACGAGCATAACACATACTAAGGGGCTCCAAAAGGAGGTAATCAACAAAAAGCATCTACAAACCAAATAGTCCTAGTCACTATGCCACTTTAGACTGTCAAGAACAACTCGAACAAGGATTTGGTCCCAGGATAGAACAACCTAGTGGAAGGTGAGAATGTGTGGTGCTTCCCATGTAACAATAGCCATATGCCCCGAAATTATCTGAGGGGAAATCTTCAACAAAAGATAGTGGAACAAAGAGGCCAAAATTTATTTTCAAAAATAAAAGATTATCAGTCTCCTGGAATGGAGAATGCTTGCTTCAGAGTGCAAACATAAGGGATGTCCTTAGAACAAGAGCTGGATATCTCACTAGACCGAGAACTTTTTTCTTGGATGGAGGAGGAAGATGTAGTATTTGCAAATGATTTTCTGACAACCAATGCTCCATAGGTACAATTGGATTATAATACGTGATCCAAGAGAAGACTCACTGGAGAGTACATGTAACAGAATCCACAACAATCACAACCAAAATGGCCACAACTGCAACAATCATAGCCACAAGTACAACAAGCTTCATAGATGTGGCCCATTCAACAATCATAAACTAGACACCATTTTTACAGAAGGATGTGGACAAGGCCTTGAGCCCATTTACATTGAACCAACCTTTACCTAAAGCAAAAGAAATGTGACCATTTAAGCCTAAGGTCCCACTAGTTGGAACACTTAATATGGTGGAGCAACTAAAGAAGGCACCCATTAATGTATCTTTGTGGCATGTTATATGAATACTGAAGTAAAAGATCTTGGTCCAGGAGGTATTGAAAATGGAAGAACAATCACCATGGGTGGATATGATTCCACCGTGCAATCAAGATAGAGGAAAAGGGCCTATGTCGGACCCCCAACCCTTGATAGCTACAATATACATGAATGTCGCAGATAATACAAACATAAAAGAGGTAAACAAAACAAATACCACCACCTTCCTTTTAACACTTATTATGGGGGATCATTTTCTACACAATAATATGATTAAATCGAGAGATAGTACCAAGGTCATGTCCAAACAAGTGGCCAATGCCCCGAATCTTAAGTACGAGCCTCTCGAAAAAGGGATCATAAATTAGATGGGAAGAAAGTCTCGACTATCGGCTGCATCAAGGATCTTTCTTTGACACTATTCTCATGTTCAAGCCAAACTATCACACAAGAAGTGGTCATAATTGACATTCCCCTCATTTTTGGAATGTGTATTTCAAAAGACTACACAACAAAGCTTGGTAGATATCTGGTGCTTTATTGGTTTCATTTGATACTACAGACAAAGCATGAGGCAAAGACAAAGATATTGTCTAAGTCTTTGCACCCCAAACATATAGCAAAAGACGTGGTATTGAGCTTTGAAGTAGCGCATACCTCCTTCTCAAAAGGAGAGATGTGTTGCATAGAAATGTTGGAATATGAGGACACAAGCAATCAGACCCCTGAGAAAGAGGTCCTGCTCAATCATTTCATCAATTCTGACCCATTCAGGAATTTCCATGTTACCGAGTTAGGCACCTATGTGATTTTTGATGAGGACCAAGCACTCCCAAAGTTGGTGAAGGAACAAATGAAACCTAGTGGACCGGGTGATAACAGTTTATGGACACTATATTTCGATGGTTCCAAATGAAAAATCAATTCCAGAGTCGATGTCCACCTGGTATCTTCAACTAGATCGAAGAACCTCAAAGCCTTCCACTTCTAGTTCCCATGCTCAAATAATGTTGTTGAATATGATGTTTTTTTCCATGGTTTGACTCTCATGAAATGAATGGGAATAAAGAGAATCCATGTGTTTAGAGATTCAAAATTAGTTGTAAGCTACATCCATGGATAGGAAACCACCAAAAATGTGAGGATGAGATCTTACCAGCACAGAATATGGGACCTGATTGAAGGTTTCAAATATTTTAACATATAGGTTATCTCATGAACTCAAAATTTTGTCATGGATCAGATGGCTTTGATTGGTTCACAATTTGAGCCAACCCCTAGATCAATAAAAAATTAGCATGCAATGCATACCATTTTCTGACCATCTATACCCGATAATAACCAAAATTGATAGGTCTTTAAAGATGATGCTCAGATCACCACATTAGTATAGAAGTCAAGGAAATCTTCTAATCATTCATAGCCTGGAGCTGAAATTGTTTCCGAAGAACAAGTAATTCAATTAAAAATCAATAAGCTCTCACGAGGCTTGAATTCTCTCAAGAATCTCTTCGACTACAAGGATGCAATAAATAGTAAGAAAATATTCACTGCTAATGAAGAGGACTGTGAAGACCTCAATGTCGAAGGAGGTGGGAAGTTAAAAGTTGGAAGGAATGTCTCACAGGAGAACAAGGAAAGGTTGAAAATCTTATGTGCTAAATATGACAAGTTTGTGGCCTAGACCCATGATGATCTTAAGGGATATGATCTAGGCATCATCCAACATACTATCGACTTAGTTGAAGGCTCAAAACATGTCTGATAGAAAAAAATTCTGATTAATCCGAAAGTAGAAGCATTGATGGGACAAGAGCTTATGAAATTGTTCAAATCAAGGATCATATACCCAATCAAACATTTCACTTGGGTATCCAATCTAGTCTTAGTCCAGAAGAAGAATGGTGACATTCAATTCTGTGTGTACTTATGAGACTTAAATAAGGTCTCATTTAAAGACCACTACCCTTTTCCCTCAATGGAGAAAATTCCGCAGACCGTGGTTGGATTGAAGATGTTCTTGCTACTCGATGGTTTCTTAGGTTGTAACTAGGTTTATGTGAAGAAGGAGGACCAAAAAAAAATTACGTTCACCACTAAGTGGGGGACATTCACATATGAAAACATTCCCTTCGAACTCTCCAATATGGGTGCCACTTTTCAATGAGTGATGGATATCTCCTTCAAAGGATTGATCAATAAGATCATTCTAATATATCTGGATGACCTATCCATTTTCTCCAAATCAAAAGATGATCATTTTGATCATCTGTAAATGGCCTTCCAGAAGTGTCAATAGTTTGAGATTTATTTAAATCCCAAAAAATGTGTTTTTGGTGTACAACAAGGCAAGCTACTTGGCTTTGTGGTATCAAGAGAGGGAATAGTCATATACCCAGAAAAGGTGAAGGATATAATGGAACTACCATTACCTATCATTCAGAAGGGGTTACAATATTTTTAAGGGTAAATAAACTTTGTCAGCCTATTTATTTCATATTTTGTAGGCATCACAAGACCCATCACACTAATGTTGAAGAAGGGCTTGACGTTTAAATGGACTCCTAAAGGTAAGCTTGATTTCAAGAAAATGAAGGAAGCCATCTTTACAACTTCGGTCTTAGCTAACCTAGACTTCTCTAAAGACTTATTGTTTTACATCTATAGTGGTGCACAACATAGCTTTAGTGCTCACTCAAAAGGACGAAGAAGGAAGCAAACAACATCCCATCAAATTTCACTCTAGGATTCTCAAGGGATATGAGACTAGATATAACTTTTTTTTTAAAGTAGGCCTTTTCTATGATCAAAAGCCTAAAGAAATTTTGACATATGGTATCAGCCAATAGAATTACCATCCTCGTTGCTCATCCCAGCATCAAAGAATACATCACCGAGGGTGATATAACCAAAAGGAGGTCCAACTGGATCACCAAGATCTTGGAATACAATGTGGATATCTGATCGACCAAGTTGGTCCAAGGAATAGGTCTTTATGAATTCCTCATGTAGGAATTAGGCCCTTAGGTAGAAAGATAAATCAACTAGGTCTACACGAATCAGTTCGAGTCTGATGAGTTATGGGTGGCCGATCAGATGTGATTTATGTAGACTAGCTAATATCCGACTGATATCCCACTTCACAAACAAAGATACTATAGGATGAAAGGAATTCGGTATGTATTGATAGAGGAGATTTTATTTATTTAAAGAAGCTATGATGGAGTCCTTCTCCACTTCGTGGACAAACAACAAGCCAATAGGGTTCTAAATAAATTCCACAATAGCCCTGAAGGTGGACACTTCTCTTCCAAGACCACCACCTTGAAAATAATGCAGGAAAGCTATTACTGGCCTATGATATTATTTGAGGCCCATCATGTACTGCAAAAATTTACTTAGTTCCAGTATTTTGTTGGAAAGCGAAAGAACTTTGTCATGCCATTAAGTCTGATGGTGACTGAGGAACCCTTTGCACAATGGGGTTTGGATTTTATCAGAATGATGAATCCCATATCTAGCACAGGACACAAATGGATACTCATAGGGATTGACTATTTCACAATATGGACGAAGGCCATTCCCCTAAAGAACACTACAAAAGCAGAGATTGTCAATTTCCTTGAAGAATTGATAGCGAGGTTTGGTTCACCCAATATAGTCATTTTATACAATACATGAGCTTTTGTAGGCTTTGGGATGTTAGAATTCTCTCTTAAGCATGAGGTGTACCTCAAGACCTCATCCAATTACTACTCGCAAGGAAATGGCTTAGCAAAGTCAACCAACAAAAACCTAATCAGGTTAGAACACCAAAAGGAATGGCACAAACATATGCAAGTGGCTTTATGGGCAGATCGGATCACATCTAAATAGATTTTGAAAACCTCCCCTTTGAATTTGTATATGGAAATCCCAACATTACAATTGTTAAAATCTTTGGAAGTTGAGGACAATGGAATGTAGGTTAGACTGGAAGAGCTTTTAAGCCTCGAAGAAAAGAAGGAAAATGAGTTTGATACCATGATCAAACACTAGTAGGTGGTCAAATGTTGGTTTGATAAAAGGCCTCTAACCTAGATTTTAGGGAGGGGAGTCTTGTGCTTAAATATGATGAACGAGCTACAAAACCAGGGCAACATGCAAAATTTGATTCATTGTGGAAGGGGCCTTTTTGCATCAATACATGCACAGAAAGAAATGTGTATGAGCTAGAAGATATGAATAGAAACATTTTGTATATACTTGCAAATGATATTCATCTAAAAATATTTAATTAAGTATGCACGAGTTCATTAAAATTTGCAGTTATGTACCTTATGTAAAATTTGTAAAATATGCATTTTTGCAAATACACCATGAGCATGAACATAGAAATAAACAAGAAAATAATATATATTGTATTCATCAAAAGATAATTATAATATAGTACGAGCGTTTGAGCCTACAGCTCTGGGAGAATCTTGAAAATATTCTCATTCAAAACCAAAAAGATGCATCATTTTAAAATCCAAAAAAGGAGGCGACACAAAAAGACAAAAGTAATTCAGCCTCCAATTGTAGTAGCAGTCAAAACTTTATGTTTTTCTGGGTTCTCTAGCAAAGCAATGGTAGGGTTTATCAGCACATGGGGCATGCAGACATGAAACAAGCCTTAATCCTTGACACTGGGACTATAGACCAGGTGCTCAAAGTAGGTCATCCTCTCAACACCATAGAAGCACTCCACTTTGTACATATTCAAAAGAAAGGAAGCCACAAATTGGGCCTGTAGTGGATGGTACTCCAGGTCCATGGTCTAAAATTTCATAAGGAAGGGCAACTAGGGCACCAATTTTGCATTATCCACGTGGCTCTAAATGTTCATGGTGGATGGGATGCCAACATTATGAATGGCCACTTGAACAACCTCACCTAGTCTGTCTAGGTACATTAGGTTGAACATGGCATGATAGAGCTTGAGGATCTAGGGCTTAGCAATGTCCAAGTCCAGCAACAAAGCCACAAACTGGGAGATAATGTTTGCATTACAGTGCAACTAGTTTTTATCTTTTACGAAGTCCTTCATGAGCACCCACTTAAACACCATGAGAACTAGGAAATTCTTCATTTGTAGCAGGTGCTTGATCCTCTTGTTGTTGACCTCTCCTACAAAGGCTATTTATTGCTTCTAGCTCAAGAGATGAATTGGGGTTCCCAGACTAGTCATAATGGTGGCAAGGAAATTTATAGACTCACAAAGCAAAAATGTAGTGGAAAGAAATCACCAACTCAATGCCAGCTCAATGAGTATCTTCGCGAGGAAAACGTTGCAATATTTATAGAAAAATGTACATTGAGGAGGTTGGGAAATAGAAAATATATCTCCCATCAAGCAGCAATGGAGAATGTATTAAGGCAGTAAGAAAGAAGGGGTAAATCATATGAAAGATTTTTAACAAAGTTGCGAGGAGTTAATTAACCCTTAATTCAAGCGTTGAGATTTAATGCATGCATACATGAGCTATCGCCATGTGTTAGTCATCATCATCAATGGCAGCCAGGTCACTTGCATGAAAATAATTTTTTTGAAGCTAACCTTGCTTAATTAATGCAAATGTCTTTTCGAAGCATGATTCCCATCACCCAAGCATATCTATCCCAAGGGAATCATAAGGAATGTACTAAATTCATTCTTACAATGAGGATGGCATTCTTGAGAAGTACAAACCCCACTCTACATGTATCGCCTCACTAGAAATGCTTAGCAAGCTATCAGTAATAGAAACAAATTTACTGCATGTACGTGTGAAAATTAAAAGTGCCAAAAACAAAAAAAATTGCTAAGTGTTGAAACCCTCAAGAAACAACTTCTCTGATAATTGTGTCTACATAATTCTTCTAAGAATTCAAAAATGACCGAAGCATCATCCTCTAGTCGACATGCTAGATTCTTGTTCACTAGGCTAGGCTATACCAATGTGTTTGGAGAAATTTCATATGCCAATGCTCCAGTGCCATAGGAATGGAGCTTCCTACATACAAAAACCTTGCAGCCAGGTTGCCACACCAAACAAGAGGCGTTTAAGGAGTTTGCAGACAATATCTATGATCCAAAACTACATATAAACCCTAAAGGCCTTAGGGAGAGAGCATTACAAAGAATTCTCACCAAAGGGTCAACTGATGGCTTTGCAATAAGACTTTGGCATTGTGGTCTTCCACAATTCATTTTTCCCTCCACACATCCATGCCTAGAGCTAGTTGATGCATGTGCATAAAATATGGATGAAGAAACTAGGGTTATCAGTGGCAACGAGTTGAAGGATAACATCAATGCAGTAGTCATCTGAGATATGCTATGTATTCTCTTGAACTCAGAGGCTGAGATATTTTATCGAAGGAGGATGGAATATTTCTGGGCAACCAGGGGTAAGGAGTTAAAATTCTATAAGGATGAAATAGATGAGGAACTGAAGAATAATAAAATCATCTTCCCTCTAGCACACAGGAAATTCCATTTAACGTCACAAGAAATTTTCTCAATGTTGGCTTTCATATATGGCCATGAAAAATACAATACGGTCTACGAGTGCTAGATGGGCTTCACCCTCATGCTCAAGAAAGAAAGGAGCCAGAAGCAGTTTGATTTTGCTGAGAAAATCACTAAGAGAATGTTGAAACAATTAATAGATTATAAGAGTGCTTTCAAGTTTAGGTATTCCTCTTTTTTGGTACACTTTATTTTACATCAAAACCCTAAGTTCTTTAGTGGAATTTTTTCACTTAGCAAGTTTGATTCGTCGAGGTCGTATAAGCCAATTTCAGCCTAGACCCATGTGATTTCCAACACATGGAATCATTATTCATTTGTCGATTATTTTCTACAACCGATACTTTTGGATTTATTTCCATGTCCTCTAGCAAAATTTTCCCCTGAAGGTTCGAATTGGATGAAAAACCACCAGACCCCAGTGGATCATTTTATGGGAGCGGATTTGTATTTTATCAAATGTCATAGCTTTAGTGATGAGACCTTTAGGCTCCCAAAATTTGTAATAGACAGGACCCTCACCTTGGAGGCATGCCATCAGGAAACCATTTCCAACAATTCCTATGGTGTCGGGAGGCACAAGAAAGAGCTCTATGCACTCCCCCTCACCATCACCAAAATTTAGGTAAGGGTATGTGCAAGATCATCATGGAAAAAATAGGCCCTTAAGTGGCAAAAAATTTAGAAAAATTAGAGTTAGGCAACTTGACGTAAAAATTTGAATAAGTTATCTATATTATTTAAAAAATATGTAAGAATAGAATCTATAGCAAATTGAATGTAGTTTCTAAAATACTAGGTTTATTTTAAAAAATAAAATCTATTTCGTGAAAATTTGAAATTTCAATCGCAGTAGCACTTAAATTTTAGGGAAAAAATAAGTAGATGTCCTTCTGACCACCCTAACCACAATAAAATGATAATATTTTTTTTATAATATTTTAGATATAAGTAGAGGACTCATGCCTCGATGTGATGGATATTTTTTTGTAATTTTTTTCCAAATAAATAATTAATTATGATTTTTTTATTAAAACTTTCTAAAAATATAAAAACTTGTATGTCTGACCACCTTAACTTGGTCAAAACTTCATGAAATTTAATTTTTCTTTTTTAAATCCTATAATATGTGAAGCATAAAATGTGACGCATGTTTTGGATTCAAAAAATGTGATACCGTTTGAAAGCTATAGATGTTTTTCAATTAGCCTATCAATCAGGACTTTAGTCGTACTTCAAATAGAAAATGAATAATAATTATTTATTAAAGTCAAAGTAAAACATAATTTATATTGGTGGAAAGCTAAGATTCTCCTTTACAAACCCTTTACATTTCATCAATTTTGGCTAAAAAAAAGTCGTCAGTCACATACCCTACACATACCCATCATATCCCCACTTTTTGGCCCATCATGATCCTGCACATACCCGTAATGCTTGTAAAGCAAGAAGAGAAGGATGTGCTAACCAAAAATTTGGTCCACCTTGGCCTGGTCCTCATTTGTGATAGATGGAAGTACAATCCTATCAGGCATTTCACTTTCAAACATGAAGAATGACAATATTGGGAGTTGAGGAAGAATCTGATCAAGGAGAGAACATAGGTCTACATTGAGCTAGCCTTTATACCATTTGAATGCACCCCATGGATCAACTTCTAGATGCAAGGGTGGTGGAGTTTTGACAAAGTGTTTATATGGACAAATCCCTTTGAAAATAGCTAAAAATAAGGGGTAGTCAGAAAGAAAGACAACCAATTTTTGGAGGTATCACTAGGAGATAAACCATATAAATTCCCCATTCAAAATGGTTAGAGAAATAGATGATCATTTTGAGGAGATTTATGACATTGAGGTTGGATCCAATAGTAATCCTAAATCAGATCGAGATCCTGAATAAGAGCACATACTAGTTTTGGATTTGCTACCTTCGACCTCCAAAGTAGTGAAGGGGAAGGAAAAATGACCAAAGCACAAGGAATCACAGATCTCATCCTCCACCAACATCCTACCAAGGGGTAAGAGGACCTGACAGTCTCTGAAAAGATCTGTCATAGCTCCAAGGACCCAAGGTTCATTGGGATCAGTCGCCAGAAAGTCTGAATCAATCAGTACAACCCCTAAAAAGAGAAGAAGAATTCAAGATATAGGCGGACTAGGTGCCTTAAACAAAGGAGAAGAAGAAGTGGACTCCATTCTACTGGTATCTTCAGCCCTAACAATCTAGGTAAGTTTTTCACCTGCCATCCATTCTTCTACTACATCTTTGGTTGTTGCTCCCCCATCATATGTGGGTTCTGAAGTTCTCATCCTTGAAACACCCAGCTATATTTGATAATGAGCTCCATGAAGAAACCCTACACACTGAACATGCATCTTCCACCTCGATCACAATTGACTCTTTTATTGCCTTATCAAAGGCATCAATTGAAAAAAATGAGACACACATGCTGTGAGTTTCATTGCCCCTACCTACTTCTAGACATGTGCCTCTTTTTTCACCTACTTCCCCTTTTACTGTGATAGGAACCCCACCTCCTTCTTAGGTCATGCATGGCATCCTGACCTTTTCAATGATAACGCTTCCTTTGGCCTCCCTGCAAACTCATTCAGCTGAGAGTACCCCTTCTATCACCCTCTATGGTCTTCCCATTGATGCTTCCCGTGTCTTGCAAAGTATTGAGTCTCCACAAACCCTTTGTACCCATATTGAAGTGACAAGGCAGGCCTAAGAAGCAAGGAAGTAGAAGTTGTGGGTAAACGTTGTGGTGAATCCAACTACCCCAAAGCTAGAGACTTGTTTCAATGAAGAGAAAAATGCTCTTTTGATCTCGACTATGAGGCTGTGGATATCCAAGCTAGAGGGAGAGATTTAGTTCAACTATTATGACATCCAAGTTGTGGGTCTCAATTTGAGTGAAAATATTTTGCATGACAAAGTGGGCCTAGCTAAGGCAACCCAGAAGGTGGTCTATACTAACTACGAGAAGCTGGACAAGAAATTAAAAAAACACGAGGCAAAGTTGGTAAATGTAAAGGTCACAATAGATATACTTCAAGAAGAGATTAAAGGAAAAGATATGGAGATGGCCCACTTAAGGTAGGAACAGGGTCAACAGGGTAAAGAAACTAAGTTCCTTGAAGAAGCCCAAAGTGAAAAGGATTGACTTCATACCAAGGTGTTGAACCATAGATTTTATGAAGTGTGAAATGCTATGTCTCTTTTTCTCAATTAGGGTCTTTCACCTAATGGAAAGAGATAGAACCCACACCCAAAATCTAGGTGGTTCACTCAAAATAATGTATGTATGATGAAACTATACCTAAATGCAACAAACTAATAAAATTGATCGATTATTATGCAAAACCTAAGAAATATGAAGTGTTTGAAAACACAATGATGTTTGCAAAAGACTTAAAAAGATGAACAAAAATGCAAATATAACCAAACAAAAAGCTGTAACTCAGAATGTGTGCACTTGTAAGACTGATGAAGACTAGAAACCACTCTAAAAATTTGGAAATGTTGACATTTTGACTAACTAGGACTCATTCGCCACCTTGGGCGAATCAGTCCCAAATTAGGGTTTCTGCCAAATGGGTACTGGAATTTGCGTTCAGCTCTGATAGGCACATCTAGTGGGACTCAGTTTCCATCCATGGTGAGTCAATCCTTTTTCAATTTTCTACAAATTCAAGTTTCAAACCTATACTTTGTCACCTGGACAACACTTCCTAATGGAAACCTGGATCGAAATCTTAGAAAATACATGTAAAAAGCTTAAAGTTTGTTTTCTAATAGGGGGTTTTCCTTGGTCAAACCCCTAGTTTGGTAATTAAACCTTGAATGAAAAAAATCTACATAAAACCCTAGCCTTAAGTGTGTCTAAGACTAGGAAAATCTGAAATAAGTCAAAACCCTATTCTAATGTGCTAGAATAAGATGAACAAATGTGATTTGAATGATGCAAGACTTCAATCTAAGAAACCCTACAACATCTCAAATGAATGTAAAATGACATGAAATTTTTTTGCAAACCTTAATTCTAAAGATACAAAGAGAATGGAATATGGAATCACTTTGAAAACAAGTCTTTAGTTGTGATTTGATGGCTAGTTGCATCTCCTTAACCTATATTTCTCCATGATTCACCATAGGAATCCATCATCAACTCCTTGGAATGATGGATCTTGAATGAGAAGTGAGCTTGAAGACTTACAAAACCCTATCTTGCTATCCAAAAGCTTGAACTTTGTTGTAGAAATGCTAATGAAACTTCTTGTGGAAGATTCTCAACACTTGACTTTTGAATTTTCTTTATAAAAATGACTAAGATATGTGAAAAATGACCTAAAATTTGTATTTATAGGCATCAACACCTAATTTTCCTATTATTTAGACCTAAGAGTCCAACATCCACTGAAAAGTTGAATTAAGTCGGTGAAATTCCCACTCAAAAATGAAATTTTCCCCAAAAGGGACTCATTCGCCACCCTTGGTGAATGGATCCCACCAGAGGGGACTCATTCACCCAAGGTGGTGAATGGGTCCCACTAGTGGTTTTTGGAGATGGGTTTCTAAGATATGAATGAATTAAGTGTTATTTGTCAGGATTTGGATGCTTTTTAAGTGAAACGGGCCTCTAGATAAAAAATAATGGGTCTTAGGGGCCTATAAATGTTGTTTTGAATAATGAATAATGCAAGGGTATTTGAAAGTAGGTCCAAATTAAGCATGAAATTGTCTCTTTTCTCAAGAGTGTCCAATTTTCTATGCCATAGGTGCAAGATTGAAATGTGAGATCATGTTCAAGCATTAAACAACTATGGAACATCGAGGAATGCAAAAGGATCTTGAGGACACAATATCCAGAACAAATAGTATATATGATAAGTTACAA
Source organism: Sequoia sempervirens (assembly GCA_007258455.2). Lineage (NCBI taxonomy): Eukaryota > Viridiplantae > Streptophyta > Pinopsida > Cupressales > Cupressaceae > Sequoia > Sequoia sempervirens. The sequence continues at coordinate 418,546,026 of VDFB02281492.1, forward strand.
AAGGAGCTATAGGAGATGGATAAGAAAAAGGTAGATATATAGGAAGAATTGGCTAACGCTTGATCTCAAGCCTCCGATGATCTTCAAAAGGCCTAGGTGGAAATAGAGAAGGAAAAATGGGAGAAGCAAGACATTGAGTCTATTTTTTAGACTTGCAATGAGGAGATAGAGAAGTTTCACTTTGAACTTTCAAATGCTCTCTAAGAGAAGAATCAATTGGAGGAAAACATGAGAGCTAGGGAATCCCAATTCCAACAGGAATTGACCATAGTGTGGGGATCCGGGCTCCTCCCAATTCTTAAAAAAAATTATCTTCTCATTGGGAGAGGATCATAGTTGCAGTAGCAGCTCTAAAGCCAATTTTGTATTTTCTAATGGATGAATAGGAGTTAAATGCAAAGGTCAGCCCGAAATTCCACCAAATTCTACACACAATCACTCCCTAAGCTAAAGAATTAGCAGTCTTGATCACAAGAATATGTAAGGAAACTAATGAAGCTTTAAAAGGTACCAAGATTCCTGACCAAAGAGATACTGCAAGGAAGGAAAATGAATTTATCATCTGCAACCAGGTCGCATTGAAAAGTGGAGCTTGTCAATTTGTGTTGAATAAGAATTTCGGTGAGATAAAAGAAGAATTTGAAGTTTTGATTTGCTCTGGATTACCCACCTTATTCTCACCAGATGGAGGAGTATTGATAGTAGAATAGATCATAGAAGCATTTAGGCTCAAGATCTAGGACTCTACAATACTCCAAAATTTTAGCTCATCACCCACAGTTGAGGAAGTTGAGAAGGCACTTCTTCCACTTTCCTAACTTTACTATCACATTGGAGTTGTTTCATCAAGATGGGGAGGATTTTCTTTCAAAGAGATCCTTGATCTTCGATAGGCCTACATGACATTGTGCACCCTCATCCTCCCCTCCAATGGAGACTGGGAATCCCAACACACCGCTTTCCTCAAACTTTGAGGATTATTTTACATCCGGGTTCATACCTCTGCAAGCAAAGGCCCCCTGTGAGTCGCCAAAAACTGTGGAGAAATTTTTTTCCTTTAATGTTTTCAATCCTTGTAGGTCTTATTTTGACCCTTCTTTTTCCGCGTTAGGATGGCACTATGCCCTGAAGGCAAAAGGTTAATCTTGCATAAAAGCGTACAATGCACCATGTGGTGGTTGCATAGATTTTCTTTATATCGTCTTCCTTTCAGGCCCGAATTGGGACACGTGTCTTCCTAGCAAGGGTTCTCCCCAAAGCCACTCTCACAAATTCAAAATTCACCTACTAGCATGCCACAGCAGCCATTTTGTTGGACGAGTTATGTCTTCTACAAATGTATCTCTTTTAGTGGAGTTTATCAGATAGTGCGATGGATTTCTTACTTTCAGGGTTGGAATTTTGGCATCATCATTCCTCATAACTAATATAATCATGTTTTTCCATCCTATGCTCAGATCTGATCATCCTTTGATAGCATATCTTTGCAAGACTTCTACAATATCTGGAGCCATTAATGAAGTAGCTCAATCTTCATTAGTGAAGATTGTTGCTATCTAATCATGCCCTAGATCATGTATTGCGGTCTATCAGGTGCATACACTTGGCAATTGTTCCTCTCTATTGGTTGTGGCAATGGCTCCTTTTTCTGGCTATTTAAAGGAGTTTGTAGCAAGGGAAATTAGGATGATCAAGAGAGTTAGAAAAATAGCAATCAAGAATCATAGGTTTAGAAAAGGGAGATATATTTCTCAAGAATAGGAGGATTTTCACAAAGCATTATTTATGCTCTATGGAATGTTTTATTTGTCAAGAATATTAATCAAATTTGCATCTGACCTTTATTTTTAGTTGATTTATTGCAAGAACCAATATAATTATTAATAAGAAACTTTTGAGATTGTACATTTTATGGCCTTTATCATGAATTTATTTTTCTTATATTGGTTATGTTGAATGCTATGTGTCAAGTCTTACATAGATAGTCTAGATAATTGTTTTATATGTTATTAGATTTTATGTTTAAAGCTATCTTTCAAAAATCAGATCATGTTCATTATACTCTTTCATTTTCTATAAAGATTATGATAAATTACATATTATGTTGTAAGAGTGAGGGCGGTTCTATAAAGATCTAAACATTCTTGTTAATCTTAGTGTTTCTTATTCTTGTTAGACCTTAATGGATGCTTCCCAGAGGGATCCATTTAATTAGGAGTAAGGAATTATTAAACTTTGAAATGTTATAAAAGCTTTGGTGCATCGCCATTTTTTGTTTTCTCTGTAATTCTCTTTTCCCCTTTTCCCAAAACATAGGGAAGATTTGGATTCTATAACAATCCTGGAGGTCATTTAGTGAGGTGAAATTTGGTCCCCCACTCACTAAATTTCCCATAAGGTTGTTCAGTGAGGCACAAGCTTTTATGATCTACACATTCCTAAGGAAATTCAAGTATTCAAGAGCATTCAAGAGTGAATTATCAAGCATTTGGAGCAACATTCTAGATTCAAGCATCATGTTAAATTCATTGTGCATCATGTGTGTTTTTGAGCTAAAATTTGTGATGTAGGTTTTCATGATTCAAGCAAGCATTCAAAGACATTATTTCATATCAATATCAAGAATCAAGATCCACATCGATTGGAGCTATTTCACACAAGATTGCAACCTTTATTTCAAGGTTTTGGTGAGTTGCAACATTACATATTGTTCATTCATCATTCCTTCCATCTATTTCATTTCATTTCAAGGTTTGATTACCAAAATGGGGTTTGACCAAGAAAAACCCCTATTCCCTAATACAACAACATTTTTCTCCTCTTCTTGTGTGATTGTAGATCTAGGTGTTTTGGAGCTTCAAGATCGTTTGAAGAAAAAGTTGCAAGATTGAAGAAAGTTGTCAAAGTTGTCATCTTAAGAGAAACTCACCTACAGATCATAATTTAGACCTTTCAGTCTTGAAGATCAGACAAGATGAAACCTACAGAAGCTCAATCGAGGCTACAAATTTTTTATTCAAACCCTAATACTAGGACTAAATCACCAACTTGGGTGAATGAGTCTTAGTATACCTGTTTTCAACAGTTTTCTATAGATCCTGATTTGCCAAGAGAAGATTCTAGATTCTTCCTAGATTCCAATAGTAGGAATAAATCACAGTGTCTAGTGTATGAGTCCTAATGAGCTTCAAAAAGTATAATTTCAAGGTTGCAAGCCTTTTCTTGACCTCTCCATTCTTCTAGGTTCCTTTTTGTCTGAGTTATGTTTGTTCATCTAATTTCATGTTCTAAGTTTCTAGGGTTTAGTGCATTCTAGATTGCATTTCTCCTTTGAAGCTTCTTTTTATTGGTGAAACCCCTTTTAATCACACCTAATGAAACCCCCTTTTCCTAATCCTTCCCTCAATTGAGTCACTTGGTTGATGGATATCTAGGGTTTCCTTTAATGAACTAAGAGTGAAATAGGTCCTAAACCCCTAGTTCCATCTCCTAAAAGGTGGAACACCTATTTCCTTTGGTTCATTTTGGTGAACCCGACCTTTGAAAACTTGCATTTTTTATTTGGAGTACATTGTAGTCCTAGATATAGGTTAACTTTGCATTCCATTTATATTAGTTGAATTTCATTTAGGACTCCTAAATCTTGCATTAGTGGAAAAGTGTATATAGGTTGCATTTTTGCATCTTGCATCATTGAATTTCATTGGAAAACTATAATTGCAAATAGTCAAATCAACATACAAGTTAGAAAGCTTAGAAAAAACTCAAAAATTGTTGAATTTGGCTTAAAAACCCTAATCTAGGAATCATTTTCCCACTTGGGCAATTTAGTCCCTATATAGGTGGTTTTTCTAGATTTTTGGAAATTTTGTGTTGTCTATTTTTTAGCAATTGAACCTTCCAAAAACCCTAACTAGGACTCATTCGCCCATCTAGGAAATTTAGTCCCATATCATAATTGAATCTACATTTTACAATATTTAAAACTTCATTTTTATGCTTCAGTTTACTGTTATCAGATCTTTATTTTAGTTTGTTGAGTTTCTATTTCATTCATTTCATTACATCTAGCTTCATTTGGTTCATTTATTGCATTTCATTTCATCATGGATATATGCTTTGGTAAATTTTGGATGTCCTTGAAATTATTATAGGATGTGTCAAGCTATGTTTTTGGAAATGATCCTAATGAAATTGAACTCATTCATGCTCAATCAACTCCTAATACATGTCCTCCTGGTGAAGTTGACATCATGGGAGAAGATGATGATAGCATGAACAACTTCATAAACAATTATCTTAACAACCTTGAAACTAATGCATCCTTTTATCCTTCTATGAAACATCCAATGCAAGTTGAGATGTTTGGTATTTTACATCTTGAAATTGAGACACAAACTAAACCTAAACTATCTACAATAGGTGAACCTAGCACCTCTAACCAAGAAAAAATTCAACAATCCTATGTTAGAGAAGTAACCAACACATCAATCAACCTAGAAGAGACATATATGGAAAAGGATTCACAATATTAAGTAAACAAGGATGTGACATAACAAGTGAAAATGAAATTCATCAAATTTTAGAACAAATACCAATTGAAGATACCAAAGGAGTAGGGTACCATGATCCTCCTCTTGATATAAGTTTCCTCCTTCCTAAAGAACAACCAATGCCTCGTAACAATGATAAGAATGATAGGATCATCTTAGATCCTTCTCCTCAACATCTAACTCAATAAATTGGTGTATCTAGCAATAAACAAAGGCCTTACAAAGTTAAGAAACTCAAATTTCCATGTCCCATGTCTACAATTGAAAGAACCTTACACATACTTCTAAGTCAAGGACTTATAACATTACCACCCATGAAAGAAAATCCAAAATCATATCCTAAGAATACAAACATGTCACATTGTTGATATCATAGATTTCTTGGACATAGTAATGATGAATCCCGTGCTTTAAAACAAATATTTAAGAGGTTTGATATCATAGAGATAATCCCTTAAAAGGGAGCCCTTCACTCCTTGCCATGTAATAGTTGTAGGATCTTAACATTCTAACTATTACATGCTTTACATTCATTGCAAATCATTTCAAAATGCAAGGATCTCTTTCCCATCACCTACCTCAGCTCATTCTTGTCTTGCACATAGTGGGGGAAAAAATTATATAGCCTTGTCCTAGTTTTGGAGTTTGATGTTGTCCCTTTGGCCTGATTTCCACCTTCCATATACAATGAACAAGATTGGGATGCGGATGACCTGCTATAGGTTGACTCACATATTCCTTACTAGTCTTGTCTTTGTTTATTTTATTTTTCATGTTATGTGTGTGATTGCATGTGTGCAATGTGATCTCCCCCATACCATTCTATTCGATGTATCTCTCTTTGTGACATTTCTCTATTTGTATCTACATTCTTCTCTATGGTTTAAACATTTTATCTTTTCTTTGTGTTGTGTTTTCCTTTTGGGGATGATGCAAGGAATCGAGATATTTAGGTCTCTTCCATGTTGACCCAAAATATTTTCTTTCTAATAACATTGTAGCAAAGACATACTAACCCCGAATCCATGTATCCCTTATGTGGTTTTGGGATTTCATTTTGGGGGAAACCCCTTCCTCCCATCTTCATGATATAACTTTATTTGGAAACATATGACTTGGCATAAGGCTTTCCAAATAAGCTATCATGTCCTCTTTATTGTTAGAATTTATCATTTGCTACTTTAAAGTAATTTCTCATAGTATGATGTTTAGCAATTTCTTTAAAGTGGGGGGCATACATTGACATTATTCTTTTTCATTTTATAACTTATGTTTCATTGTGTGGTCTTCTTACTTCATGTGACATATATTTACCTTTTTGGTGACATTGGGTGTGATGTCCTTCAAGAGCGTGATCTCTCTTAGCATGTTACATTCCTCTTAGTGGCTTGATGTGACACACTGCATCCCCTAAGTTGTGAATCTTCTATTCTTCGATTGGTCCTCTCTTGGAGACATTACGCATGATGTTCCTTAAGTTAAGGCCTTGTATGAACTAAGTGTGAACGGGTGAAATTACGTGTTAGAAAATGAGTAGCAAACGAAAGAGTGCAAACAATAAATATAAACACCATACACCTCAAGATTGGGAAAATAATTAACTTAACAAAATAAAATGGAACCTTTTACCTTGTTGAGTTGTCCTTTGGTTGGCCCTTCGATATTTGATGTAGTGTATGCTCCTTGGATGGAAAAAGATGCAAGTGTGGATTGTAAGATGGATGGAAAATAGGTGAAACTAGATGCAAATACAAGTATTTGGCTAAGTATGGCTCAAGAGAAAAATTTGCAAGAGTTTGGTTAGCACAAAATGATCTCCACCCAAAATGAGAGAAAAAAGGGGTATTTATAGAAAATTTTGAATTCTCTAGAGAAATGGATGGTTGGGATTAAACCAACATGGCCAAGATGTAGGGCTATGGTGAGTTGAGAACTCACAAGCCCTCACATCTTGACATGTGGCATGTGAAGTGGCTTAAAAAGGATGATGTGTACATGAGTTGGAAGGAGAGTACATGACATGGAAGTACTACATAGTACCTTGGGATTGGGACAATATATCCTCATAAAGGAGGTCCTTATCCCCATGTGGGTGAGAGGACATGCGAGGAATTAAAAATTCCTCAAATATCCACATGGAGATGAGAGAAGGAATTTAAAATTCCTTGAAATGCATTGGGGGATTAAATGTGAATTAAAAATTCACATGGGGAATGGAGTGTCTTCTCCAAAATGAGAAATTCTTTAATAAGGTTGACGTAGGACACATTCCATAAATGACATGGGGATTAGGTTGACCTAATTAAGTGATTAAGGTTGTGTAAGTACCTGATTAGACAAATTAATAACAGATTAGAGGCAAGTGAGAAATTATGGAGGATGTGACCATAATGATGATTAAGGGTGTGCACATCTTAACCATAAATTAATTATGATGGTTAAGAGAGATTAGAGACCAACTTGCAAAAGCTGGAGGATGTGACAATGAGAGAGAAAGTGAGGAATTAAAAATAAATTTAAAATTCCAAGAGGTAATATGACTAAATTAAATAAAGTGATATATTTATTTAATTTAGAGAGGAAATAGGGAAAAAATATTTATTAAATTAAATACTTTGGAAACCTTATGTAGGACATGAAATATTAATTAAATGGATGATTTAATTAATACCGACAAAGAGGATGAAGTAGATGAGCAAAGGGATGATTAAGGATACATCTTTGACCATATGGAAGTGGTCAAATTTAGATGTCTACATTTTTTCCCTCTTCAAAACACTATTAGGATAATAGGGTTTCGAAGAAAATAAAATATAGATGACTTTATAGAGGAAGCGCCCAAAAAAGAGATGCCCCAGCATGAGAGATTTTGTATGAGTTGCCCGAATGGAGGGGAATTAAAGGGGATGCTCCAGTCTCACAAGAAAAGGTTTACTGTGGAATATTAGGAGAGAATGTTAGGGTATGCCCCCTTGAGAAGGCAGACAGAGAAGGAAAAGGGGCCCCGGGAAACTTCTTGAAAATATGGAGTAGTACATGTCATTGGAAGGAGCATGAAAAACCAAGAAGATTGACATTTGAACAGAGACAAATGGGTATATAGTGTGCAAATGGCAGCCCCATGAACATAGAGGGTGAATGGATTATTTAGGGGAAAAAAAGCTAAATAAAGGGAAAACGTTCCCTTTATTTAAAAAAGGGCAAAAAATGAGGGAAAAGGGTTATAAAAGGTAATTCTAAGAATTACCTCTCCTCATTTTGGCATCTATCAAGTGAGGACAAGAGGGAGAAAATGAGAGGGCGAGAGTGAAAGTGCACGATGCTAGAGTACGATAGCGACATCATCCACTGGGGGACGAGAAACGAAAACTCTTCAGCGAGTGTGTCGTGCCACGCCAGGTTAGCTCCAAACCCAACTTTGTGATTTTTGTCATTTCATTTAAGTTTTTCAAAAAATTAAAAATATGGGTTTTGTTGGGGGGCGAGGGAGGAAAAATGGGTAGGAGGAAAAAATGGGATTTTGGGTTCACTTAGGGAGGGAAAATTTAGCTGGGTACGCCCCAAAAGAGGGCCAAGTAGGGGGGGAAAAAAAAAATTAGAGGAGGGGGAGATTGTGCTTAGGTCTAGTGGAAGAGCGGAATTGTCCATGCTTGGGTAGGTTCACCCATGTATGGGGGCAGGTTCGCTCATGCCTAGGCGGGTCCGCCTGTGCCCGAGTGGTCTGCCCACGACCATGGGCGGGTTCACCAGTGCGCGAGCGGGTCCGCTCGCGTAGCTTGGGGACCTACCCGAGAGCCGAGCGGGTCCGCCTGTAGCCGGGCGGGAGCCCACCTAGGAGCTTGGGCAGCTTTGCTCTCTACCGGGTGGGTCTGCCTAGGGACCAGGGTGGGTCCACCTGACCTGGGGCGGGTCCTCTCACGAACCAGGGCGGGTTTGCCCGCGCCCAGGCGAGTTCGCTCGTACTTAGGGTAAGGTCGTCCAAGGTTTCAGGTGAGGTCAAGGCTTAGCCGAGGATCTAGCAGGACTGACAAAAGGTGAGGGAAAAGGGAGGAAAGAGAAAGGACATGGAAGAGAAATCCCAGGGCCAGGGGCGAATAAAGGGAAACAAAACAATGTAATAAAATAGGATAAATTAATATAGTGGTCATGTCACGAATGCAGAATGTGGAGGGTTTGTGGACACGGGAGAGACGGTCAGAGGTACTGAGGAGATGCATAGCTGCGATGATGGGAACAGACCATCAGGAATTAGAAGAGGCAGGACTATTTCATATGTTATCCTATCCGACGATTAAGGCCCACAGGGCCATGCTGACAGCATTAATAAAGCGTTGGGACTCAACAACATCGAAATTTCATCTACTGACTAGGGAGATGACGGTGACTCTAGAGGACATATGGTGGATTCTGATGCTCCCCATAGCAGGGCTCACGGTTAGCGAGTGTTGAGTAGAGGGTGAGACACTGGATGAGTCCGTGTAGGTCATGTTTGGCGATGACAAGCTACCGATTCAGCGGCAACATCTAGACGTGGACATATGCTTGTCTTGCAAAGTACTGACATTGTCGTTGTACCTAGCAGGATTGATTAGTGGGATATTGGTGCCAGACCGGAGTGGTCAATTCTTGCATCTCAGGTTTGTCGAGGTGATCTGTCACATTATTGAGGGCTAAGAGGGTCAATTTGCATGGGGGACCTATATGGTGGTGCAACTATATCGGGATATGCACGTGATATGTTATCGAGAGGTGTTGAGTGTGACACACATCACATTGCTACAGGTGTGGGCCTAGGAGTACATCAGAGTGACCAAGTCAGTCGTGCTGAGAGTAGGAGAGAAGGATGACAGAGCAGTCATAGCTTGGGGATGGGGGACAGAAGTGGGAGCGATGTTGCGATATCAGGATGTCAGAGATGTGGATGTGTAGAGGAGACAACTTGACGATGTGCAGGGGGAGATGATAGTATAGCATTCGTATATGCTGCGGTGATTCAGGGACTAGAGGGACGATGAGGAGGCACAGAGGGGTTACTTCTTTACCTGCTGTTATATTATTGGGAGAGGTACGCGTGTAGTGGAGCTGCACAGACCCGATCGAGTGACGAGGCTATTTGGAGTGAGGTAGGATATTCCTGTGGGGTAAGTGATGTTCTGATGATTGACACAAGAGTGCCATGGGGGGATCAGTTGGATCTAGATGTAGTGTGGGAGTAGTTGGAGGCACTACAATTTGTGCCATACCTAGGCAGGCAAGAGGGGCTGAGAGATGCAGGGATGACAGATCGATATGGTTAATGGTTTAGGCGACATCCGCCTCCATGGATTACACCAACAGTGTCGATTGAGGGGGCACTAGGTTTTGGGTCAAAGGATGAGACACGACTGAGGGTGGAGAGAGAGCGACAGGGGCTATGAGGACTGTAGAGAGGAGGATGATAGAGAGGAGGACAGGAGGTGGTCAGAGCAGCGGAGGAGCCAGTGAGGATAGGTAGGAGGAGGAGACGATGGCGTAGGGCTTGAGGAGGAGATGGGGAAGAAGAGGGAGAGGATGAGGCCAGGGTTGCGACACAATAGGATAGGGGGCTAGAGGTCTAAAGAGAGGAGGCAGGAGGTCGGCAGCAAGATAGACAGGAGGAGGCCAAGGCTACTGGAGAGTAGGAGGGACAGGAGGCAGATGTCGCCACAGGAGAGTAGCAGTGGCATAGGTAGGAGGTTGGGGTCAGTAGAGAGCAGGTATGGGGAGCCCCCATGGTGATTGATGTGGGTGATATGGAGGCATTGACACCAAGTGGGGTATAAGCCACAGAAGATGGAAATTGATGCGGAGGTACATGACATCCCACCACTATCGACAACACCACCGAGAGGAGAGGATCTAGAAGTGATATTGAGAGGGACTCTAGAGAGACTACAACTCAGTGAGCAGCAATTATGGTAGGAAAAGGAAAATCGGATCATATTAGAGGTAGAGATGAGTGAGCTACAGGCACGATTCACCCAAAGTGAGGGGGACTACTCAGATCTGGCCACGATGGTGACAAAGGTGGAGAGGAGATTGTTGAGAGAGAGGTATGAGGCACAAGATGAGGTGGTTGACCTGTAGGTGGATGTAGAGAGGTTGCGAGTAGATGTGGCTAGGGAGCTTGAGGAGGGGGATGCAGTGAGATGGGAGAGAGATTGTTTGGTGGTGGAGGTGGCGACACTACAGGCTGTTAGAGGAGGGACATGGCAGGAGCCATCAGAGATTGGGGCAAGGACTGTAGAAGATATAGAGGGTTTTTGGGGACAACTAGAGCAGTTATGGAGAGAGAGAGTAGATTTGAACGGGGAGCAGGCTGAGCTTAGAGATAGAGTGCACTATTTAGAGAAGACAATTGTGGATATGGGATTGATGTAGTAGAGATAGGAGGAGATGAGGGTGGAGATACGCATGCTGCAGATAGAGAGAGATGTGGCATAGGAATAGGTACATTTCATAGAGGCGGAGAGGGATGTGGTACAAGCACATGTTCAGGTGTTACAGAGTGAGAGACAAGTGGTAGAGGTAGAGGTTTAGTCTCTTCAGAGAGAGAGGGATGCAATGGTGTCACATGTGTCAGGTCTTCGGCAAGAGCGAGATGCTTCCGAGTTGAGACTTCAGGCACTTCAGAAGGACATGAATGCAGTGGAGACTCTGACATAGGCCACATATAGGGAGAGATATGTTGTAGAGGTACAGATGCAAATGTTCTAGAGTGAGCGAGACACAACACAGGCTCAGCTACAGGAAACGCATGGTGAGGGGGGAGTTAGGGGCAGAGGTATAGGGGTTGCATGCATAGTTACAAGCTGCACAGGCTGAGAGGGACAGGGTCACAGAGTAGGTACAACATCTGATATTGGCGCAGGAGGCCTCAAGACAAGAGCAAAGAGCTATTAGTGGAGATCGAGACAAGTATAGGCATGAGCAGAATGCCACCAGACATCAGGCTAGGTAGAGAGATGACTATATGCAGGAGGCAAGTTACTGGAAGTGTGCGTATGAGCATGTCATTCTAGATTCGACACAGTGCACAATGTGCTACATTAGACAGGTACCTCAGATGCCAGTACCATCCTAGTCATTAGGGACACATACCAGAGGGTATAGTGACTATCGGCAGACTCCTCCTTACGGTGGTTACCAGGGAACTCCTATGCATAGAGGGTCAGTGCTTGAATCTCCGCAGAGATCATACATGGGCAGCTCACAGTAGAGCAGTCAAAGAGTAGATGACAAGATACCAATTTTTTGACAGACACGTGATGGAGGTTTAATACTTATTGGCAGAGATCAGAGGTGCTCTACATCTCTGGATTTTGTATCTTATTTGATGATATATGATGGATATGTGGTAGATTATGCTTGGGACTTTATGGCGAGATGTACATTGTATTATTTGGATTATGGTATGTGATAGCCCTTATTAACACTATGCATTATGTTTTTTGTGATGGATGATTCAGTTTATGTATGCACATGTATATGATATTTCACGCTTATGTGGATGGATGATTTGGTTTATGTATGCACATGTATATGATATTTCATGCTTATGTGGATGGATGATTTGGTTTATGTATTAATGTTGATAATGCGGGATGATATGAATATTTGGTATAAAATTTAATTAGGATGTATCTAACAATATGTTTTTGCAAGTGGTAATGCATGTATTATGTGAATTTTTTTGATAAAAGGGGTAAAACAGGTTTTACAAGGACCCGAAACCACAAAGTTTACAAAATAGAAAAGAGGACACAAAAGTCCAACCAAAAAGACCAGCTACCCGAGAAAAGATCAGCAGCAACCAAGCGAAAAGGACCAGAAAGGTAAAACCAAAACGAACAGCAAAGTAAGCACCAAAAACCCCAGTCGTTAATTTAGAGTCTTGAGGATAGACTTTGTCTCCACCTCCAGATTCTGCATATCATTGACTTCCTTTTTAAAAATTTGAATCATCTTCGAAGTAGGGGGGACCTTGCGCTTCAGATTGGCTCTGGTTCTTTTGGAAATGCCTGCATCCGTATCCTGGATTTTGTCCTCTGTTTCCTCCAGATCCACCACCAGAGATCCCTGCTAGGCTTTATCTAGCTTTTCAGTCATCGTGTTAATGATAATGGCATTGTGTCTTGCCATTCAGTTGTTTTGCTCAGCAATAGTTTTGATGGTGTTCCTTATGTTCTCAACCTTGAAGTCTATATTTCTGTTACTGTGATCCACATCTTTCTTTTCAATCTCTGCAATCTTAGCACCCAGCTCTTCAATCTTGCTTTGAAGGGCCCAATTTTTTATTTTCAACTCATTCATTTCAATGAAATTCCATTCCAAGAGTTTGAAGTGGGACTCAGAATTGGTTTTGGCAAGGTTTAGAAAATCCAGAGAGGGCTCTTTTCTAGTATTAGGACAAGTTTTCTCAGGGTTAGGAATAATAGGGGAGTCATCGTTAACATGTTTATCTGGCAGAGGTTCAGCACAAAGCTTAGTTTTGTTGGCATTAGACTCCTCCAACTCAAAGGATTCTTCGGAGTAGGAAACAAGGCTTTTGGCCTGGGGTTTCTTATCAATAGAACTATTCTTAAGGGAGGGGCTATCAGGCTCAATCTCAGCATGGGTTTTACCAGAAAGGGGAGTAGGGCTTTTGTTCCTAGAAGGGATAGCATGCAAGCTAAGGGATTTTCTAGCTGAACTAGAATTAGGCAGATACTCCGAGCCACTGGGCTCAGTGTCGTCACTCTCAGAATTAGGGATAGTTTCCAGGATAGCGGGGGTAGGAATTTTTTGGAAATGTTCAAAAATCAACCTTATTAACCCAGTGTGTAGGATGGGGAATCTTTTAGGGTTTTTCTTATTATCCTCCAAGCTTTTCTTCAAGGAACAGAAAAGATAATAGGGGACATGTATGGGTTAAATGAAACTATGGTGCTTAATCTAATCAACCTATGAACTATGAAATATGAATGAAAGATGAGTTCCTATAATGCAAACCTAAGTGTCAGTAAGGACTTGCATGGGAATGTGGATAAGCGATAGGTGTATTGTGGGTGTGATACTGCACCTATCAAAAAACCATTAGTATCCTAAGAGGAAAATCAAGAGGGAAAAGAGGCAAAGTTTTGCACAACCTAAATCACAAGTCATGGGTCATGAACAAGGTTGAATGAAGAGTGCATGTAATGAAATGAAATGCAGTCAAGAACACAATTTTCCATCTTCAGAGCATTGATTTTTTCTATAGCATAAGATACCGAATACCTTGATATGTAAGACTGACGCGAGTTGGCATCCAATGCATGAAACAAACACAATAAACAAAAAGGATATCCCAAAACCCCAAGGTCGCAATGACCTTGGTCGAGCCAGGTATTGGGATAACCACAAACACATAAGGATTCCCCAGCCTAACACAAGACCTCAGGGATCTTGGTGGGCACTATGTGGGACAATCGAGAAGAAAACAACAAAGAAAAGATCAAAATATGCCCCTATGTTGACGAGTCAAAGCACACCATGATATGATGGATCAACGCGACCATGACAAGTGATGATAGGGAGCTCAAATGATAAACAAATTCCAAAAGCATCAAAAGATCGCAACCAATTTCAAACGTCCTTTGTCATAGGATCAAATGGATGGATGGGATTGATGTGGTCTACTAGGAAGGATGCATCCTGTTGAGACCGATGATGGATACTAAACTAGAATGACCCAGTTAACGCAAGATGTTTTTCATTAACTAGATCTCTTGACACTAGGGGATTTTGTTTGTGAAGAACGAGCCAGACAAGGACACAGACTGACACACCCTACAAACCTAGGGGCTCGGGGGCTAATCAAAGATTAGCCTTGCCTACATGAAAGCGTAGAGCCCTCGTAGTTCAAGAAAAGACCATGGATAAAGCATAAAGAGGATGATGAAGGAAGATGATGGATGACCAACATAGAATGGTCAGAATACCTTGAGGGTAGATCAAATGATCAACCTTTCCTATGTGACAATGCAGGGGCAACGTAGCTCAACTAAAGACGCGACATGATGAGATCTAGATGGAGACAGACACAATGGGGGGCCTATATGAAGACACAAACCGACCAATGATCAGACGAATGACATAAGCTCAGAGTGGGATACTGAAAAGCTCAGAATGAGGGATAGCCAAGATGGATCATCTAATGCTTAATCAAGAGATATACCAAGCGGCCGAGGAGGATGGGTGAGGTTGATAGGGCGAATGAAAGCATAAAATAACTAGAATGCTAGGTAGATAATGATTAATCCCTCTACAGATGATGCCTATTACTAGGTTTTCACCATCCCTACTTATCCAAGGTGCCACCAAAAATTGGTTTTCACCATAGGACAAATTTATTTATCTTTACTATTTTTGGATTTTTATTTTTATTTTTGATTTTTTTGATTTTTTTATTTTTTTGATAGGTGGGGTTACCAAGCGGACTTAGGTGTAGAACCTCTTTAGATGCATGATATTGATAGGTTCTTCGAGGGGATCTCCTTCAAGGGTAGCAAGTCTATATGCCCCAGATCCATATTTAGCGATTATGATGTAAGGACCCAACCAGTTTGCCTCAAATTTTCCTTTTTTATCACGGTCCTACTGGGTGCACTAGTTCTCTTTAAGGACAAGATCACCAACCTGGAACTATTGAGGATGAACCTTCTTATTCTAGTTATGCTTGAGGCAGTTTTGGTATGCTTGTAGATGATCATAGGCTTTGATTCTTCTTTCATCAAGTAACTCCAGTTGTGCAAGCCATGCAACACGAGCATCCTCCTCACTGATAAGGTTCTTCAGAGAAATCCTCAATGATGGGAGCTCAAATTTGATTGACAAGATGGATTTGGAACCATACACTAAAGAATAGGGGTGGTGCCTGTAATGGTGTGGATGGAGGTAAAATATTCCCAAAGGGCGGGATGAATATGGAGGTGCCAATCTTGACTAGTGTTATTGACAACCTTTTTGAGGATACAGATAAGGGTCTTGTTGGTTGCTTCTACCTGACCATTACCTTGGGGGTAATAAGGAATTGATCAACGATGTTGGATATGAAAGGTGTCACAAAGATGTTTCATGGCCTAGTTTTTAAAAGGTATTCCATTATTAGAGAGGATGGTGGATGGAATACCATATCTGCAGAGAATATTGTAAAGGATGAATTTTGAAATTTGAGTACCGGTGATCTGTGAGAGTGGCATTGCTTCCACCCACTTGGTAAAGTACTCAGTAGTAGTAATTATAAATGTATGGCCATCAGAATATGGTGGATAAATATTTCCAATCAAGTCGAAACCCCATTGAGAGAAGGGCCACGGTGCTAGGAGGGACCAAAGGTCCTATGCTGGAGCATGAATCAAATCTGCATATTGTTGGTAGGGAAGGAATTTCTTCACGAATTCACAAGCATCATGCTCTAATGTAGGCCAATAGTATCCAACTTGAAGAATCCTTTTGGCCAAAGCCATACCATTTGAATGATCCCCACAAACACCACTATGTACCTCCTTTAGTGCAGTACGAGCTTCAATCTCATTCAGACATCTAAGGAGGATTCCATCATACCGGCGATGATAAAGCGTATCACCGATGATAATGTATCGGGAAGAGTGGTGAGCGAAGGATTTGCATTGATCACGTGTAAGATCTAGAGGGAGAATATTATCATGTAGATAGGCATATATGTCTTGGTACTATGGGGAAGTGGGACCCACAATGTTACACACCATGTCAGTCTCAGGGATATCATACACTGGGATTAAAATTTGTTCCACAAGGAACTCACACTCTGTTCAATCTTTAGGCATGTAAATCAAGGAGCCAATAGCAGCCATTGCATCAGGTGCTTTGTTCTGTGCTCTGGGAATTTAGTCAAATTGTATGAAGGTGAAATATTTTTTGAAATCATCCACCATGCACTTATAGGGTAACAGTGTATCATCTTTTGTTAGGAATTCATCATTAACCTGCTTAATGACCAACAATGAATCACCAAAGACCCTCAAGTGAGTTATGTGCCATTTCTTTGCAATTCAGATGTGCATGAGGAGGGCTTCATACTCAACTATGTTGTTGGTACACAAGAATTCTATCCTAAATGATTTTGGAATGTAATCACCTTGAGGGGTAACTAGTACAATTCCCGTGCCTGACCCATTATGAGTATATGAGTCGTCAAAATACAATATCCAGATAGGTGCTTCTATAACTGTGAAAACTTCTTCATCTAGAAATTCAGTGACTAGAGGGTAAGCATCCACTAATGGTGCCTCAGCCAACTAATCAACTATGACTTGTCCCTTTATGGCTTTGTGATCCATGTACTCTATGTCAAATTCACTTAGGAGCATGTCCCACTTAGCCATGCGACTAGTTAGAGTGGTTCTAGATAACAGATACTTTAGTGGATCAAATTTTGCTATTAATTTGATCGGATGGCTAAGCATGTAATGTCAGAGTTTCTATGTGCTAAAAACTACTGCAAGGAAGGATTTCTCCATGGGAAAGTATTTTAATTCATAGTTGACCAATGTTAACCTAATGTAGTAAATTGTTCTTTCTTTTGACGATTCATCATGTTGTGCCAACAATGCCCCCAGTGTGACTGAAATGGTGGAGATGTAAAGTATGAGGGGTTTCCCTGGAATAGGTGGCATCAAGATTGGTGGATGAGCTAAGTATTCCTTGATTTTATCGAAACTTGTTTGACACTGTTGGTTCCATCGAAAGGTGGAGTCTTTTTTTAGAAGATGGATGAATGACTAACACTTATCTGCAAGATGAACTATGAACTGATAGATGGATTGCATCTTCCCTTGGAGAATTCTTAATTGTTTCAGATTGCACAGGGGTGGCATGCCCATAATAGCTTTCACCTTGGCAGGATCAACCTCAATACCCCTTTAAGAGACTATGAAACCCAATAGTTTTCCTGATGTAACACCAAAGACACTTTTTTGGATTTAGTCACAGCTTGTAATGTTCTAACCACTCGAAGATCTTTTTCAAGATGACTGGATGCTCTGCTCGGGTTCTAGATTTTCCTAGCAAGTCATCAACATAATCCTCCATGATAATATGGATGAGGTCATGGAAGATGAAAGTCATTTCCCTCTGATATGTCGCCCGCACATTCTTGAGACCAAAGGGCATAACATTGTAACAAAAGTACCCCAAGGTGTCGTAAAAGCGGTCTTGTGTTGATCCTCAGGTGTAATTCTAATTTGATTGTAACCAGAGAAACCATCCATAAGGGATAACATCTCATGTCCTACAATCAGAATGACCAGCATGTCAATATTGGGTAGTGGGAAGTCATCTTTTGGATAGGCTTTGTTAAGGTCCTGAAAGTCTGTACAAATCTGAATGTCTCTGTTTGGTTTGGCAACAAGCACTATGTTGGAGATCCACTCAGAGTAGTCAATGGGTCTGATAAAACTGACATCCAGTAGTTTCTCCAATTCCTTCTTCACTAATAATGCTACCTATGGATGCATCTTGTGGAGCTTCTGTTTGACAGGCTTGGCATCTAGGAAAACATCCAAATGATGAACTACTAAAGCAGGGTCTAAGCCTAGCATATCCAACTATGACCAAGCAAAGTTAATGATACCATCTTGGAGTAGCTGAACAATGACTGAATATTCTTGCTCTGATAAAGATTTGGCCACATAGGTGATCTTAGGGTTTTTTGTAGTTCCCAGATTAACTTCTTGAGTTTCTTCAATTAGGATGGATAAGCTTGTGGATAGTTGAGTTCCCACAAGGGGAAGATGAACATCTCCATCCTCCAGCGCCTCTTCGAGGTTTTTTCTATTGAATGCATCATTTATTTTTACTTTTTCTAGGTCAGGAAGTGCCTCAAGGAGGTTTTCACTAGATGACCATTTTTTATTTTTCTTGTTTCTATTTTTGTGACTGGAGCATTCATCCCCCCCAATCCCATGAGGTTGACATATGTATCCAAGGAGACATTAACAGGTGTGTTGTCATGTAGGTCCCAATCAAGAAGTTTGGGATGTCGAAGGGATAGGCTAATGGTAAAGACAGATAAACAATCAAACATGGATGGAAGATCCATATGATCAACATCATCGTATGCATGTATGATAGATTCCTCCTCGGGTATGTCTTCCAAGGGACCATTGTCCACAATAACACTATTGGAAGTATTAGATTATGTTGTAGGGCCTTTCTACTTTTTGTCATATCCGAGGCCTATATTCCTTGGTAGCTTTGATACATCAATAAGTTGCAACCGTCCCTACTCTTCCTTACCTAGGCCCCTGCCTTGGTAGTTATACTTTTTTGTGAACTTAGCTGACCAAGGGTATACTTCTTGAAAATATTCCTTTAGAGGTGGATCCAGTTGGGGTTTTTCACGGTATACCCACTAACTGATATCTTCTTCTGGTGCATCTATATTTATACTAGGAGACTGGAAAGTGGTGGTGGGGATGTTTTTAACATTGAAGGTGACGGTCTTGTATTCTTTTGGAGTAGCCTACGAAGGTTGGTCGTACATGTGTGGTGACAGTGGCATGGTTGCCACATTTAGGGCTGCATGCATTTCATATTCACCACACCCCTTGTCAATGATCTGGACTTTGGTGACTGCAAGATTGGTGGTGGGAGATGGAGTGGTTGTCGTGGTGGATGGTGGATTGGAGGATGATGACTGAGATGCCCCCATTTCAACCCCAGGACAATAATGTAAATGGGGAAATGATGCTTGTAGAACGCAAAAATATTCAAATGGTTGTGGGTCGGCATAAATGGTGATCTCTTATCCATTAACCAAGAATTTTAGGCACTAATGGTACATGGAGGGGATGGCTTGCATGGCATGGAGCCATCGGTGGCCAAGGAGGAGATTATATGGTAAGTCCAGATCAAGGACATGACAAGTAGTGTACTGAACTACAAGTCCAACCTGAATAGGAAGACTGATAATCCCTTCAGAATTTCTTTCTGCATTATCATAAGCCTTGATTGTGATGATTTGGTTACTCAAACCCGCTTGAGTATACCGCACCTATTTTATGAATTTCAAAGTGCATAGATTGAGGGTAGAGCCATTATCTACCAGGACCCTTTTTATTTTATGACGGGAAGCTAGGACTTCAATGTGCAATGGATGGTTGTGATTGGCATCAATATTTGGCATATAATTTTGGTTGAAGTGTAGCTAGTAAGACAAAGCCAGGTGTCCCACTAAGGATTGGAATCATTTGGGATCGATGTCATTAGGTACATGGGTTTCCTGTAAGGCTCTATTGAGAATTTCTTGATGTACAGGAGAAGACTTAAGAAAATCCAAGATTAAGATCTGAGCAGAGGTCCTTCCCAAGTGATGAAGAATGTTGTACTAAGAGTTTATAGGATTTGATTGTACGGATGTGGAGGTTGTGGGGATAGTAATGCGGGATCATCGTGTAGTAACAACACATTAAGGATCTTTAGCTTTAACATGTATCATAGACACACGGGGTTCTACTTGCTCAATGTAATGGACAATGCCATCATAATTGAGGGGTACATTTTTATAGCTTATATTATTTGTACTGTTGTCTTGGGGATTGCTACTGGAGGTGCTTGTGCCTTGATTATGGTTAGGGAAGGTGTTTTGGTATATCTGCAATTGAGCATTAGACAACGAAGCTTGACTGGTGTCGACTTTGATATCTTATCGATTGATAAGATCTTGGACATAGTTTTTGAGACCTTGACACTTATTCAAAGTGTGTCCTTTGATTTTATGGAATTCACAATATTCATTCTCCCTAAACTAGGAAGGTTTAGGCTTGGATTCGTCAAGTGGTTTGGTGAAAGGGTACGTGATCAGATAGTTGACCTATAACAACTTATTGAAGATGAAACTCAAGGGTTCTCCTAATTGAGCATACTGGTGTTTTTCATTCCCTTGGTTGTTCTGGTGTGATTGTTGAGGAGGATGAGGTGCCCCCTATGGCATGGATATGGAATTAGTTACAGATGGTTGTTGTCTCTGGGATGTATTGGCCACCTGAACATGTTTAGTGTCAGTGACACTATCATTCACTACATTTTTGTTCTTGTTCCAAAAGTGAGACTTATCATCGGATGGCCTTTCTTTGTCATGGTGGTGTATCTTGATGTGCCCTTTGGCAATAAGGGTGCATTTGAGGATGGGTCCCTTTTCCACTATCTCAGTGAATGTGGTGACATAGTGTAAGCTAAAATTATGAGCCATGTCGAGATGAGATTTTTCCATGAAGAGGGTGACCATATCTTTCTCTTTGAGAGGGGTTTTCATTCAACTCGCTAGTGCACACCACCTCTGCAGGTAGCTAGCAAAGGTTTCACCTTCCCGTTATCTCTCTTTGAGGAGATCCAATGTATCAGTGTCCTCCAAATTGAAGGAGAAGTAAGAAACAAATTTTTCTGAAAGATCAACAAAGGATTTTATGGACCCTTGTTCTAGTCCCATGAACCATTCTAGGGCATTTCCAGTCAAGCTCCATGGAAACAAAAGCAAGAGATAGTTGTCATTGTGCATAACTTCCTGAAACTGGGAGTAAAACTCTTGCAAATGGGCCTTAGGATCTTTGTTTCCCTTGTATCTGTCAAATTTTGGTATTTCAAAATGTTTAGGGAAGGGGATCAATGAGATGGAGGGATCAAATGGATAGGGACATATATCTTCAAATTTGAACGATTGTTTGCCAGTCCCAGCTTGAAGATATTTCAGAGTGGCTTTGATTTCTAACAGATTTGAGTTGACTGGTGGCGCGAGAGCCAAGGATGGGTTAGATGGATATGGATGATAGGACGACAAAGGATCTTGCTGAGAGATTGTCTAAAGGTTGAGGTATGGATTTTGATAGTGAGATGATGATATCCCTTGCTAGTATGCTGAGGGATTTTTTTGGTGTTGGGGTTGTTGTTGCGAGATATAGTACAGATTTAATTGATAAAAATTTGTGGTGGGATGCTGAGGAGCTTGAATGTGATGTTGCAGATTGGCCTACTGGTACTGAAGGTACTACTGCGACTGTTGGGAGGACACATAAGGTGGTTATTGGTTAGGATAATAATAATGTTGGGGAGGTTGCTGATGTGATGTGAGGTGTTGCGTGGGCCAAGATGGGATGTTGTATTGTCATTGGACTTGCGGACGTAAAATGAATGCGAGGAACGAAGATATGGTCTAGGCAGGAGGTCAAGACAGATTGCCCTGCAATTGGTGTGGGGGTTGCTACGAAGATATCAATGGGTTATGTAGAGGTGTTCTGCAACGGAGGCTATTGGGTACCAAAGGGTACATTCAGTTGGGAGGTACCTTGTGGTAGTAATGGAGGTCATGTGTTAGATTGGGGAGGCTGTTGAGATGTGTACGAAGGTGATGGTAGGTTTGTGGCCCTAGGAGGTGGAGGAAATGCGGTAAAAGGGGTGCCCCCAGCATTGATAGGAGGTTGAGCCTTGGTAATGCTAGGTGTTGATTAATCAACTAAAGGGTGGATATATGATAACTACACTGAATCCAACTTGAGATAGAAGTGGATTGATTGGGCCAACAAGGATGACCAACTTAGGACGGATGAAAATCCTAAGTCAGTTGTGATAGATGACGATTAGAGATGAACACCTAGGTCAATTTGGATAACTGCTTTAACAGAGTTTTAACTAAATACCGATGATTTGAAACAGGGAAACGATAACTAGAATGTGGAGAACGACTAAGTGAACATGGGTTCGAAATGGATAAATGATGACTTTGAATGAGTGAATGGATGCCCGTAATGAGGGGATGAATGTTTACAATGGAAAATGGACTCTTGAAATAGGTGTATGAATGTTTGGAACAAGGAGACAAATGATCAGAACGGCGAAACGGGCATGCGAAACAGTGAAACAGGTGTCCCAAATGATGAAACAGATGATAAAATTGACTAGTGAAGGTTCAGGTCTGCCCCTGGGATGGGTCAGGTCCGCCTGTGGAGGGCAGGTCAGCCTGTCAGGAGGGTAGGTCCGCCTGTCAGGAGGGCAAGTCCTCTTGTCAGACAAAAGTTGGTCAAATTTGGCTAAAACAAGCTGAAAAAGGCTGGTTCAAAGGTCAAGTATGCCCCTGGATGGGTCAGGTCCGCCCTTGGAGGTTAGGTCCACCTTTCGGGAGGGTAGGTCCACCTGTCAGAAAAAATTTAGTCAAAATTGGCTAAAACAGGCTTCATTGGGTTGGTTGAAAGGTCAAGTCTGCCTCTGATGGGTTAGGTCCGCCCCTAGACTGGTTTAAACTTGACTTTTGAAAAGATGACTAAGGAAAAGGACCCAAAACACAAAAAAAATAAAATCAAAAGGATATGGCTGAACAAAAAATTACTGGTTTTGTACAAAGAAGATAATTCAGACAACACAATCCTAAGATTAGTAGAAAGGGGTATGGCTGAAAAAGTCTTCTATTCTAGGATGAACATGGTTGCTAAGGATTCCTTGATATACACTCGATACGTGAGGCCCAAACTGTGAACACCAACCCATTACAAGCATGAGTCGGGAACCTTAGCCAGATACTAGAGGCTCAAACCAACTCTTCATGTCATCCTGACACTTTGCCAATTACAATGTGGTTGGATTGAGGTACAAATTTCCCTCTCCCTCCTTTATATACCCTACCGGTACATGTGGTTGGAATCGTCCCTCAGGATGATGAAATCCCCAAGTAGGTCCCGCTAAGAAAAGGAAAAAGAGGGTGACTCAAAAAGACTTGGTAAGCTACGATTTTTCGTCACCCAGGATTGCTAAATGGTGCAAGGGGATTGGATACGTCAAATAGCTTACCAACAAGCACAAAAAACAAGATTAATTGACACCCCTAGTTAAACTATGTGCTTAAGTTATGCAAAACAACAAGTAGCAGTTGATAAATAACTAACCCTGCAAGAAAAAATGTTAGTGAATCTTGTCCTTGTTCCTCGCCAAATGTTGATTAGATGCTTGCACATACTCAAACAAGACACGTTAGGGGGTTAGAAACACTTAAAACAACCAAAAAGAGTGCTAAAAACTGAAAGTTCACCTTTTGGAAAAAGTTGTTTAGGTCAGGTCCGCCTATTTGTCAGGTCAGGTTCGCCTGTCTGGAGGTCAGGTCCACCCCTCTGTGAAAAATTTGCAAAAATAAACTTCTAGAGTATGTGGAGGGAAAGTCTGCCCCTGGGCAAGGTGGGTCCGCCCTTGGAGGTTAGGTCTGGTTGCCTATCAGATCAGGTCCACCCCTTGAGGCCGAGTTTGCCCTTGGATGGTTGGGTCTGGCCCTCTGCAGGTCAGGTCTGCTCCTCTGCAACTTGCACCTGCAAAAAGTGAAAAAAATAGCAAACGTGAAAGATAAAGACCCATTTGTGGGTCCCACCAAGCATTCCATAAATGTGAATGGGAAAAAAATACGTGTTAGAAAATGAGCAACAAACAAAAGAGTGCAAACAACAAATATAAACACCCTACACCTCAAGATTGGGCAAATGATTAACTTAACAAAATAAAATGGAACCTTTTACCTTGTTGAGTTGTCCTTTGGTTGGCCCTTCTATCTTTGATGTAGTGTATGCTCCTTGGATGGAAAAAGATGCAAGTGTGGATTGTAAGATGGATGGAAAATGGGTGAAAGTGGATACAAATTGTAGACACATAAAATATACCAATTGACATTGTGCATCTGATGCTGACTACTAACACCGTTTCATCCTGAATCATCCCTCAGTCTAACCATTTAATCAAATCTCCTTATCTTATTAAATTCATCAATATTCCCCTCTTAATTGAATAAATCATTTTATCTAATTAAGTCAATCTCTTTTGTTAATTAAATCAATCCATCTGATCTAATTATCCCTATTTAATTAAATAATTAATTTTATTTGATTAAATCTCTAAAGTCTATCCATTAAATTAAATAAATTAAAACCTTATTTGATTTAATCTAATACCATTTCTTTTAATTAAATAAATCAAAAATCTTTATTTAATTAATCTCTTATCATATTCCTCTCTTATTTGATTTAAATTAATCCATAAATTTGAGTCAAATAGGTCACATCATCTAATCTCTCATTAAATTAATTAACCCTTGATTAATTTAATCTCTTATCATGTCCCATCCTCTAGATTTTGCAAGTTGCACATGAAAATAGATTTAATTCATTTATTAAATCTTTATTTTCCTCACAAGGCATCTTTTGGAATATTCTCCAAATTTGAATTCAAAAGTTCCAAGTCAACATGTACATCCAACAAGGCAATAACTTCATCTTACATGTCCTCTTCCTTGAGCTAAGTGGCATTTATTGCATTTTACCTTCCCTCTTACATGTCATTTCAACAAATTTGAAATTCAAAAATATACATTTATTGGCACAATTCTCAAATCTTGCACATCCTCCATCCACTCATAGATTGACAAGTGGCATTTTGCCATTGGATGAATGTTAGTCCCACATTACTCAAATTTGGACATACATCCATCTTGGAATTCTATAAATAAAGAGCTCATATCCTCATTTCATCATCCACAAATTATGCAAAGTTATTATGCTAAAATATTTAGCCATTTTCATCCATCACCATTGAGTTCTTAGCTAGGTTTTTGCAGATTTTGGCTTGGAGCTCTCATCCTTCACCATCAAAGTGGATCAATCATCATCAACATATCAAGCTTGCATCTTAGGAATTGGGAAAGGGCCAATTTTCACATCAAATTGGCACCAATTCCCCCATGGGATCATGCGTTTTCTTTTCTAATTAGGATTGAATCTATGTTTTCTTGTTTTATTGTGTTCTTCCTTGTTTTCTTTCCTAATTTGAAGTTTGTAAATGGATTTCATGGGGAATCCTTGTTCATGCTTGCAATTGATTAAATAATGTGTTTATTCATTGTGTTTTGCAGGTATTCGGATTGGGGTTCACACATTTGGCGGTAGAAGGAGGGCTGGATATCATTCTTTATCACTTTTCTCACAAATTTCTACCTTTTTTGTTCATACACAGGAAAATTCCAATGTTGAGAGCTCAGCGTCGCTATTTTGGCACCGCTGACCCTTCAGCATCACTATATAGCACCGTGAGAAACACAAAGTGCAACGTTGGACTCTTCGTGCCTGAAAATTTTGAATTTTTAACTCCGTCGCTTGACTGTTTGACATGCAGAAAATTTTCAAAAATATCAAACTGTGACGCTAGGCAAAACTGTGACATAGTTGAGCTCACTGCCCCGACATAGAGCGATGCTGACTGGTAAGAAGTGCTGTGAGAGCACCGCTGAGAAATCAAACTCCGACATAGTCATGGGTTGCACCGGTGGTAGGGAGTAAAAAGTGGAAATGAAATTTTAGCACGTGCTTTTTAATTAATGATCAATTTATATTTTGTTTTCTGATTTTTAATCTCTGTATTTTCTAGAATCTAACTGGTTTCCCCCTTGTAGGTTGGAAATCAAAAATGAAGGAAGGAGGATCATGATGATGATATTTCATCAAGTCAAAGTGTTTTTAAACACTTTAGTGTTTTTTTAACACTTTTTAAGAAATTGTTATCACTTCTTTCTTTTGACACTAATTTCCTTTGGGTTTAAAAAGAATCTTTTCAATTTCTTCTTGCAAAGGCTAAAATGAACATTAGGGTCACAACATACTAGAGTTTGTTTATTTGGTTAACAAATTGAACAAAATGTCTCTCACTTGTCTTTTGGTGCTTGAAAAGAACTCACATTTTGCTTTGTGAATTTAAAAAGAACAAGTGTAACTTTGTTTACACGAGGGATTACTTGAACTAACCTCATTGAAAAAGGACGTATGCGCTTCTCTCGTGCTTTATAGCGATCTTGAGAATCAAAAGCCCTTTTTCATGATTTTAGGTTGAGATAAAGCAATCACCTTCAGACTTTGATTTGGGTTTAAAATTGAACAACATCTTGTGCGAGTGTGAGTGGGGGCATTATTGCGTATATTTTCTCTCTTTTTTGCCAACAAAGATTGATTGAGTTACGAATATTGTTCTTTATTTTCTTTTGTTTATCCTAGAGGGCCTACCTTAGGGAAAAAGTACTCACCCAAGGGAACGACTCAACCGGTAACACTCTAAAGCCAAGAGTATTTCCAACCAAGATATAAATGTGGATATTGGAGTAAATGCCAATATCACACAGTTGATTCTGACAAGATGGATATGAAAGGGGACTCTTGTTGTATGGGTCAATCTCCACAAATGAAAAAGTCCTTATTAAAACCCATGTGCTAGAATTTTCCTAAATCCTTTAATCTATTTGTTGGTGTAAGAAGGTCATTCTGAAGCCACCCCACACTTTTACGGTCTTTTAGTAGAAATGGAAAGCATTCCATGGGAGTTTCATGGGTGTTGATGCTTGGATGCCCCAATTGACGTTAATGAGTCATGGAGGGGAGCTAGTGGGGTCAAGAATCTAACCATTCATTAAAGATAAGCGTAGCTAGACTTGTCCAAGTGGGAACCCAACAAATATTGTCTTACACATCCATAGGATTGTACTTTTTCTTGGGTTACAAAATGTTTTGCTTGTTCGAAAAATTCTTGAAAACAAACACTTAACATCATCATCCAAATTTCAAACCCTTTTGGAGACAAATACAATTGACTTGATCCATTGCTTTCCCTTGGGATTCACATCCTTAGAGGTTCCTAAACATTGGATTACATCTCGATTTTTCTACTTAAGTAAACAATAGGTAAACCCTTGCCTTGAGTTCACCAAAATTCCACACAACATACCTTGTGGGATGAGAAGAAATCAAGACATTGGACACTTAGTTTGGAAAACTTAATCAAAGAAAGTGTTTGTGGTAAAATAAAGCCATTAAGCAAAGCTAAGCAAAATTAACTTTCATGTGTGTTGAAGACTCACGATTTTCAAAAAGTCCAAATCCCAAAACAAAAATCATTGGTTCAAAATCCGAAAATGCATGTTCAAATTGGATCATTCTTTGGTTACAAAGGTCTATAAAAGCATTGTATGCTCTTCAATACCTAGGTCTAGGAAAACAAAGTATCTTTTTTAGGTTCATCTTAGGATCAAAAGAAAATCAAAATCATTTTCATCCATCCCTCAAAACATCAAAATAAATTCATCTCGCCATCACCTTTTGGAAAACCTTGAAATCATCCTTAATGCTAGGCTTTTTGGAAAAATCAAAATCATCAAAATCATTGAGACTAAATCCTTGAAAACTTTATCAAAAATCACCTTTGGCTAGGTATGTGTAGATGCATCCTTTTACATATGCTTAGTCAAAGTTATCAAAATCATCTTGTTTAGCTTAGTAGATGTAGATGAATCCTTCTTCATATGCTTAGTGAAACTATCATCTTGTTTGAATAGGTGTGGTAGATGCATCCTTCTCCCTACACATATTCAAATTATCATCCTTTGAACAAATCTATCCCTTAGATAAATCATCCAACATCTTAGGGTCTATTCGTTCAAAATCAAAAGCAATCAAAATCAAGGACAAATCCAAAATCTAAAATCAAATCAAAATCAAAATTCGCAACATATCTGAAAGTCCTAAAATCCTAGTACTTCCTTCAAAGATTTATCAAAAGACAAAAAAATTCACATCATCCATCCATCACATCATCATCATATCACCTTTCGATCCTCAAGATATCCTAAAATTTTCTACTTTGGGCATAAATTAAAGATCAATTCAAAGAACCAAGAGATTCATCTCTCTTATTCTCAAAAATTGATCCTTGTTTTATGGTTCAAACTAGATCTCAATACAAGAAGAGTATGGAAGCCAACAAAGAAACAACCACTTCAAGTGATCTTAGCCAAATGAACATTGAAATGAATCTCACTGAATCAAGCAATCCTTTGACCATCTCATCATCTCAAAATCCGCAAGAGGAAAACCAAGGAGAGGATCTTACCTTTGGGATGTCTCATGATGAAATGACTGAAATGCTTCAAAATCTAGAAAACCATAAAATCATCAACATCATGATGAGGCTTAACCCTTCATTGTACATGCTTGAACTAGCAAAACAAGGGGCCAAATTACCTTCGAATTTCGACGTGAGTACCATAATGGAGACATCTTTTCCTCCAATCTCATCCACCATTCCCATCTCATCTACACCCCCATCCCAAAGCATCACGCAAAACATTCCTCAAATCACAACATCTTTTGCTCCAACCCAACCTAATGTTAATAAGGGATATGCATTTTCCAATGCTATCAAAACACACCCCATTGTTAATGATCAAAACTTGGACAAAAACACCATATTGGAACAAAACATACCCCAAAATCCATTACACAAGAATGTTCCTCTCACTTTCCATCATGATCCATCATCATCATTTTTTTACGCAACACCTCAAACACCTCTCCTCACAAATTCGCAAGAGGAAGGAGACATGTTCAGACCTGGGGGTATTTTCGGCACCACAAAATTTTCTCAAGGACCCATCCCCCTCACATTTCCACCTCTTCCACCATTGCCATCATCATCCACACCACTCCTTGTCTTAGGGATTCCCCCTTTACCAAGTATCAATCAAAACAACATCCCAAATACCAATCAAAGAATTATGCCAAACACTCAAAACTTGTTGTCGACATCACAACAACAGATGACAAATGCACAAGCAATGACAACATAATCAACCACCCCCCTAACATCACAAAGCATGGTCTCCCAAGGACCAACCACATCAATGACACCATCCATCACTCAAAACACCAACACAACATTATTGTTCACCACAAACGCCATTCTGAATCCACCACCACCCCCACCACCACCAACTTCCACCACATCAAGCCAATACAACGTGGCATTGCAAGCTGCTTTTCAAAGGGGATTCCAACAAGTGAAAAAATAGAAAGCCATACACCTAGCTGCTAAATAAGCCACTCAAGTTGTGTAAGCTGCTCAAGCAGCCCAAGCCACACTACAAGCGCAACAAGCTGTACAAGCCCAATTGCAATAACAACAACAAGCCACTGAAGCAGCCCAAGCCGCATTGCAAGCACAAAAGGCTGATCAAGCACAAATTCTATTACAACAAGGAGCAAAAGCACAAGCAGCACAAGCACAAGCCCAAGCTCAAGCTCAAGCGCAAGCTCAATATCAGGCACAACAAGCCCAATATCAAGCACAAATTCTTGCACAACAACAAGCAACGCAATTCCAAGCATATGAACAATAATTAAAACAATACCAAGAGCAACAAGAAGTAGCTGAATTAGTAGCCAAACACCAAGTGTTGTTGGAACAACAACAAGCATTGTTGGAACAACAATAAGCGTTGTTGGAAAAACAACAAGCACAACAACAAGAAAACCTAGCAGCTCAACAACAAGTGTTGTTGGAACAACAACAACAAGCAATCTTAGAGCATCAACAACAAGAACAACAGCAAGCGTTGTTCATACAGAAGCAGGTGTAGGCATACCTAGCTCATAATAATGTGCACATCCCATCAAACAATGGACCAACCAACCCACCCATCCAATCCACAATTGAAAACCCTCAAAACACCTTCATCCCACCCCCTAATCCACAAAATGACGTAACGACACAAATCAGGTTGCTCTCGCAACAAGTGCTCAATCTTCAATCAGGGTGAACAACCAAAACACAAAGCAACTTGTGTCCCTATCCATTTGATAGGATCCTAATAATGAAACCATTCCCCAAGGTATTTGAGATCCCCAAATTTGATAAATATCGGGGGACGGGAAACCCTGAAGATCACATCAGGGAATTCTAGGTTCATTACATGGAAGTCGCATACGACGATACTTATCTAATGCGGCTATTTCCTAGGAGTCTGGCTGGCCATGCTAGTGAATGGTTCTCTCGCCTACCTTTAGGCATTAGGAAATTCCAAGAAATTATAGACACATTCATAAAAAATTACGCATGCAACATTGTCATGGATGTTAGTCTAGAAGAACTCTCAGCTCTTAAAAAAGGAAAGGGTGAATCTTTCACTTCATTCCTATAATGATAGCAATCTAAGGCCAATCAGAGCAAGTGGACCATGCCTGAGGAACAAAAATTTTACACCATCATAGCCAACCTTGACAACCTCTTGGCATTCCATCTCAAAGTTTAGGGAATCACCACATATGATCAGTTGATCTCCAAGGCGCTTAGCATCGAACGAGCCCTTATGACTCAACCCATGGGGTCAACCTCATACCCCAAACAACAAAACAACTGCCCACCATCCAATTACAATGATAAACCTCACACGTGGGCAAGAAACAAAAATGTCATTAATGATGATGTCATCGATGCCAAGGTGGTCATTAGTGCCCCTCGCCAAAATACACCCGCACCAAAAATCCAAATCCAAAACCAAAACAGTCATCATACAACACAACAACCAAACCACAATCCAACAATCAACAATCCCAATGATCAAAGGGGACCACCACAACGCAACAAGACGTATCCCAAATGAAAATACACTACTTGGGGGGAGCCACTAGAAGTCATCATGAAAAAGCTGATAGACGAAAAACTCATCAAGGCTCCTACCTTTGAGAATTACCAAGAACCGGATGTAAAACCTCCTTGGTATAATGAGAATCAACTTTGTGAATTCCATAAAATCAAAGGCCATATCACAAATAGTTGCATGAGATTGAAAAACATCGTTCAAGACCTCATTAATAAAAGAATCATAAACGTGGAACAACCTACAGGAAACCAGGATCTTAAGATATACACAAATCTGATGCCTAACCATGGTAATAATAATAATGATAAAGGGAAAGGAACCCACTCAAACGTAATTCATGTGTATGAAACAGTCGTCACCTCCCTAGATGAAAGCTTCATGGTCATCACCATCAAAGGCACTCATGCCAAAGATTGTGGAGTCACCACAAGAGGCAGAAAAGTTACCATCGCAGGATCATCCCAGCCAAACAAAGTTCCTGCAGCTAGATCCATTCCTAATGGCTACAATGTCTTAGATCAACTCAAGAGAACGCCAGTGCAAATCTCCATCATGGAGTTGCTAAAAATATCATCTGCCCATAAGAAAATTCTTGAAGAAGCATTGGCCTCATCCACTGTCCCCGCCGATCTCAATGCAAAACAATTCCAAGCTATGTTCGAAAATATCATTACACCGAACATCCTCGCATTCTTTGACCAAGATTTCCCCGCTCAACCATCCCACAACCGTGTGCTCCACTTAGAAGCTATAGTGCATAAGAGAAAAGTCAAAAGGGTCTTGGTAGACAAAGGTGTGGGCTTGAATATATGTTCTCTCAGCCTCATCAAGCAATTGAAAATATTAGAAGATTCTATCGACAAAGGAAAGGGTATCACAATAAGAGCATATGATGATCAAGAAAGAGTGTCTCAAGGCACGATCAAACTCCCTATTCAAGTAGGGCCTACCATCATGGAAACCACTTGTCAGGTCTTGGACCTTGACTTGCCGTATAACATCCTCCTAGGACGCCCATGGATTCATGCAATGAAAGCAGTAGCATCAACTTTCCACTAATGTGTGAAATTCACACATAACGAACAAGAAGTTACCATCCATGGAGATCCTAAACCCTTCTCCTATTGCAAAAGCCTTGAAGAAAAGTATTACAAAATCCCCCAAGTACCAAAAAGTGATGAGGGTCCATCCACACCATACATCAATCCCACCACTCTTGTATCCACTTCTGCGACAGAGACATCTGCCACTCCCACCATCCCTACCATCTCTGATATCAAGGCCATCATCCAAGATAACGGTTGTGGAAACTACAAGCTCCCTAATAATGCTTTTGTGGTAGGAGAGTTACCATAATCTCCTAGATCACAGGGATGACTGCAAATAAATGAAGCCTCCACATCCCAAACGTCTCCTAAAGACTATCCTGAATTCACAAGTTGGGGGGATCTTGGCCAGGAAGTTATTGAGATAGATCCATCTCATATGCTATATCAAGATGAAAGACCAATACCTAATTTACCAATGGATGACAGAAGCAAGGGTCTACAAATGATGCTCACAATGGGCTACAACAAAAATCAAATACTTGGACAAAACGACAATGGGATTATAATACCTATCATGCCAGAGATGCGACTGATAAAAAATCTTGACCTTGGATGTAACCCTCCAAGCATAACCATACATGACCGAAGTCCTCCAGTTAGAATGGTTAATAATCCTCCTCAGTCGACCTCAACAGAATTACGCCTACCCATATCTATAGGTCGCATCATAGATAATTTTACATTTGATATAACCGACGTTTGTAGTAATAGTGATGATGAGGACCCCACACCCAACTTACCTAGGCTATTTGAGGACACCTCTCTTTACATGATGAGCACCCTATCTTTTGAATTTGACCACCAAAATCATGAGATCCACTTAGTATATCCCCAACTCATCAACTACGAGCAATGAGGACCAACAATTCTCGATACATTTGAAAACAATGAGGCACTCTCAAAATTCATGGGACTAAGGGATAACATTCCAAATGGGGATCATAAAGCAAGGTTCATAATTGAGCTGGACACACATGCCTATTATGGGGAAATGATTGAATCCTTCAATCGCAAAAGTGAGAAATTAAGGACAATATCCAAGTCCTTGAGTGAAAACCACACTATGGAACTCTCTGACTAGAAAAAAGTAAAAAGAAAAGACACATCCAATGGTGAAAACCTCTCCAAGGTGCCCGAGGATGGGGGATTCAATCTTCCTTTAAGATCTATTCATCAGGAAAATTCAGCAGTCTTGGCAGAAAAATGCAATCTGGTCAACCTAGGAACAGAGGAGATCCCGCATATCACGTTCTATACGAAATCACTACTATCAGAAGAGCAAGAGCTCCTAGTGGCATTTCTAAGAGAAAGACAAATAAAATTTGCATGGAGTTATGCAGACATGCTAGGGCTTGACCCAAAGATTGTGGTTCATCACTTAGAAGTGTATCCAGAAGCAAAGCCTGTCAAATAAAAGCTTCAAAAAATGCACCCTCAGATTGCACTATTAGTCAAAATGGAGCTAAAAAAGCTATTAGATGTAGGATTCATCCGACCAATAGACTATCCAGAATGGGTATCAAACTTGGTACCTATTTCAAAACCTGATGGGAACATCAGAATCTACACAGACTTCAGAGATTTGAACAAGGCATGTCCAAAAGATGACTTTCCGCTTCCCAACATTGATATGATTGTAGACATGACAGCGGGACATGAAATGTTGTCACTAATGGATGGATTCTCAAGATATAATCAGATCATGATAGCTAAAGAGGACCAACATAAAACAGCTTTCATTTGTCCATGGGGGACCTACTATTGGAACATGATTCCATTCAGCTTAAAGAACATAGGAGCAACATACCAAAGGGCTATGACATTGATATTCCATGACATGATCCATAAGACAGTTGAAGACTATGTCGACGAAATTCTAGCTAAGTCTAGAAAGAGAAAAGATCACATAGCAACCCTTAGTGCCATCTTTGACAGGCTAGAGGAGTACAAGGTCAGATTAAACCCTAAGAAGTGTGTATTCGGCGTATAATCAGGAAAGCTCCTAGGATATATAGTGTCAATGAGGGGCGTTGAGGTGGATCCAACAAAATTAAAATCAATCCTCAAGATGGAGGCACTGAAAACATTAAAGCAACTAAGAGGTCTACAAGGAAAACTCCAATCCATTCGTAGATTCATAGCACAATTGGCGGATAAATAGAACCGATATTCCCACCTACTCCATAAGGGAGTAGCGTACAAATGGGATACCAAGTGTGAAGAGGCATTTAACAAAATCAAAGAATATCTACTAACACCACCAGTCTTAATGCCACCCATCCCAAGGAAACCATTGATCTTATACATGTCAGCAACAGCAGCAGCCCTTGGAGCTCTTCTAGCCCAGCATGACGAAAATGGAATGGAAAGGGTTATCTATTACATCAGTAGGACAATGGTTGGGCATGAGCTAAACTATTCATTCATCAAGAGAGCATGCCTCGTAGTAGTGCTTGCATCACAAAAATTTAGACATTACATGTTGGCACAAAATAAAACTCATCGCCAAAATTGATCCTCTCAAGTATCTACTATCAAAGGCAATGCTCACAAGAAGAATGGAAAAATGGGTAATGATACTGTCAGAATACGACATCGAATATGTGGAGCAGAAGGCAATCAAGGGCCAAGTCATCACAGATCAATTAGCAAAAGCACCAATCTATTCAGAGAACCCTCTCGTCTCAGAGTTTCCAGATGAATCCATTTTTAATCTCAACATAGTTAACCACTGGAAACTATACTTCGATGGCTCATACATGCAGCATGGATCAGGAGTCGGTGTTTTCTTTATCACACCACAAGGGGATTGCATACCAAGGTCATAAAAACTAGCATTTCCTTGTACCAATAACATCAATGTGGAATATGAGGCTTTGACTACAGGTCTCAAAATAGCAGTGCAGTGGAACATCATAGCTCTCAAAGTATACAGAGACTCCCAATTGATCATAAATCAAGTGAATGATGAATACCAGACCAAGGATGGCAAGCTCACTCCATACAAGAAATTGGTGGAGACTCTCAAAGAATCCTTCATCAAAATAACATTTGAGCAGATTCCTAGAACCAACAACAGAGCAGCAAATGCCATGGCAACAATTGGATCCTTGCTCGACATCCCCCACAACGTTCCAAAATATGAATTCCTGATTGAGCAGCTTCTTGTGCCCACATTTGAGGTACTAGAATTAGAATATGTGTGAAATTGTTGGTCTTGGCGATCCTTGGTATCATCACATTTACACATACCTTCGTATAGGAGTCATACCTGTTGACCTACCTTCAAACCTAAAATGAACCTTTGTAAAAAAGGCATCTAGATTCGTCATCCTAGGAGATACCCTATATCGTAAGAGCATAGAAGGAACCCTACTATGCTTCTTAAATGTTGAGGAGGCATTAACCGCTCTAACTGAAGTACATAATGGTAACTGTGGTTTACACTTGAGTGGAATGACCATAGCCAAGAAACTGCTGAGGGTGGGGTATTATTCGCCCACAATAGAAAGAGAAGCACATGATCATGCCAGAAAGTGTCTACAATGTCAGCAGCATGGGGACCTCATCCATGCTCTAGCTCAAGAGCTTCATCCTATCATCACACCATGGCCCTTTTCATAGTGGGGACTTGATCTCATTGGAAAAATCATGCCCACTTCGTCTAACAGCCACAAATTCATCATAACCACAACGAAGTACTTTACTAAGTGGGTGGAAGCCATACCCATGACGTATATAACTGGGAAACATATATCAAAGTTCATCCTAAACTATCTCATTTGCCGCTACGGTGTCCCACAAGCCATTATCTCAGATAATGGAACACCATTCAAGAATCAGGAGGTCCGTGACTTATGCGAAAAATTCAAAATCTAGCATCGCTTCTCCACCCCATACTATCCCCAAGGCAATGGCCAAGCAGAAGCTACAAACAAAACAATTTTGAAAATCCTCAAGAAAATAGTCAATGACGCAGGTCGTGACTGGCATTTACAACTTAACCCTGCCCTCTAGGCCTATCGAACTAGTATCCGCACACCCATAGGCCACCCCCTTCTCCTTGTTCTATAGATCAGAAGCGGTACTCCCCATTGAGATCAAGCTCCCATCACTTAGGATATCATTGCAAAACCTCATCACAGATGAAGAGTACCGAGTATCAAGATTAAATGAGCTAGAGCTAATAGATGATCGACATATAGATGTTTTGAATCATTTGCAAGTCTATCAGAATAGACTCAAAAGGAGCTACAATAAGAAAATCAGAAGCAGGACATTCCAAGTTGGAGAACTAGTCTTAAAAGAAAATCAGAAGAATGTCTAAAACCCAAGCAGGGTATGTGCAGGATCATGATGGGCCAAAAAGTGGCAATATGATGGGTATGTGGTTGACAACTTTTTTTTTACCCAAAATTGATAAAATGAAAAGGGTTTTAAAGAGATTCTCATCTTTCCACCAATATAAATTATGCTTTACTTTGAATTTAATAGTAATTATTATTCATTTTCTATTCAAATTATGACTAAAGTTCTAATCAATAGGCGGTTGAAAACATCCATAGCTTTCAAAGCGGTATAACATTTTTTGAATTGAAAACATGTCACATTCTATGCTTCAGATACTATAGGATTGAAAAGAAAAATTGAATTTCATGAAGTTTTGACCAAGTTAAGGTGGTTAGACATACAAGTTTTTATATTTTTAAAAGTTGTAATAAAAAAATTCATAATTAATTATTTACTTGGAAAAAATTAAAAAAAATATGCATCACATCGGGACATGAGTCCTCTACTTATATCTAAAATCTTATAAAAAATATTATCATTTTATTGTGGTTAGGGTGGTCAGATAGACACCTACTTATTTTTTCCTGAAATTTAAATACACTGCATTGAAATTTCAATTTTCACCAAATAGATCTTTTTTTTTAAACAAACGTAGTAGTTTAGAAACTACATTCAATTTTTATAGATTCTATTCTTACATATTTTTGAAATAATATAGATAACTTATTCAAATTTTTAAGTCAAGTTTCCTAACTCTGATTTTTCTAATTTTTTGCCACTTAAGGGCCTATTTTTTCCATGATGATCCTCCACATACCCAGCAGCAAAGTAAAATTTGAACCCAATTAGCTGGGACCATTCATCATCATAGCAAGTTACAAATTAGGGGCATATCAGTTATCAACACCTGAAGGGGAACCTCTGCAAGAGCCCATGAATAGCTCTCATCTTAAAAAGTTTTATGCCTAAATATTTCAAGGTATAGAACCAAAAAATCCAAAAAAATAAAAAAAATGGTTACATCGGCGAGAACCTGGAAAAAAGGTGTCTTGGTGACAACAAAAAAATCAAAAAGCAAAAATCCAAAAAAAAAAGAAAAAGGATAAAAATAGTAAAGAGAAAAAATCGTCCTCTAGTAAGAAAACCACTTGGTGGCACTTTGGACAAGTACCTTGGTGAAAACCTAGAAAATAGGTGCCTTACGTAAATAAGCACTTTCCATCCACCAGGATCTTTACGGTTTGTTCTGCATCATCCATCCATCATCCATCGCATTCAAATCTCCATCCATCACTCATCCACTCGCACTGCACCATAGCTTGGTCCTGTTTTCGTATCATGATCCCTCCTAGTACTACTCAGCCCATCCTTAAGGTCAGTTTGTCCTGCCTTTATCGAAGTAGTCTATTGCATCACGTTGGGGGTATGTTCTTATTGGATCGGATTCGTGTATGATCTTAAAGTCCTCAAATCAGACAATCCAAAAACATCAGAATATCAGAAAATCCAAAAACATCAGAAAATCACAAAATCCAAAAACATCAAAACATATCAAAATCCCAAAAACATGTCAAAAATCATCAAAAGCCAAAAACAAAGCCATCTTGTCGAACTATGTCATCTCTGAGCTTGAACGTGGGCAAGGTTGATCTCTGATCATCCCCCGAGACATCTAGGTCAGTCTTATAGGGTCCATCATAATAAACTGACATCTCATCATGTATATCATCATCTGTAAATTGGTCAGCTCGTTAGTCGAACTTCGTGGTCTCTACATATATAACTTAGGCAAGGTTAATATGTTGATCAGCCTCCGAGACCCCTAGGATAGGTCTTTAGGTTAGTCTCTTGGTCAAAAATTTTAGAAAATCCCAAAACATTGGAAAATCAAAAAATCAAAACATTTGAAAATCTTGAAAAATACCAAAAACAGCCTCAAAACATTTTAAAACGTAAAAAACATTCAAATATTTGAAAAAAATCATCCATCTCATCTCGCTTGCACCCACAATAATAACACTCATAATAAACTGATCGTCATCCTCAATCTTTGGTAAGACAATCAGAAACAAGTTTAGCAGGATAAAAGTGAAAACTTAAAACGTCAAGTCTTAGGTCTAAGTCAGTGCATAAGCAAGTTGGTCATCTCTTTGTGTCGATAACTCATCATCCAAATTCAGTCCCATATAAATCATCTCTTAGAATGCTTTGGATAAACGAAATGGCATGCCATCATCCACTAAAATGTCCTAGGATGAATCCTTCCTACAATGGACATTACCTTTTGGCAATAAGTTTTGGTTCTTATCCTTAGAAAACACATTTCCTTTGGTTAGCAGTATTGAAGAGCATCAGCATGTTTGAGTACTTTGTCTTTATCATTTGACTTATCTTATTGCGATCATTCCAAGGACTTCTTGATGATATCCAAACAAGAGGATTTAGAGAAATAGGAATGGGGCAACAATCGTTATCTTTTTTCTGCTATGATTGTTGGACGTTCTTGTAATATAACCTTGGTGAATACTTGCTTTGTTAGGTATGTATAGAGGAGGTTTTGGACAACTTGTTGACTATTGTATTGATAGGTTTACCTTTCCGTGTTTTGGTCTTATGTGTTTGAAACTTCTAAAGTACATCCTAGTAAGGTTTTGGTATGTCAGGTGTGAACAAGGATACTCCTATATTCTTTTCAAGTCAAAGTCCATCACACTGGGTACAATGCCATCCTGGTTTTTTATACCTTGATGCATCATACCACGTGCGTTATCAAGCATAAGAAAATTTGACCCTTTGAAAATCCCAATTCCTCATAAAGTAATCATCATCATCATCATTTGCATTTTCATTATCTTGTGTCTTGTTGAAATGACTTCTACTCTTCTTGCTCACCGCACTAACAAGGTACTATGACAATTGATCATCATCACCATCATCATTATCGATCCTGCATCCACAAACCATTACCATATTGCATAAACATATTATATAGGAAACACATGCATTACATTTCATCATATAAACAGTTTATCATAGGCATTCTTCATAGATAGGAGCATCCATTTCATTGCATTTCATCCATTACATTGCATCGCATTGCATTATATCAATCACCACATAAACATTCATTTGCAGTTTATAACCATTTAACATTATCACATACTGCATAATCAATAAACAATAGGTACACAGGCATTATAAGATAACCCATCACATACATACTAGCATAACATCATAAAGTCATCTCATGCATTAAGTCCATTTTGCATAAAACATTATCATATCATTGCATATAGTACATCATATTAAATGCATCACATACATTACATCATCATTTAATATGTTTAGGATAATGACATTTGTTATTTTAAGCATCTTAAAAAACCATCTCATTTGCATCATATCACGACCATCGCATTACATCATCCATGTCATCTCATAAATATCATCATAAATCATTCATTCCACATAAGCATAAATAATTCATTACATGCAATACGTACATCCATCCATAATCCGTCCATATATAAGCATAATTCACATAACATTTCATGTATATACCATATCATTTTGCATATTACATTCCATATCACATATCACATCACCATTTACATTAACATAAATAGATAATCATATAGACAACATCATTACGCATCACATAAATCACATTTGCATATCATAGGTTAACATAATATAGATCTGTTAGTCATAAGCACCGCATAAGAAATAAAGGCATCCATAAAAGAATCATTGCACAACATATAGAAGTAAAATCATCCATGCATAAATAAAGGGTACACATTGCATCATATCAAAATCATTATTGGCTCATATATATATATATATATATATATATATCATCAATAACACAACTATCATAGTACAAGGAAATAAATCAGATCACTCTACATATATGTCAATCAGTACAAAAGGCCCATTGGGCTATCAAAAATGAGCCCATAAGGCACAAAAAAAGTATCGTATCATCTCGATCAGGCTTTGTCCCTGTGAATGTTGCCCTCGCCTCTGTCACTGTGACCCTCTGCTGGTCTATGGCTAGCTTGCTCCGATTACTCTGGGACACGTTCTCCTTTGGGTACAGCCTCATGATAGTACCTCCGATAGTACTCGGCCTCTCGGATGACATCCCTATAGAATCAAACTGACACTGTACCCTGGGAGGAGGTTGTCCTGCTCTCTAGCTGTTGTCTCCTACCTAGCTCTGTGGCTTCTTGTAGCTCTGTAGCCTATCTCTGCTGTATGGCCTGATCCCTCTCAACCCTGAGCTACTCTCTCTCGGCCCTCACTTGATCTCTCTTAGCTGGCACAGCCTGGACCTAAGCCTGTAGCTACACAATCAGCGCATCCCGAGGATCTGCCTGTCCCGCTAGTTGTACCTGAGTTGCACCTGTGGCTGCACCCAAGGCTGATCCTCGCCTCATGGTTGTACACCTAGAGGCTCATGCTGCTAGTTTAGCATCAGAACATCACCCTACCTTGGCTGGACTGGCGGCACAACTAGCTGATCCTATTGGAAACCACCCCTCCGTCTTCATCCTCCCCCTTTTCCTCTAACTCTCCGAAGATCCGGAACTATACCTGGAATCGTCAACTGAAGCAGAGGTCATAACCAATCCCTGTAAGCCTGAGTTGTACTTGGGTCTGCAGGCCCCTGATCATAAGCCCATGGATGGGCTAGCAGCTATCGGAAACTGTCCACCACCTCCAAGGCAGGAATATACCACCCCCATGACACTTGTGTCATGCTGCGGGCGAAGAAGACTACATAATCATCATCTGAGAGATCCTGCGGCTCCCCAAACTGATGTTGCACGTGTTTGGGCAGGTACCTCTTGATCATGGTGTGCTCCTGCCCCTGCATAAAATGGTCCTGATAGCAACAGAACAACTGACCAAGATCGTCAGCCCATCCAGGTCGACCAAGGTGCAGTCGCCAAGTAGAAACCAGGATCTCGTCCAAGACCCTCCTCCAGTAGGGGATCCCATGCTCACCAGTGTGTGTGAAGGACACACTGCCTCTATATCGCCACATGAGGGGATCGTCTGGCAACATCAAAACCGAAAAAACACATGCACGCAACACAACAATGTGCTCCCATACCCAGACGTGAAGAAGAGTCACCCCTACTCCGAGTGCTCTACCATCCATGTAGATGTACTCATGGAGGTCTCTATATAATGAAGCTAGAAGAACATGCCCCCATGCAAAATGAACCGGCCTGTCTCAAACCATCCACTCCCAACAATATCCCCTATCATGACTGAAATATCGGCCTCATCTGTTAGGGGCAACGAGACCCGAAATGATAGATGCAATCACCT
The DNA here is from genome assembly GCA_007258455.2 of Sequoia sempervirens. Lineage (NCBI taxonomy): Eukaryota > Viridiplantae > Streptophyta > Pinopsida > Cupressales > Cupressaceae > Sequoia > Sequoia sempervirens. Next base: position 418,587,839 of record VDFB02281492.1, read on the forward strand.
GGCGATAGGGGGTGCCAAGATCCTATGCCACTCGAGCTCTATCTGCCCCTTGCAGAAAACAATCTCATATGTGGCGAGGACTCTGTAGCAAGCCTCGCGCCCCTCATCCATGTCAAAAATCGTCGGGCGACCGTAAATCGACAATCGCAAAGTACGCCAAACGTCCTCTAAGGTGACGATGGCCTCGCCAATGGGAAGATGACATGAAGACGTCTCGCTATGCCATCTCTCGGCCAGCGCTGAAAGCATCCCTAGGTGATTGTGAATGGGCACTGTGTAAGCAATGTACCATAACCTCGCAATCCGGAGTTGATCTTGGTCCCTGTCGCTCAGGTCCTATAGATAGCAAGACAAATCCCGCGACCTATGCTCTCGAGAGTAGAGCTCCCTTGCCACATCCTGCATCAATGAAGGTCACCATGTTAATTTTTTTGAAAAATTTTGTATCAAGCGTTCAAAAAGCTTCTCCAGCGGTGCAACTCATGATGGCATCATAGTTTGATTTCCAATCAAACTCTGATGCTAGGGCTTAAAAAAGCAAAATCACACTGCCGCAGTGCAATTTCTCATCCAGCGGCGCACTTTGGGCGAAATCAGGACCGCCGCATCACACTTTTCAAACCAAATCACCAGCCCCAAGCTTAGCGTCGAAGTTTTCAAACTCCAAATGGCACCATCGCGGCGTAATATCACACTGCGTGGCGCGGTTTGATTGCCAAGCGACGCTATATAGCACCGCTGCAGACTGACCGACCTTTGAATGCATTAAATGAAGCACTAAATGAAAAACAAAGCTTAGGTAAGGGTCACATACTAGTGCCCCGATGCCAGGTGGCCGCTAGTATATCGAAACTCGATCAAAAATGTGTAGGGGAAACTGTCATTGCACCATATCGTCAGAAGGTTAGAGCTCGAATCTCAAGGTTGCTATTGGAAGTTTTTGAAAATGATTTGAAAGTGACCCCTCTGGCCCCTTTTAAGCTTGAAAATTAGGGTTTTTTCACCCTAATTGGCTGTCTTGCTAGGGTTTTGGTCCCCCAAACCTGTTTTTGTCTAGTTGAGGCCTGTTTTACATCGTTTTATTGCATTTAGACACGTTTTTGACCTCCTAGAGCCTTTTCGGACCTGTTGGGCACTTTGTCCTCTCTTTTTCGCGAGATCACCCAAAAATTAAAATTTTCGTCCAATCTCTTGAGGGGGCAATATAATGGCATGTTTTCTCTTGCCAGGTAGTAGTGGGGCAAGTTTTTAAATATTATTTTTTTTTGGCTTTGATTGAGAGCGTTTATTCTTTGAACCAATGCAACAAGTGCATTGCTTCAAAGAGTGGAAAAATATAGACACGTAAAATATACCGATTGACATTGTGCATCTCATCTTGACTACTAACACTATTTCATCCTGAATCATCCCTCGGTCTAACCATTTAATCAAATCTCCTTATCTTATTAAATTCATCAATATTCCCCTCTTAATTGAATAAATTATTTTATCTAATTAAGTCAATCTCTTTTGTTAATTAAATCAATCCATCTGATCTAATTATCCCTATTTAATTAAATAATTAATTTTATTTGATTAAATCTCTAAAGTCTATCCATTAAATTAAATAAATTAAAACCTTATTTGATTTAATCTAATACCATTTCTTTTAATTAAATAAATCAAAAATCTTTATTTAATTAATCTCTTATCATATTCCTCTCTTATTCGATTTAAATAAATCCATAAATTTGAGTCAAATAGGTCACATCATCTAATCTCTCATTAAATTAATTAACCCTTGATTAATTTAATCTCTTAGCATGTCCCATCCTCTAGATTTTGCAAGTTGCACATGAAAATAGATTTAATTCATTTATTAAATCTTTATTTTCCTCACAAGGCATCTTTTGGAATATTCTCCAAATTTGAATTCAAAAGTTCCAAGTCAACATGTACATCCAACAAGGCAATAACTTCATCTTACATGTCCTCTTCCTTGAGCTAAGTGGCATTTATTGCATTTTCCCTTCCCTCTTACATGTCATTTCAACAAATTTGAAATTCAAAAATATGCATTTATTGGCACAATTCTCAAATCTTGCATAGCCTCCATCCACTCATAGATTGACAAGTGGCATTTTGCCGTTGGATGAATGTTAGTCCCACATTACTCAAATTTGGACATTCATCCATCTTGGCATTCTATAAATAAAGATCTCATATCCTCATTTCATCATCCACAAATTATGCAAAGTTATTATGCTAAAATATTTAGCCATTTTCATCCATCACCATTGAGTTTTTAGCTAGGTTTTTGCAGATTTTGGCTTGGAGCTCTCATATTTCACCATCAAAGTGGATCAATCATCATCAACATATCAAGCTTGCATCTTAGGAATTGGGAAATGGCCAATTTTCACATCAAATTGACACCAATTCCCCCATGGGATCATGTGTTTGCTTTTCTAATTAGGATTGAATCTATATTTTCTTGTTTTATTGTGTTCTTCCTTGTTTTCTTTCCTAATTTGAAGTTTGTAAATGGATTTCAAAGGGAATCCTTGTTCATTCTTGCAATTGATTAACTAATGTGTTTATTCATTGTGTTTTGTAGGTATTCGGATTGGGGTTCACACAAAAATACAAGTATTTGGCTAAGTATGGCTCAAGAGAAAAATTTGCAAGAGTTTGGTTTATCACAAAATGATCTCCCCCCAAAATGAGAGAAAAGAGGGGGTATTTATAGAAAATTTTGAATTCTCTATAGAAATGGATGGTTGAAATTAAACCAACATGGCCAAGATGTAGGGCTATGGTGAGTTGAGAACTCACAAGCCCTCACATCTTGACATGTGGCATGTGAAGTGGCTTGAAAAGGATGATGGGTACATGAGTTGGAAGGAGAGTACATGACATGGAGGTACTACATAGTACCTTGGGATTGGGACAATATCTCCTCATAAAGGAGGTCCTTGTCCCCATGTGGGTGAGAGGACATGTGAGGAATTAAAATTTCTCAAATATCCACATGGGGATGAGATAAGGAATTTAAAATTCCTTGAAATGAATTGGGGGATTAAATGTGAATTAAAAATTCACATGGAGAATGGAGTGCCTTTTCCAAAAGGAGAAAGCCTTTAATAAGGTTGACTTAGAACACATTCCATAAATGACATGGGGATTAGGTTGACCTAATTAAGTGATTAAGGTTGTGCAAGTACCTGATTAGAAAAATTAATGACAGATTAGAGGCAAGTGGAAAATTATGGAGGATGTGACCTTGATGATGATTAGGGGTGTGCACATCTTAACCATAAATTAATTATGATGGTTAAGAGGGATTAGAGACCAATTTGCAAAATTTGGAGGATGTGACAATGAGAGAGAAAGTGAGGAATTAAAAATAAATTTAAAATTCCAAGAGGTAATATGACTAAATTAAATAAAGTGATATATTTATTTAATTTAGAGAGGAAATAGGGGAAAAATATTTATTAATTTAAATACTTTGGAAACCTTATGTAGGACACAAAATACTAATTAAATGGATGATTTAATTAATACTGGCAAAGAGGATGAAGTAGATGAGCAAAGGGATAATTAAGGAGACGTCTTTGACCATATGGAAGTGGTCAAATTTAGATGTTTACACTAATAAAAACACCTTTGAATGTACCTTTACACTATGTTGCATTTACAATAGCTTTTATATGGCCACCTTGCATAATACACTTTGCTTGCATATGGAGCCATCCTATTTTTTCATCCTATCGTTCATGTTGTGTGGCACCTTATCAAATTTATCAGGAGGTATAAGTTTGGTATGGTTAGCATATGGGAGTCAACCTAGGCATGACTTTCCCATAGCCACTTGCTTTTCTGTGTGAGCATATACTAGTTGCGTGTGTATGTGTCTCTAGGGGCTCACCTAGTGGATGACCTAAGGTTCCACTAGCCCTTGTGAGTGTGCATTTTTTTTGTATAGTGGACATCATGTTCCACTTGTAATTTTTTTTTGGACAAACAAATTAGATCTAATCCACATCACGTTGGATAAATGGTTGAGGGTTGATCCACCCCTCTGTTTCTTTTCCTTTCTTCTTTATGTATTTGGTAGTGTATGCTTGTATCTTATTGTTGCTTCATACATCATTCACATGTGTGTTCCTTTGTGCCTATGTTGGTTTGATGTAAGATCTTAGATCCTTGGGGCTTGGCCACCTCCTTGATTTTTTCCATCCTATACCATCCACATTAGTACACTTGGACCCTTGTTGATGCGAGTTTGTCTACTTTAGTGTGAGTTTGAAGCAAGTTCCTCTACTCACTAAAGTAGGAGGTAAATGTAATGTAGAAAAATGTATCCATTTACATTTTCACACTTGTTTGGGTCTTCCCTACTAAAACTGAGCTTCTTTACGCATTATTTGGTCCTATTTTGCATCCACAAGCCTTATTAAATGCATTTTGTAAGGATAATCTCGACATTTCACAGAAAGAAAATCATGATTCAGTGTTTGAGGTTGTGTTTCAGATCTAGTGATCTAGGACTCATATCCCACCTTAGGCATATGAGTCCCACCTAGGTCTCAGGGTCTGATTTTAAACATTGCATTGAACTTAACACTTCTTGGAGTTTATGTCACATGTTTAAGAGACAGGGACTCATTCACCCCAATTGGTGTATGACCTACTTTAACCAAGACCTATTTCAAATCAAATTCTTGGCAAGATTCTATTATCGTAGATCTGATGTTAGCTTGTAGTGTTGTAATTTAAAGAAATTTGGCATAAACAAGTATAAATACAAGGTTATTTCACATAATTTCTCCTAAGAAAGTTTTTGAGCAAACTAATATTTTAAAGAGAGAATTCCTAAGGCAATTCAAGTATTCAAGAGAATTCAAGAGTGAATTATCAAACATTTAGAGCATCATTGTAGATTCAAGCATCATGTTAAATTCATCGTGCATCATGTGTGTTTTTGAGCTAACATTTTTGATGTAGGTTTTCATGATTCAAGCAAGCATTCAAAGACATTATTTCATATCAAGATCAAGGGTCAAGATCCACATCCATTGGAGCTATTTCACACAAGATTACAACCTTTATTTCAAGGCTTTGGTGAGTTGCAACATTGCATATTGGTCATTGATCATTCCTTCCTTCTATTTCATTTCATTTCAAGGTTTGATTACCAAAACGGAGTTTGACCAAGGCAAAACCCTATTCCCTAACACAACATTTTTCTCCTCTTTATAGATCTAGGTGTTTTGGAGCCTAAAGATCCTTTGAAGACAAAGTTTCAAGATTGAAGAAAGTTGTCAAAGTTGTTAAGAAGATGTCATATTCATGGAAACTCACCTATAGATTAGAATTCAGACCTTTTGGACTCGAATATTGGACAAGATGAAAGCTACAAAAGATCACTCGAGGCTAAAAAAGTTTCATTAAAACCCTAATATGGGTACTAAATCACCACCTTGGGTGTATGAGTCCTAGTATACCTATTTTCAATATTTTTTGTAGATCTTGATTTTCCTTGATAGAAGATTCCAGATTCTACTTAGATTCTAGTAGTAGGACTAAATCGCCTAGTCTAGCGTATGAGTCCTAGTAAGCTTCAAAAAGTAGAATTTTAGAGTTGTAGACCTTGTCTTGACCTCTCCATTCTTCTAGGTTCATTTTTGTCTGAGTTATGATCGTTCATCTAATTTCATGTTCTAATTTTCTAAGGTTTAGTGCATTCTAGTTTTCATTTCTCCTTTGAAGCTTTTTTTTAATGGTGAACCCCCCTTTTAATCACACCTAAGAAAACCCCCTTGTCCTAATCCTTTCCAAAATTGAGTCACTTAGATGAGGGATCTCTAGGGTTTCCTTTAATGAACTAAGAGTGAAAGAGGTCCTAAACCCCTAGTTCCATCTCCTAAAAGGTGGAATACCTATTTCCTTTGCTACAGATAAGTATGCTAGTATACATTTTGTATTTATAGATATATTTAAATATTATTTTTAATGTAGATTAAATTATTAATATACACTTGTCTATATTTATCCATAGTGTTAATATATAAAACTATTATATAATTATTAAATCAAAATATATTGTTATAACCTTGTAATATTTATAAGATATAGATTTATTTAATATAAAACCTATGTAAGTTCAATGAAAGAAAAAATAAATATAAATGGTTATATCATAGATAAGAATTGAATTATGTACATTTGAATATAACATATCATAATTATTGTAGTGATGGACAATGTACTCCTTTACACTTTCTCACTTTTTTTACCTCCCCCTAATTAATTGGACTTAATTAAGCCTCTAATCGAACCAATTATGCTTTTAAAAGACTAATTAATCCTATTTTCTAAAAGGGGAACCTACATTAAACAATTGCAAATATCAAATTACCAATCTTGGAAAATGTGTCCTAGGTTTAGGGCCTAGGATCCATTTGTCTAAGGGCGAATGTGTCCTCCTTAAGTTTAGGAACCCATTTTTTAATATGTTTTTGGTGGTATTTTTATGATTCAAATTCAAATTGCAATTTCCAACCTTTAATGTTTAATTTTCAAGAAATTAAAAAATTACCTATAAATACAAGGTCTTTTTATCAATTCGAACCTAGAAGCAACCCAAGAACGTTTTGAGAGACTTAACAAGAGAAAAGATTATTGTAAAGAGCATTCAAGAGAAAAAAAAATCAGTCATCAAGATCAACAACATCATGTCAAAGTTATTTACATTCATCTGTGTTTTTGGAGCTAACATTATGATGTAGGTTTGAAGTTTTGCAGCATCACATCAAGTGTCAAATCAAGCATCCAATCAAGCCATTTCATAAAAAATCAAATCCTTAGAGAGATGTGTTAGTCTTTAGTCCTCCAAGGGAAACCATTAAAGGGTTTGGTGAGTAGCAATAAGCTAGTGGCCATTCATCATTCCTTCCTTTCATTATTATTTAATTTCAAGGTTTAATTACCAAAACAAAGTTTGACCAAGGAAAACTCCCATTCACCAAAAATAAACAAATTTTCCCTCTCTTTGTATGTGTAGATTTGCAGGTGAAGAAGGATTAAAGATTGATCAAAAGTACAATTTTGCAAAGTTGTCAAAGTTGTCATAAAAGTAGTCAAGCCACAAAATCTTACTTGCAGAATTTATTTCTGACTTTTCGATAGTGAGATCTAAGAAAATCAGGAATGCAGATCCAAGAGCAAAGGACTATGAAATCAAATTTTGGACCCCTGTACTAGGACCCATTCACCCTAGGGTGAATCTATCCTAGGAGGACACTCAATAACAAATTTTGGTGACTAGTACACATCAACTTACTCTTCTTAGATCTGCTAGAATTTTGTTGTTTTTGATTGTGTTATGCTTTAAATTGATGATTCAAATTTCACATCAAGCATAATTGAGTTCATTTAGTATTTTTAGCTTTTCTCCCCAAAGTGCACTTCAGTCATATTTACCTCGTCTTGTCATAAGGAAAAATACCCAAGATCTCCAATAGGTTTGACTCACCTAAGGGTTAAAAGTCAATCCTACCTTTGAGGATCTTTTCTTCCTAATGAAACAAGAAAGATAGGTGCATCATATATTCAATCACCCCATTTTGATAAACCTATTTTTCGTTGTTTCAATTATTACCTATTTTAGATTTATTTTCTATACTTAAGATATCATCTTATATAATTAAAAATCTAGTTATTTTTAGAGTATTATGTACTATTTTATTTACTAAATTACATAGTTATTTTTTAAAATAATTTTATTCACTATAGTTAAATAAAAATAGTCTTTTATAAAAATATAATTTACTTTTATAGAGTTACTAATATTTTCTATCCCAAATGTATACATTTTATTTATTTTCATTTGTTGTCTTTTTAATAGTTTTTGTTAACACATTGACACCATTACACTTCATCCCTTGCTACCACTATAGTTACATCTCTTGACATGATATAATTATTTATTGTGTAAATGCATGTCAAATTTAATCCTTGATATTTTTTATATATACAATCATACCATGAGACTCATTGCTGCCATTATAGAATGTCTCTCATTAAAATTAACTATAATTTAAAATTTATAAATATTTAAATAATTAAGTTCTATTCATTGATTCAAGTGAATTAATCAAGATTATAAATAAATGCATGGAAATAAAACTAGTAAATATTGTGGCTTACTTTGAAACTATGTACATATTGATGGTGACTAAAATAAGATTGATATAGAAAACTATTCATAAAGAATTTATATTGGATTGTGGATAGGAAGGCTGCGATGGATTAGATCTAAGAATTTGAGAGCCTAAAGACATGATTACGTCTTGATCAATGGCCTGAATTCATTCTAAGAAAATATGGTACTTTGGTACATGTAGCGAGTACTCACCTAATGCATATATGAATAAGGAAGGAGAACCATAAAGAGCTTGTTGTGCTAGGATTGAAGTATATTCCTAAGCCTAAGTTAGCTAGAGTACTTGGATTGAGTTAACAATACTAAAATAGATAAATAGTGGAAATACATTCTATGTTGAATTTTGGTTATGAGTAGCATTGAGCTAATTATTAATTCTTGTTAAAGCTTGATGGAAGAGGATTATTGACTATTGCAAAAAATACCCTTAGAGTGTTCTTTAACAATTATTATCAATGTGCTAATTGTTTGGTTATGTTTATGCTTTATAAAATAAGATGGGGGAGTAATGATGATTTTTTTGTAAAAGGAGAAAGAAATTATGTTCTTTGGATACTTTCTTTTCTTTTTTAAATGATCTTAGAGTGTGTTAAGATGATCTCTAAATTAAATATACATAGTTTATCAAATGCATAGTTAATTTTTTTGGCTCTCACATTAATTGGAAACCATTAAAACTTAGGATGCTCAACTTAAAAAATAATAATTCAAATTTTAGAAAAGGGGATGTAGTTGTCCATATAACCTAATCTACGAGATATGATTGTTAGTGTGATTTATTAGGGAATGGAAAATTGATTAGAACTAGGTTAGGAAATTTTTTAATTAAGGAATGTATTTAATACTACAGTGTAGGGTTTAGGAATGATGTTAGTGATCACAACAATAGTCAAATTATATTCTCAAATCATGTATTAAAGATATCAATCTAAAGTGACTCAAAATAAGTGAGGAAAAATTTAAGGGTGTGCACTCTTTTCTCTATATTTTGCACTCACTTTGATTTGTACATGTAAAACTAAGTGCACATACATATAAAAATAGAAGAGAATAAGAAAAACTATGATAAATGTAAATCCAATTTATAGATCAAAAAATCCTAATCAATTGAAACAAGTTTGTGCCACCTATTGAAATACAAATAAAATAAAAATAAAAATCCATTAAATTTTTTGTACTGTGAAATATTTTACATTGATTGAGGAGTAGAGAGAAAAATGTGACTATTAAAAAACAAGTAAACTAAAGTTATAATTTGAAATAATAAGCATGTGTGAAGTGAAATATATGTTGATTACATAATGCGGGCTTACAATACACTTATCTTTGTAATTGACCAATTATAATAAAGGAAATTTCATATTGTGAAATTCATTTCATTATCTTTTACACCTATTTTAGCCCCTTTCCCTTTTTTTGACTTCTAAATAATATTCAAGCTATATTCAAATTATGTTATTGTAGACATCCAAATTTTACCACCCCCATATGGTCAAATTCATCCCCTATATTCGTCTATCTCGCATCCCCCATCAGCATTAATTAAAAAATTTATTTAATCAATGTTTCCTCTTTTTATAATGTTCCTAAGGTATTTAATTTAATAATTGAATACTTTATCTGTTGTCACCTTTCTTCTCTAAATTAAATAAATGTATTTATTTATTTAATTTGGTCACTTGGCCTTTTGAATTTAAATCAATTTTAAATTCACCTTTTTCTCTCTCCTTGTCCCATCCTCCATAATCCCCCTTTAATCCGGATTAGTTTAATCAATCCATGATTAGGATGTGCACACCCTTAATCTAGATTAATGTCACATCCTCTATATTTTGCAACTTTCCTTAACCCTTCATTAGCCTTCCTAATCACCTGTTTGCACAACCTTAATTGCATGATTAGTTCAACCTAATCCTTATGCCATTTATGGCATACCCCCAAATCAACTTTCATTAATGACTTTCTCCATTTGGACAAGGCAGCCCATTCCCCCATGTGAATTAAAAATTCACATTTATTCCCCCCATGCATTTTAGGAATTTTTAATTCCTCTCCTCTTCCCCATGAGCATATTTGATGAATTTTAAATTCCTCATGTGTCACATCTCCCACATGGGGACAAGGACCTCCTTTATGAGGAGATCTTGTCCCAATCCCAAGGTACCTTAAAGTAACTCCACCTCACTTGACACTTGGGAAAATGTGAGAGCTTGTGAGTCTTCAACTCACCTAGCCCTTGATCTTGTCCATGGTGGCAAAATATCAACTCTCCATTCCTTAGAGGCATTTCCCCTAAAATTAGAGGATTTTTCCCTCATTTACAACAATCAACAATCTAGCAAGCAAACACACAAGAACTCAATCCTTCACCATTGCTACAACTTTGAGCTCCATTTCACATCCATATTGTGCATCTACCCATATACCCACTTACACCATTGCATTCCTCACCTCGTACACATCGTTTTGCATAATTAGGTTTCATGCTATTTGTCATTTGAAGGAACACACAATCAAATGAATCGATAGGGCCAACCAACCAATCAACTTGGACAAGGTAACTCACTCCCTTTGCTTTATTTTGTTCAAGTTTAACTCGGCTAATCGTTGAGGTGTTGTTTATGTTTTTCCTTGCTTGCATTTCATTTCGTTTTGCATTTTAGACTAGGAGATTTAACACTACACATATTTTTTGGCATGCCCGGTGGGACCCATGTGATGGGTCCAACATTTTACGTATGCTATTGTTTGAGTTTTGCAGGTTCAAGTTTCACACGTAGGGGCAAATCTGCCATGAAGAGCGAATTTGCACTTAGAAACAGGCGAACTTGCATCCAAAGGAAAATTTTCCTATTACATAGGCAAAGTTGCAAACAAGCAAATTCGCCCTTTTTTGTGAGAAGAGGTGAACCTGCCTTTTGGGGCTAATCTACTTAGGCACAAGGGAAAATTTTCATTTTGGGGAAAACCTGCTCGTGTTACAAGGGTGAACTTGACTTTTGAGGCGAAGTTGCAGAGTCAAGAAAATTCGGCCATCCTCACAAAACAACCAAAGTTGCTTAGAAGAAAAGGTGAATTTTCTCTTGGAAGGGGTGAACTTACCCATTAGAAAGGGCGATTTTGCCTCACATAGAGGCAAATCTGAGGTAAACCCGAGACTTGAATTTCCATTTTTTCAGCTTTTGTTTGGTTTTGGTTTTATGTACTGATCCACTAACTTGTCTATTTGTGAGTGTGCCTGGTTTTCACTAAGGATTTTTCCAACTTGTTCTCATCCATCCAAGACTGGTCATTGCAAACTACTAACACATTTTTTGTAGAACAATCAGTCCAAGACTTTTTAGTTAGTCTATTTTTCATTTATTTCCATACTAGCTAGGCACACGTAGCATTAATTAGAGGGTCAATTAACTTTTTTGTTGTGTTTGGGAGTGGTTGTTGATGTATCCAATCCCCTTGCGTCATTTGGCGATCGTGGGTGACGAGAAATAGTAATTCACTCTAGTCTGGTTGAGTCTACCTAGGAGGTGTTAGTGCATCTAAGCTCTCCCCTTGCGCTACATGTGAGCCTAGGGACTAGCTGAAAACATCTACTATCTTCTTCCCTTAGCGGGACCTGCCTAAGATTTCATCATCCAAGGAAAAATCCCAACCACGTGTTATTAGTGGGGAGTATAAAGGGGGAAGAGCTAAAACTGTACCTCAATCCAGTCTATCATGTTTGGCAAAGTGTCGAAGCTAGCGTGATACCTATTTAAGACGTGAAGAGTTGGTCTAAGTTTCTAGTATCTCGCTAGGGCTCTTGACTCACGCTTGTGACGGGCTAGTATTCATGGTTGTGCCCCACGTATCATGTGTATATCGAGGACTCATGAGATAGTCTTGTTTAGCCTAGATAGAGACCCATGTTTTAGCTGCAGCTTGGTGTAGTGTAGGGGATATGCACCATACCTTGAATTTACTCACCACGTACTCCCTTAGGTTGAGATAGAAATTCTCATGGTGGACTATGATAGTCCTTGAGTGAGAGTGTGAAGGTGAGCCTGTGGCGTCCATTGATGACCCTGTGCCACTGGAACACAAGTTATCCACCTTCGTGAGAGAGGGTGATCTAGAGAACCACCCCAGTATCATGAAGTAGTAACCTTGGGTTGTCCGCTCAAGGTGGTGGGCCTACATCAACTTTGTAAACCCATATCACTAATTCTAGGTTTGTGATGCTTGGCATGTCTTTATTGTGTGATACAAGTGCTTTCATTTTCTGTTGAGTCAACCTAGCCTTTTGTCTGCTATTTTTCATGCTTGTTGTCCTTTTCCACAGTCATCCCTTTCCTGTAGAGGTGAATTTATGGGTATGTGCAGGATCATCATGGAAAAAATAGGCCCTTAAGTGGCAAAAAATTCAGAAAAATTAGAGTTAGGCAACTTGGCATAAAAGTTTGAATAATTTATCTATATTATTTCAAAAATATGTAAGAATAGAATTTGTAGCAAATTGAATGTAGTTTCTAAACTACTAGGTTTATTTATTTTTTAAAATCTATTTGGTGACAGTTTAAAATTTCAATGCAATAATACTTAAATTTCGGGGAAAAAATAAGAAGTAGGTGTCTGTCTAACAACCCTAACCACAATAAAATGATAATATTTTTTATAATATTTTAGATATAAGTACAGGGACTCATTCCCAATGTGATGCATTTTTTTTGTAATTTTTTTCCAAGTAAATAATTAATTATGAATTTTTATTACAACTTTTAAAAAATATAAAACTCATATGTCTAACCACCTTAACTTGGTCAAAACTTCATGACATTCAATTTTTCTTTTTTTAATCCTATAGCATGCAAAGCATAGAATGTGATGTATTTTTCAGATTCAAAAATGTGATACCGTTTGAAAATAATAGATATTTTTCAATCACCTAACAATAGGACTTTAGTGTAATTCAAATAGAAAATGAATAATAATTATTTATTAAATTCAAAGTAAAAGTATAATTTATATTGGTGGAAAGTGAGAATCTCCTCTAAAAACCCTTTTTGTTTCATCAATTTGGGTTAAAAAAAAGTTGTCAGCCACATACCCTACACATACACATCATATCACCACTTTTTGGCCCATCATGATCTTGCACATACCCTTACCCCTTACAAAGGCAAATTTGCACTGTAGATAGGCGATTTTCCCTAAAAAGGGGAAATTTCGCATCTAGTCCAATCCAACTCATCCGTTTGTGCTAATTCGTCTTTGTCAGAGGCGAATTTGCTTGTGGGTCAATTTTTAGAAGACCCCATTTTCACCTATTCTTTGAAACAAGTGAGTCTGTCTGGCCTTTAGGTGAGTCCATTAGTTGTCATTCATCGAATTCGCCCATTTTTGACAAAACAGGCAAATTTTCCATCTCTTAGGGGTGAACCTGTAGTCCACAAGGGTGATCCCGTTCTTAGTCTAAGTCATCCCATCAGTTGGCATCCATCAAATTCACCTGTTTTCATAGAATAGGTGAATTTTCCCTCTTCAGGGGTGAACTCACTATCAATCCAGGTCAGTCTGTTCATCTGCTTGTTTGTCAAATTCACCTGTTCTCTTAGGACAGGTGAGTTTTCCATAGCCTTGGGAGGATTTTCTTCAGAAAGGGGCAATTTTTCTACCTATCCAAGTCTTCCATCCATTAGGGTAAAGATTTAGGCGAATTTGTTTGTCAAGTAGGCAATCTCATTTTTAGGCGAATCTGTTCCCCATCTGTACCATTCAGGAAATAGAAGAAATTTTCATCCCCATTAGGTGATCTTGAAAGTCAAATCTATCCATTCTCTTATGATTTTCCAAGGTTTTAGGTGATTCTACTAGCTATTTGGGTGAACTTGCTATTAGATAGGAAAAATTGCTTATCAAATTTGCATGTTTTTAGTGCTAGTCTAAGTTTGGGAAAATTTGATCACTTGGATTGGTGAAGTTGCTCAGCAAATTCACCTATTTCTTGTACCTATCTAGATTTGGGAAAATTTGCTCTCCTTGAATAGCAAAGTTTGGTAAATGCAGAGATGGATTTTCTCAGGTTAGATAGGCAGATTTGTTGAACCTAAAGAGGAAAGGTTGCTTGACACAAAGGCATATACATTTCCCATAAAAATTCCAAAGAGTAAATACTTTTGGCCACTAAAATCTTTTCATTTTTTAGGTCCTTTGTCATGATCAAATTTATTTTATCATTCTTTGTCCGCCTGTAATCTTCACTTTAGTCCATCTGCATTTTCCAAAAGCCATCTGTTCATCAGTGAAATCATATAGGGGTATCTTAGAACATCTATAGATCACATATCCATCATCGGTTCATTAATTCTAATCCTCTAGATTATGTTTCAGAGCTCTTTATCCATGTTGGCATAGGTGACTAATCCCAATCATCATCATCTGCATCTACTTAGGATTGTCATCCATCCCGAGTCAGTCATCATCTTCAGCCCAATCAATATGCTTCCATCTTGAGGTGGATTTGGTGTCGTAATCATCCATTTCTCCTTCAATCCAATCAATCAGCACCGTGCATCACCTAGTTTGATCTTTGAACTTGGTCTAGAATCTGTTTCATCATCCTATCCCATCAATTATCCAATCTTATCGATCATTTCATCTCATCAATCAATCTAATCCAATCCAATAACATCCCCTATCTAATCATCCTTGATCAATCAATCCTTCATCTAGTCTAATCAATTCTTTAATCATCACTTAGGTTATTTCTGCACTGCAAAGTAGAGTGTAGCCTCATCTTAAGTTCATTTGGTATTTTTTCATTTTCATGCCCCTTACTCGATCACAGGCAAAGAAACTCATGGAAGACCAACAAGCCCAAGGTGCTCAGGTCAACACTTCTCAGGATCCCAACAATGATGCCTCATCTCAATCCAATACCAATGTCCAAAACACTTCGCCACCTAGTGATGAGAACATGGTTGTCTAGCCTGAGGTCATAGTCAATGAGTACCTTAGTAATCCCACCAATCTCCAAATGACTGATCACCTCCTTAACAATCGTGGGGACAAAATTATTTCCACCTTAATCATGAGGGGATTCAAACCACCACCTGACTTTGACATGTCGCAATAGGTCAACATCACACCCCCTCTAGTGTCTCAGGACCCCCAAAATCCATAGAACATTCCAAGAAATTCGTATGTCCCCGAGGGTCCACCTATAGATAATTGGTATCAACCTGGGTTCATAAATGCTATACTTTATCAAGTTGGCAGTGTTCCTCATATTCTGATTTTATTCGTGGGAGCACAACTATATCCAAATAATCCCCTTGCTTGTGGTATGCTACAAAATCTACTGCCTCCACCACCTACAATTCTTATCTAGCAAGGTTCGACCTTCATACCATTTGCACCACCTCTCCTACCTAATCAGCCAGATCAACCACCTGTAAACATTGGGGGCAATCCTTTTCTTGCACTTTCACCACCTCTAGGAGCTACACCCACAACCAACTTACTACTGTCACCCTTCACATCTCAGCAGCCGCCCCAAGGCAACATCCCTACATTCTAGCAGCCTTCGGTTAACCCATAGTAGTCCACTTCATCGCAACCACCTCATCAAAAAGTGACGAAACACACTGCCATCCCATCTCAAGTACCACAACATACCATTATTTCCATCCTGTCTCAACCACTTCATCAACAACCTCCACAACAAAATATTCCAGTCCCACAACAACATATTGTCGTTCCAACTCAATCCCCTCATCATGAAACACAAGCTACATCATAGCCTCAACAACCACTACAAGTGGCCTCAATACAGATTTGTCAACAACAACATATCCCATCTTTCCCTCTACACCAACAACCACCCTAGCATACTCAAATACCTCCGCAAATGCAACGAAATCCCCTTACACAATACCTTTATCACCCATCAAGCACATATGCCATCTTTGCTACTCCCTCAAATCCTAATCCCAATTTTGTTCCTTAGAATCCTCCAAAATCCCAACCACCACCTTACACTAACCCCCAACAATCACACTCAAATCCTTATTACCAAATGTCCAATCTGCAACCACCTTCATATACTACCCAACACCAAATGTTGCATATAATTACCAATCCAATTCGTATTACACCCAACAACAACCACCCTATCAACAAGGTGCTCTCTCCATCTCTTATTATCAACAACAACCATCATATCAACAAAGCACTTCCACCTCATTGTATTACCAAGCCCCTCCACAGTATCAAAAGGGTGCTTCCACCTCATATTACCAACAACAACCACCATATTAGCAAGGTGCCTCCACTTTATATTACCAAAATCCATCATCCTTCTATCAATCTTATGCCAATCTGCAACCACAGTTCACCTATACCAATTAGTATTAGCAAACACCTCCATATACACCTCCACCAACATACGATCAAACTGCTTCGGCCCCAACTTCATTCTACCAACAATGCTCCTTATACTCAATCCAATCTGTCTAATTCGACTCCCTTAGCACCTGCTAATAAAGAGTGGGAAGAATTCAAAGCTACATTAAAAGACTTGCAAGCAAGGACTAACAAACAATCCTTTAAGTTTGAAGACATTTGTCCCTATCCATTCCATCCCTCAAATTCACTAGTTCCTTTTCCAAATCATTTTGAGACACCAAAATTTGATAAGTACAAAGGAACTAAAGATTCAAAGAACCATCTCCAGGAGTTCTATTCCCATTGTCAAGAAGTCCAACACAATGAATATTATCTCCTGCGATTATTTCCAAAGAGTCTAACTGGGATAGATCTTGATTGGTTTATGACTCTTCCAAAGGGATCCATCAAGTCTTTTGTAGATCTTTTGGAAAAGAAAATAACACTTATCCTTTAATCTAGAGAAGGATATTGATACTTTGGATCTTTTGAAAGAGAAGCAATGCGATGGAGAAACTTTTGCAAGCTACCTTTAAAGGTGGCAAGCTTTGGCTAGTCAGATGAAATCCCCGCTCAGAGAAAAAGGCATGGTCACCCTTTTCGTCAAAAACTCTCACCTAGATATGGCACATAATTTTAAGCTCCACTATGTCACAACCTTAATAGAGGTAGTAGAGAAGGGTCCTATCCTTGAGAGGGAACTTATTGCTGAAGGGCTAATCAAATTTTTTGATCCTGATAAGGAAAAGTCATCTGGGGATAAACCTCGCTACTAGAACAAGAATAAGAACATTGTCAATGATGGTGTCACTGACACCAAACATGTTCAAGTAGCTAACACCTCTCAGAGACAACAACACATCTCTAATCAACCATCTATTTCCAATGTCATATTAGTGCCACAGGGGGCACCTTGTCCTCCTTAGTAGTCCAATTAGAATAATCAAGGGAATAAAAAATGTCAATTCACTCAGTTAGGAGAACCCTTAAGTGTCATTTTCAATAGGCTTCTTCAGGCTAGTTACCCGAACACATATCTTGTGACCAAGCCTTTTGATGAGTCTAAACCCAATCTGGCCTGGTATAAAGAAAACGAGTATTGTGACTTTCACAAGATCAAAGGGCACTCTACAAACAAATGTCAAGGGTTGAAAACCTACATCCAAGATCTTATAGATCGGGGAAATATACATGTGGATGCCAACTAGGCCCCATCATCTAATGGTTAGCTTCAAATATATCAAAATTCCTTCCCAAAACATAACCAAGGTGCTAGTACATCAAATGCAAATCTTCGGTCGAGTAATACTAATAATCAGAATAACAACACAAACAATGTTAGCTATAATAATGTGCCATATAACTATGATGGCATTGTCATGTGCATTATCCAGGCTGAGCCACGTGTGTCTATGATACGCATAAAAGGAAAAGATCCACAGTGGGTTGTTATGACCCACCACACTCGCATCACCATCCCTGGAGCCTCTACGTCAACCCAACCACCACCTATAAGTTCCTAGTATAATATTCTCAATCACCTAGGAAAGAGTCTAGCCCAAATATCAATTCTAGATTTTCTTAAGCCTTCTCCTGTACAGCAAGAAATCTTAACCAAAGCTTTACAGGATACCCATGTTCCCAACGATATAGATCCTACACAATTTCAAGCATTGGTGGGATACCTTTCAACCACATATTTGCTAGGTTTTAGTCAAAATGACATGCCTTGTATTGATTCGAACCATAACCATCCCCTCCATATTGAAGTCCTCATAGCTTTCCATAAAGTGAAAAGGGTCTTGGTAGATAATGGCTTTGACCTAAATCTTTTCACATTAAAGTTCATAAAATAGGTAGGCTACACCCACGCCGACTTAAATAACTAGGTTATCACTATCAAGGCATATGACAATGCAGAATGTGATTTCGAGGGGACTATTTGTCTTCCAATCCAGGTTGGTCCTATTGTACAGTACACTACCTTCAATGCCCTTGATCTGGACCTCCCGTATAACCTTCTTCTTGGCCACCCATGGATCCATGCCATGCAAGTTGTTCCATCCACTTACCATCAGTGCCTGAAATTACCATTCGATGGGATGGAAGTTATGATACACGTTGATCCACAACCATTTGATTATTGTCATGCACTAGAAGCCTCCATCCCTCATTCTCATCACTGTCCAAGAGTAGAAATGGGGGCACCTCAGGCCTCATCATCCCAGCCATCTTCAACACACTATCCACTACTTCATCCACTCCATCATCCACATCTAACTCCAACATTACCAATGTCCACATCATCGACAAGGGTTGTGGTGAATATGAAATGCATACAACATTAAATTTGGTGACCATGCCACCATCACCTCATATGTATGGCCAACCTTCTCAGTCTGCACCAAAGCAAGAAGAGAAGACAATCACCTTGAGCTCTAACAATTTGGGATCCAACACTTTTCGTTCCCTTGGACTAAGACAAGATACACCAGAGGATGACATCAGTCAATGGATATATCATGAGGAGCCTGAACCTTCTCCCCCTCTAAAGGAGTATTTCCAGGAGACGTATCCTTATTCTGCAAAGTTAGTTGAAAAATATAATTATCAAGGGGGAGGATTGGAATAGAAGAGAAAGGAAGGAAATAGCCTGTTGACACCCTAGTGCGACCAAGATACTTGGGCTTAGGCCATGACAAAAAAAAGGGTCCTATTCCATCAACTAGTGCTTCTAACAACATTAGTGTGGAAAACAGTCTCCTCGAAGACAAACTTGAAGAAGAATCCATAATACGTGTGTACGATGACGTGGATCTCTCCTCCATGTTTGATTGCCTATCCTTCCTCTCCATTAGCCTATCCCTTCACCATCCTGAGCTCATTGACTGGGACCTACGTGGTAGCGCACCTGTTGACACCTTTCCCTCGTTGGATGCTTATGTGCACCTTATGGGATTGGGGGAGGATGAATTCCCTAACTGCAAAAATAAGAAGAAACAAAATAAAAAAAGGGTCACCTAGTGAAAACATCTCAAAGGAACTTCTTGACTCAGAAAAGGTAAAAATAAAGGGTGTATCTAATAGTGAAAACGTCGACAAGGCACTAGAAGAAGGGGACGTTCATCTTTTCCTTGTGGGAACTCAACTATCTGAATGATCATCTATTCTCATTGAAGAAACACAAGAAGTAAACTTGCAAACCAAAAAAATCTGAAAATCACATATGTAGCGAAGTCATTATCATAAGAGCACTCCATCATCAATTTTGCATGGGCCTATTCAAATATGCCAGGTTTGGATCCTGCTCTATTCATACACCATTTGGACATCCATCTAGATGGTAAACCTGTCAAGTAGAAACTTAGAAAGATGCATCCTCAAGTAGCTTTGTTGGTCAAGAAAGAGTTAGAAAAACTATTAGAGGTTGGGTTCATAAGACCCATTGACTACTTTGAGTGGATATCCAACATAGTGCCAGTTGCTAAACCAAATGGGAATATTAGGATTTATATAGATTTTTGGGACCTCAACAAAGCCTATCCTAAAGATGATTTCCCTCTACCAAACATTGACATGTTGGTTGATTTAACTGCTAGACATGAGATGCTATCCCTCATGGATGGTTTCTTTGGCTACAACCAAATCAGAATTTTTCCAGAGGATCAACATAAGACTTCCTTCACCACACCTTAGGGTGCCTTCTGTTACAATGTCACACCCTTTGGCCTCAAGAATGTGGGGTAAACTTATCAACATACTATGATCGTCATCTTCCATGACCTTATCCACATTATAATGGAGGATTATGTTGATGATATGTTGGGGAAATCCAAAACAAGAGAAGAGCACCCTATGATCCTAAAGAAGATCTTCAAGCAGCTAGAGAATTACAAGCTACATCTGAATCTGAAGAAGTGTGTATTTGGGGTCACATCAGGAAAGCTATTGGGATTCATCATCTCCAAAAGGGGAACAAAGGTAGATCCTGCTAAATTCAAAGCAATCATGGAAATGTCTCCACACAATTTAAAATAGCTGAGGATCCTTCAAGGTAAATTACAATCCATCAGATGGTTTATAGCTTAGTTAGCTGACAAGTGCCAATTGTTCACCCATTTATTGCAAAAGATACCACCTTCAAGTGGGATTCAAAGTTTCAGTTAGGTTTCAACAAAATCAAAGAGTATTTGGCTCATTTTCCCATCCTCATGCCTCCAATTCCAAGAAAACCACTTCTGTTGTATATTTTACCTACTTCAGTTGCACTGGGGGAACTATTAGCCCAACATGATGAGTCCTCAAAAGAACGAGAAATTTACTACATCATTCAAACCTTAGTCAGCTATGAACTCAATTATTTCCTGATGGAAAAAGCTTGCCTAGCTGTAGTCTTCAGTTCACATAAGCTTCATCACTATATTCCCAGTCATCCCATGAAGCTAATATCAAAAGTAGATCCACTCAAGTATCTATTATCCAAAACATATTTGATTGGCCGCATGACTAAGTGGGTTATGCTATTGAGAAAGTTTGACATAGAATATGTGGACCATGAGGCGATTAAATTTTAAGTAATAGTAGATCAGTTGGAAGATGCCCCTTTGGTGGATGCTTATCCCTTGGTCACTGAGTTTCCTGATGAGGAGGTTCTCATAATCATAGAAGTAGCTATGTGGACACTCTATTTTGATGGATCATACATGCATAATGGAGTTGGGGTAGGTATCTTGTTTGTCACCCCACAAGGTGATTACATCTCGAAGTCATTCAGGTTAGCTTTCACATGCACAAACAATATAGTAGAATACAAAGGTCTTCTTACTAGTCTCAGGATTTCCATCCAATGAAACATCACTCACTTACGAGTCCTTGACGATTCCTAGTTGATCATCAAATAGGTTAATGATGAGTTTCAAACAAAATATCACAAGTTGTTACCTTATAAGCGCATGGTGGATGACTTCAAGAAGTACTTCACCTCTATCTAGTTCGAGAAAATCCCTAGAGTTCAAAATAAGGTAGCTAATGCAATGGCTACAATTGCTTCCTTGATTGACATGTTGAAAGATCAAATAGACTATGAGTTCCTAGTCAAACAACTTTTAATCCCTACTTATGACATCCCTGAGAGAGAAATGGTATGCGACATCGTAGGTCTTAAGTCACCATGGTATCACAATATTTACACTTACCTTCATGATAACATCTTACCCCCTGACCTTACCTGAAACCAACAAAAATATTTCATCCAATGCACCTCTCATTACACCATCGTGGGAGACACGCTCTATCATTGTGGGTATGATGGAACCCTTCTTAGGTGTCTGAATGAGACTGAAGCTCACACTGTGTTAACTGAGGTACATAGTGGTGTTTGTGGGGCCCATTCTAATGGCATGGCCTTAGCCAAGAGAATTCTTAGAGCTGGGTATTACTGGCCTACATTGGAGCATGACTCTTGTGAGTTTTTGAAGAAATGCTTACCTTGCCAACAAAATGTGGATTTGATACATGCTCTTTCCCAAGATTTTCAGCCTCTCATAGCACCATGGCCATCATAGCACCATGGCCATTTTCTCAGTGTGGTTTTGACTTGATCAACAAGATATACCCCCTCCTCTAATGACCATGCTTTCATTATCACTGCCACTGAGTAATTCACCAAGTGGGTAGAAGCAATGCCACTCTCTCAAATTATGAGTACTCAGATATCCAAATTTATCCTTTTCCATATTCTTTGTAGATATGGAATCCCATCCACCATCATCATGAATAATGAAAATCCATTCAAAAACTAGGCCATGAAACACCTTTACAAAACCTTCCACATACAACATCGTTGGTCCATGCCCTATTACCTACAAGGAAATGGTCAAGTGGAGGCCACCAACAAAACCTTAATCAAAATCCTTAAAAAGGTGGTTAATAATTCTAGTAGAGATTGGCACCTCCATCTCCATCCCGCCCTTTGGGCATACCGCACTTCCATCTGCACTCCCACTAGCACCATTCCATATTCTCTCATCTATGGTGTTGATGCCATCTTGCTGATCAAAGTTGAGATCCCAT
The DNA here is from genome assembly GCA_007258455.2 of Sequoia sempervirens. NCBI lineage: Eukaryota > Viridiplantae > Streptophyta > Pinopsida > Cupressales > Cupressaceae > Sequoia > Sequoia sempervirens. The sequence continues at coordinate 418,610,547 of VDFB02281492.1, forward strand.
TGCTGAGAATATCTCTAAAGAATCTCATAAGTGATGAAGATGCTCGAGTTGCACAACTGAATCAATTGGAACACCTAGACGAAAAATGGATCAAAGTATACAATCATCTTCAAGCATACTAGCATTGTCGTAGGAGAAGCTACAACAAGAAGGTTTGTCCTTGCCAGTTCAATATTGCCGATCTATTTCTTAAGGAGAATTAGCGTACCCAATAGGATCGAGACAAGAAAGGGAAATTTGAAGCAAATTGGTTGGGTCCCTATGTTATCACTACTAATTATGGATCTGGGGCATGTAGGCTTTCCACACTTGAAGGAGAGCCCCTAGAGGAACCCATCAACATCATGCACCTAAAAAGGTTTTACACCTAAGTTAGCTGGGTTATCCTATCCTACAAAAATACCAAATAAAAAAGTAAAAATTGTGAAAAATACAAAAAAATAAAAAAATTCAAAAAATCTAAAAATAATAAAGAGAAATAATCCATCCTATGGTGAAAACCACCCTTGGTGGTGCCCTAGATAAGTACATTTGGTGAATACCTGGTAATAGGTGTCATTTGTAAAGGGCTTAATCATTATCTACCTTGCATCCTAGTTGCTTTATGCTTTCATCCATCTTATCCTCACATTCTTTCGACCCAGTATTTTCATCCACATCCCCTTATAATCTATCACTTGGTATGTTTTGGTTGAGTATTGTACAATCCTTATCAGTTTTTCACAATCCTGATCTTTTATCCCAATCTGAGCTTGTGTCATCTATCTGTGTCATCAGTTAGTCTCTCACTTTCATCTAGGGTCTTCCATCGTGTTGGTCCTCACTAGGTCCCATCCCGTCCTATCTTTTATAGCGAATCAGACTGCATACACCTTCATTTGGTCGCAGTCTTTCCTCCCTTGATGGATATCCTCGTTATTTTTAGTATCTAGAATAGTACGGTCTACAAACTGACTTGGATTTTCCCCCTGGGCTTTTATCCATCATGTCATGTCCATTTTCGTCTATCATTTGTCTAGTTTTGTCTTTTTTTGTGGTCTTTTTCAAACTACATTGCCCCTATGCTTTCACGTAGGCAAGGTCAATCATTTGATTTTCCCCCAGGGTTTTTTTCCATCCAGCCTTTGTCCTCCATCTTCATCTCCATCGTCCACTTTTTTCTTTTATCCATGGTATTTTATCGAACTACGAGGGCTCTGCACTTTTACATAGGCAAGGCTAATCTCTTATCAGCCCCTAAGCCTCTAGGTCTTTAGGGTGTGTTAGTCTTGTGTTGTGTCTTGTGTCATGTCATCGAGTATGTCCCTATCTAGCTGGTTCTTCACAAACGAGATCCACTAGTATCATGAGATTCAATCGGTTTCGAGTATCCCGAGTCATGTTGATCACTTCGTTTAGTTTCCATATTTTGTCTTAACAGAATGCATCCTTCCTCATCAGACCACATCAATCTCATCCACCTTTTGATCCTGTGGCAAAGGACATTTGAAATTGATTGCTTTCTTATGATGCTTTTGGTATTTGGTTTATCATTTGAGCTCCCTATCATACCTTGTTAGGGTTTCCATGATCCATCATATTATGGTTCGCTTTGACTAGTAAACATAGAGGAATTTCTTAATCTTTTGTTTGTTGATGTCTACTTGGTTGTCCCATGTAGTACCCACCAAGATCCCTACACTTTTGTGTTATTTTGGGGCATCCTTTGTGCTTGTAGTTATCTCAATGTTTGTCCCAACCAAATTCATCACGACTTTGGGGTGTTGGGATAACCTTCTTGTATGTTGTGTTTGTTTCATGCATTAGACACTAATCTGCCTTGGTTCCTTATACCCTGGCATATCGTGTCTTATGCTATAGAAAAATTTAGTGCTCTAAAAATGGAAAATAGCATTAGGATTGCATTTTATTTTCCATTCTATTGCATTGCATTTTTTCTCCATTTATCATGTCCCTAACCTATGACTAGTGATTTTGGTTGTGCAAAAATTCATCCCCCATCTCATTTTCTTCTTAGGATTCCTACGGTTCTTGATAGGTTTAGTTTCACACCCATCCTCCCTTAATTTTATAATGATTACAGGGAAAGTACTTGCCAATAAGCTAAAGCAAGTATGATATGCAAATAAAGTAGGCCTACCATCAACTTACATCACTATGCAAGCCCTTATTTACACTCATTCCCTTGCTAATCTCATTTAGATATCAATGTTTGTAAGGAATTTAATTACATCCCATCACCCATATAGGTTGAATTCATTTTAAAGTACAATTTGATCTCAAATGGAGAAAATTTTCACCTCATCTAGAATGGTGGGTTCATTGCATTGCATCTCATCCCATGTGCATTGTCACATCATATTCATTTTAAATTGTTTAGATTAATCTTAATTGGTTATTCTAAGCATCTTAGGTTCATTTCATTATCAATTCATTGTATTAACATTTTTATATTAGTCTATCTCATTAATACATTGCATACATCGCCACCTGCATCATTAATAATTAGGCTCATGTCCATAGCATATAACATTATAAATTAGACGTCACATCCTGCATCACAAGCATTAGGCATAATGCATCTCATCCATTTCATCCACATAAGCTTGCATGCAAATCATTGTAAACACATGCATCATCATAATAATCACCATCATAATCATCCATGACAAAACACATGCATATACATGTGCATAACTAAATCATCCATCACATAAGCACAATATAGTGTCAATAAGGGCTGCCACATATCATATAAATATCAAAATGTAATGTCCAACACATGGTCCATAATAAAGTCCATCGTAAAATCAAAATAAATGTCCATCATATACATCAATAACCATCGAATACAAGACAAGTATAGGGCTTTGAATCAAATGTAGAGACTACATCAATGATCAAAATGATCTATATCTAATCTATGTTATGGGATCTGTGGTCTTTGCCCCTGTATACCCCACATCCACCCTACACCTGTCAAAAATTGGTATCTTGTCCTCTATCCTCTGTCCTCTCTACCCTGAGCTGCACTCATATGACCCCTATGGTGAATCCAAAATTGGCCCTCTACATGAGGGAGTCTCTCGATAGCTGCTATATCCTCATGTACCCTAGTGACCATGATGGTGTTGGCATCTGTGGTGCCACTCAGACGTAGGGAGGTACACATCGTGTAGCATCTAGCACCTCTCTGAAATAAGCCCCCATATAATAGTTGGACTCCCTCATGCACTCATACCTATCCACCACCTGTATCTTGGATGCATCTCACTCCACCCTATACTTGTCTCGTAATCTTGAGAGGTGCCTCCTCTCTTGCTCCCATGCATCCTGCACCATCTATAGTTGATCTATTTGTGCCTACATCTATGACATTTGATCTACCATTGCGTCCCTCTCACTCTACAAGGCATATACCTGTGCCTCTGTCACATCCCTTTCACCCTACAATGTCTGCATCTATGCTCAGATCACATCTCTCTCATCCTGCAAGGCATGCACCTGCACCTCTACTACATACCTCTCATCCTGCATGGTCAACAACTGTACCATCGCTGCCTCTACTCTCTCTAACACTGACCCTGTGTCCCCGACCATCTTGTTTGCAACCTCTGCTCTGTCTTAGAGCTCATCTTGCTCCCTCCTCAACTTGATCCTCTCTCTCTACAACTCTACTAGTTGTCTTCGGGCATCATCCCTCTTTGGAAATGCCTCTAGTAACCGTCATTTTGTGTCATCTGCTAGGGACATATAATCCCTCTCTCCCTCTACCTGTAATTTTTCCACCTCATCCTGCAGCCTATTCCTATCTGCCTATGACTCCCTGAGTCTATGCTCTATGATCTGCAATCTCACTAGAGCCCCTATAAATAGTATAGCAGGATCCTTCGATGTAGGCGATACATAGGGTACTATGGCCACTAGATGTACCTCTGGGGCATCCACCTCCATCATCTCCCCCTGTCCCCTCCTCTATCAGTCTCCTCTCTCCTCCCCAGCCTCAGTCTCTCCTTTGTCATCCCCCTCTCCTCCTGACTCTCCTCTATATGGCTAGTCTCACCTCATCCTTTGAGTCATAGCCTAGTGCCCCTACAATCAGGTACACCATCGTAATCCATGCTAGCCTATGCATGCCCACTAGGTAGAGTACCACACTGTCATCGCTACGTCTGCCTCCCCTCCTCTCCCACACTTGTTGTGCAATCTCCCCTATGATCTGATCACCCCATAACTACTCTCGGGTGATTCGTCAAAATCTCTGTGGTCTTGGATGAATGTCTTGTTGTAACCTGAACCCTATGAAGCTCCATGATGTTTGGATCCCTCCTAATTAGGTAGCATATTGTGAAGAAGTATCCCCTATGGCTCCTCTCATCCTATCACCAACCTAAAAATTGTCGATGTATGTATGGTCTCCATACTATCTGATCCTCATGTGGGTCATCTAGTCTCCTCCTCCATCCCTTCAGGTCATTTCCATCCAAATAATGTATCCATCATCCATACTCATTCTCATACCAATATGATACTAGTAATGTATTGTTCTACGTCCCTCCTATCAAGACCCCTAGCCTGGCCACGTTGATGTGCTCCCAGGCCCATACCTAGAGTAGTGTCACGTGTGTGATGCTACACACCCTCCTATAGAAAACCACATGCAGATCCCTGTATAGCTACGCCAGTATGCATGCACCCCATGTGAACTCCCCCTCCCTCCTCTCCATGATGTGCCTAACAACCTCAATAACCTTGAAGCTGCAAAACCTCCCACTCCTATTTGGAAATAGGATACCATTGATCAACCCGTAGAGATACAATGGCAACGTCAACACTCCCAATACCAGACATCCATCCAAGTCCAACTCTACCCTTTGGATAGGCATATCTTCATGTCTAAAGATGGCCTATAGGCTCCTATCTCACTCGTGTCCCTTGCTCCACGTCCACCTCACTAGATGCCTTGCGATCGGTAGCCATAATATCCTCCAGACATCCTCTAGTGTCACCATCATCTCCCCTGTTGGGAGATGAAAATTCAACGTATCGGAGCTCCATCACTCCATCAGTGCTGTCAGTAGTGCCCTATGTGCCCTAATGTTGGGATATCCCAACATATGTAATAATCCCACCTGTGCTAATGTTGCATGGTCATGCACATCCATCACCTCAATGGTCGCCTCTAGGATTGTTGACTGCCTTTCTCTTGTCCACAACATATCAAAGCCCTGCATGCACACCAGACACATTTCAGTCACTTTCATCCAATCTCTTTCACATCTTTCTCTTTTTCCCTCGCTCCTCCCCTACCTTGAGTTTTCCTAGTTGAATTTTCTCTTCTCGCAGGTGAATCTCATTTTCCCTTAACCTTCATCTGCCCCTATTGGGAGAATTCTCTCTTTTATTGGGAAAATTTACCTTTTCAATCCTTTCCTGTCGTGGATGGGAAAATTCATCCATTTCATGGGTGAATACGCCCCATTGTTCTCATCTTTTCCCTTGATAGGAGAATTTTCCCATCTCATGGGCGAATTTTCCTTTTGCCCTCATCTTTTCCCTTGACAAGCGAATTCGCCTGTGGTCCTTGTCTTTTCCCTTGATGGGCGTATTTTTTTGTCTCATGGGAAAATTCGCCTGTCACTCTCGTCTTCACCCTTGAAGGGTGAATTCGTCCATCTCATGGACGTGAATTCACCTGTCGCCCTCATCTTTGCTCTTGACTAGTGAATTCATCCGTTTGATGGGCGAATTCACCTGCCACTCTCATCTTCACCCTTGATGGGTGAATTCACCAATCACCCTCGTCTTCACCCTTGATGAGTGAATTTTCCTGTCTCATGGGTGAATTCACCCGTCATCCCTTTATCTGTCTTCTTTTTGGGAAAATTTTCCCGCTAATCAAGCAAATTCTCCTAACCCTTTCTTGCCCTCTCCATTGACAAATTCGCCCATTCAAGGGGTGAATTCACCCTTCTCTAACTTCCACCTTCTAAAAGGTGACTTTGCCTAATGGATGGGAAAAATTTCCCATCCGCTGCCAACCCAATCTCTCATTTTCTCTAATCTACCCAAACCCTCATTTACCATGCTGAAAAATTCAAAAATATAACTAAGATTCAAAAAGAAGGGTTTGAAGCTAACCTGGCAGGGTATCGCGTGCTCGTGGTAGAACTGGCGTACCTAGTCACCCCGGTGGATGATCGTGTCAGCTATGAAACCCACGTCCCCACTCTCATACTCATCAGCCATCCTCGTCACCTTCTTCCTCTCTCTCTTGCTGAGTCACCTTCCAAATGTGCAAATGGTGAATAGTAATTTCTAAAATTACTATAAATAACATTTCCCTCTCTTTTCACTTTTTAAAGTTTTGGGTATTTTTACCCTTAATTTAACCTCTTTTTAATTTAATTAATCCCCTTTCTTTCGCGGTCTGCCATTTGCACCCCGTTTTTCCATTTTCCTTCGTTCAAACGCCATTCTTCATGGTTTTTCAAGCTCTATCGCATGGTATCCTCTGTTTCTTCATATTGAGAAGTCACCCAAGGCCCTTTTTCTTTCCCTTTTTCTTTCCCATACGCCCTCTCGAGGGGGAATACCCTATCATTTTCCTCCATTCCTCCATCATGTCCACTTCTTTGTGAGATTGGGGCATCTCCCTTCATTTTCCACCACTTGATAGTTTACACATCTTCTCCCATGCTGAGGCATCACTTTCTAGTCCCTTCTTCTATTGAGTTAGCTACATTTTATTTTTTTCTTCGAAACACTTTATCCTAATAGTATTTCAAAGAGGGGAAAAATGTAGACATCCAAATTTGACCAACCCCATATGGTCAAATTTGTCCCCTTTATTTTTCTATCTCACATCCCCCATCGACATTAATTAAATAATTTATTTAATCAATGTTTTCTCTTTTTATAATGTTCCTAAGGTATTTAATTTAATAATTAAACACTATATTTTTTCATCTTTCTTCTCTAAATTAAATAAATGTTTTGATTTATTTAATTTGGTCACTTGGCCTTTTGAATTTAAATCAATTTTAAATGCACCTTTTTCTCTCTCCTTGTCCCATCATCCATAATCCCCCTTTAATCCATATTAATTTAATCAATCCATTATTAGGATGTGCACACCCTTAATCTAGATTAATGTTACATACTCCATATTTTGCAACTTGCCTTAACCCTTCATTAGCCTTCGTAATCACCTGTTTGCACAACCTTAATTGCATGATTAGTTCAACCTAATCCTTATGCCATTTATGGCATACCCCCAAGTCAACTTTCATTAATGGCTTTCTCCATTTGGACAATGCAACCCATTCCCCCATGTGAATTAAAAATTCACATTTATTCCCCCCATGCATTTTAGGAATTTTTAATTCCTCTCCTCTTCCCATGAGGATATTTGAGGAATTTTAAATTCCTCATGTGTCACATCTCCCACATGGGGACAAGGACCTATTTATGAGGAAATATTGTGCCAATCCCAAGGTACCTTAAAGTACCTCCACCTCACTTGACACTTGGAAAGATGTGAGGGCTTGTGAGTCCTCAGCTCACCTTAGCCCTTGATCTTGTTCATGGTGGAAAAATCTTAGCCCTCCATTCCTTAGAGGAATTTCCCCTAAAATTAGAGGATTTTTTTTTCATTTGCAACAATCAACAATCTAGCAACCAACCACACAAGCACTCAATCCTTCACCATTGCTGCAACTTTGAGCTCCATTTCGTATCCATATTGTGCATCTACCCATATACCCACTTACACCATTGCATTCCTTATCTCACACACATTGTTTTGCATTAGATTTCATGCTATTTTCCATCCAAAGGAGCACATAATTGAATGAATCAACAGGTCCAACCAACCAATCAACTTGTACAAGGTAACTCACTCACTTTTCTTTTTTCTTTGTTCAAGTTTAACTTGGCTAATCATTGAGGTGTTGTTTGTGTTTTCCCTTACTTGCATTTCATTTTGTTTTGCATTTTAGACTAGGAGATTTAACACTACACATAGTTACAATTAATGAGTTAGGAATTAGATATTGGTACAATAGGATATACATTACTTAAATAAAAAATCAACTACCGAAGAGTAAGGTTGGGATAGTAAAGTACTTAAAAATCACCTTAGGAAGTTTTCTTGCATGGACTCTAGTATATCACAATGTCATCCTTTTTATAGATTGCCATTTGTTCTAGGTATTATTATTTAGAAAATAATAGAAAATTTATATTAACTATAGACTATAATATGGTATGTACATAGGAGTGATCCCACGGCCAAACTGGACATTGAAATATTTTTTTCTAACTAAATCTTCACTTTCGGGCACCTATAGTAGCTAAACCATGAGGAATTTGAAGATGATGCAAACTAGTGATTTGTGAAATTTTGTTTGTAGATTCTAAATTAATTTTTTCAAAAATTTTGGAATAAGATTGCACTTATTTTTCTATCTCCTTCAAAAAATAGGTTTTTTAGTAAACACCATTTGTAAGGAGTGACGCTCACCATATACAACATAAATTTTTTTCCGTGAAGGATAAAATTCTATTTTTTTCGAATTTAGATTTGTAACTACAAATATAGTGCTTCCAATTGGTTTCATAGTGTTTTATTGAATATTTTTTCCTTAATCAAGTTTCGAGGTCAAACCAATTACAATTCAGACATAAGCGGACCGTATACAACATAAAAAAATTATATGTGTAAGAATTGGCTATGAAGGTAGCCACCCAAGATCTCGATGGACAAGAGAGATATAAGCAATATGACAAGAATAAATTGTATTCTGCCAATGATGCAAATAGAATGTGCAAAAGTACATAGGAGACCCCTTGGTTATATAGCCAAGGTGAGAACATAAAAGGGCATAATATTATGACAAGTGTCGTAATCTTATGACATGAGACAAATGTGAAAAGATATCACTCCACCTAAAGTGGAAAAGTGATAATGTGATAATCACCACAAATGGTGGATCACCCACAAAAGGTGGAGAGGTAATCACATGATGTGTCTAGGAAAGGTGGATGTGATAAAGTAATAACATGATAAGTCCACCAAAAGTGGAAATTCTCCAACTACCTCCTATGTGGTCCCTAAGGAAACTTAACTAAGGTGTAATAATGACATGGACAAGGTACAACACTTTTAATTACACTAACACCCCCTCGTAAGTGCAACTTAGGAAGAATTTACACAAAAGTTAACAATGCAAGATGGGTCCTGACAACTAGGCCATGTTAGGTACCCATGTACAAATGAAATGCAATCTCTCATAAAGTCGAGAAAAGGAGAAAACCATGTGGGAAAAAACTCCTTCCACAAAGAGAGATAAAACAAAAAAAAACTACACTCAAAAAGATGAGAAGGGAAAAACCTCGAGTGAGGAAAAAGCCCCCCAAAAGAGAGAATGAAGAAGGTCAAGTGACCTCCTCAGATGAAACATCTAGCACCCTCAAGAGAGCTTGAAAATGATGATATATACTCTCAGTGAAGGGTTTGGTGAAGATATCTACAACCTGTTGTGCTGTAGGACAATACTACAAATCAATGACTTGCTCCTGTATCAACACCCGAATGTAGTGCATATGAATCTTGATGTGTTTGGTCCTCTGATGGTGAACCAGATTCTTCAAGATCTAGATGGAACTCTAATTGTCACAATGAATGATTGTAGGACGTGGAATAGTGAAGCCAAACTCAGTGAGAATATTTTGAAGCCCAATATCTTTACTAGTGGCATTAATAGCCCCTCGATACTCAGCCTTAGTCGAAGAAAGAGAAATAGCATGCTACTTCTTACTCTACCAACAAATGGGGCCAAAACCAAGATGAAATCTATAGCTAGAAGTGGACTTACGATCATTAAGATCCCCAACCCAATCAAAATTTGTATATCCCACCAAGGTAGTCCTGTACCTATTGCATAGTGAATCCCATGATGATGTGTACCCTATATGTAATGCAAGATGCATTTGGCTGCTTTCCAATGAAACTCATGTGGTTCCTGCATAAAGCGTGAAACCATGCCAACTGCAATGGAGATATTAGGGTGTGTGTGAGTCAAGTAGATGAGACTCCCAACAAGCTGACGATAGAAAGTGGCATCAACAAGTGGAGTAGAACACTTAGCCTCAAGCTTGACTCCTAAAAGAAAGGGAGTTGGAGAAGGCTTACAATCAACCATGTGAAACCGAGCTAGAATGTCAAGAGCATACTTGGGTTGAGAAAGAGAGATCCCAAAAGCTGACTGTGTGATCTAAATCCCAAGAAAATAGTGCAAAAGGCCCAAGTCAGTCATAGCAAATTTTTCCTGCAAAGCATATTTGACACTACCAATGATGGATGAGGTACTCCCTATAATGATCAAGTAATCAACATAGAGAACAAGTAGCAAATGAGAGTCATCATGTCACAAAATGTAGACATTCGGATCCAAATGGCACCTGGTGAATTCTACTAAGAGAAGAAAGGAATCCATCTTGGCATACCAAGCCCTAGGGGCCTGTTTGATGCCATAGATAGACTTCCTCAATATGAAAACCAAAGAAGAATCCTATATGAATCCCTATGGATTCTCCATGTAAATCTCCTCATGAAGATCCTTGTGAAGAAATGCACTCTTTACATCCATCTAATGTACAACCCAACCATGAGCTGCAACAATAGCAAGTGTCAAGTGAATGGAGTTCATCTTAGCAACGGGTGCAAACGTCTCTATATAATCAACACCTAGAACCTGTGAGAAACTTTTTGCCATAAATTGAGCCTTCTATTTATCCACACTTCCATCTGCTACATACTTGGTCTGATAGATCCACTTACATCAAACCATTTTTATCCCCTTAGGGAGTGGAACTAAATCCCATGTGTGGTTCCTCATCAAGGAACTATACTCTTCCTCCATTGTTGAATCCCACTCTGGAACTCTTGATGCTTCCTTGAAGGACTGTGGATCATAAGCACTAACAATAGCAGCATGTGGAAAATCCTGATGTTGTGACCGAGTCCTTTGAGTATTTGAAGGATCTCAAATGACTCAAGAGTCTGTTGAGCCCAATGAGGTCTAGTAGGAGATGAAGGACAAGGCTCCTCAACTGCAAGTGGAACCTACAAAGGTGTGATCCTATGAGTTAGAGTTGAGGTAGAATCATCATCTGAGTCACTATCATCACTTTCCACTATGGAGGAAGGAAGAGGAGGATTAGAGGACAAGCTTGGAGAGCTTTCCTCAAAGTGAACACTCCTCTCAATGAATAGCTCATGTGTCTCTGGATCCAAAAGTCTATATGCCTTAACACCTTCATGATATCCAACAAAGATACAAGGCCTACTTTGTGGTTCCAATTCCTTGCGCTTCTCTGGAGGTATGCATGCCCAAATTGGACAACCAAAAACTTTGAAGTGTCTCACAACCGGTTTTCTACCACACCAAGCCTCAAAAGGAGTCATACCCTTCAAAGCCTTATGGGGAACCTGATTTTGGATGTGTGTGGCACAACTAATAGCTTCTACCTAAAATTGAGAACCAAGAGAACAAGCATGAATCATGTAGCTAGCTAGATCTCCTTAAGGGTTCGATTCTTTCTTTCAGCAACACCATTCTGCTATGGAGTGTAGGCAACTGAATGCTGAAGATCAATCCCCTCAAGAGTACAAAATTCCTCAAGTATGTTGTTCACATATTCCCTTCGATTGTCTATGCAGAGAATCTTGACTTGCTTCCTTGATTGCTTCTCAACATGAGCCTTGAAGGCTAGAAATCTTTCAAACACTTCACTCGTGTGAACAAGAAAATAGGCCCATGTGAAGTGGGAGTAGTCATCAATGAAGGTGAGGACATAGCGGACCTTGCTAAATGATGGCACTGGAAATGGACCTGCTACATCACTGTGAACTAATTGAAGAAATTCCAAAGCTCTCCAAGCCTTCCCTTTTTCAAAATTCTCTTATGGATGGTTACCCAAGGAACAACCTGAACATACACCTTTAGAAAAGCTTATTTGAGGGAGTCCTATAACCATTTCCTTGGAGCTAAGTTGTTGAAGATATCGATAATTGAGATGTCTAAACCGCTCATGACATAGCTTACTTTCTAAATTTGAATGAGTGAGCAAGGCTGTAGAAGGAGACTTAGGCACAAAGTGGGAGAATGAGTAAAGTCATGTGTTGTGATTGGCTTGTCCCACTACAACCAAGGCATCATCCTTAAGTTCTTTGACCACAAGTGAATCTAGTAGAAACTCAACTTTCTTGCCATCTCCAAAGTGAGTGATTTGGTAGATTGAAAGAAGATTTGTGCTCAAGTTAGGAACATAGAGAACATTTTCAAATGTTCCATTATCCATGACAACCAAACCTTCACCTTCAACTTCCACTTGAGTATCATCTCCTATGAAGATGTGAGGTACCTTAGATGGCTCCAAAGAAGAAAACTGCTCCCTTGTAGAACCCATGTGATAAGTGGCACTTGAGTCAAGTATCAATTATTGTGAAGAACCTGAAGTAGCCACAAATGCTTGCCCTTTTCCTTTTGATTGTGAGGAAGTGGAAGAAGATGAATCCTTCTTCTTGTAGGTAGATGGAAAATTGATGTTGTTCTTCTTAATGATGTTTGTTAACTCATCAATTTTCTTAGTGTGGCAATGATGCTCATCATGAACAACTCTCTTGCAATATGAACAAGTTGGTCTCTCCTTCTTGCTTGAATTTCTCTTCTTGGGAGAAGATGAAGAATTCCCTTGTTGTGGAGAGGATAATTGTGCTTTATCTTGTTGTTTCTTTTTCTTAGACTACTTCTGCTTCTTGTTGGAACCCTTTCCTTGAGTCCCTTGATTCCCTTGATTAGCCACCAAAGCTTTGGACTTTGAAGACTTGAGAACCGCCATGCTTATCAACTTTGCTTGTTCTAACATCAACATTTTTGTGAATGCATCAAATGGAGGCATAGTGAAAGAACTACCCACTGTCAAGCGATGGGTTTGGAAGCTAGAAACAAATGTTGCATATTCTGATGGAAGCTTTCCCAACAAATTCTAGACCAATTGTACATCCTTTTTGTCAATACCACAATCCTTAAGCTGTGCTCTTAGCTCATTTGGCTTAGTGACATAGTCTTGGATTGTATCAAAATTATTGGGATCTAACATTGTGAGATCATTTTCAAGCTGATAACCTCTAATCTCATCAATTTGTCCATTCAATTGACCAAAATTTTCCCAAGCTTGTTTGATTGTTTTACACTTTTCAATTTGATAGTATTTTTAGTGAGCCAATCCATATGAGCAATAGGATCAACTTTAGGATCAGATGGTGCAACAACAGTTCCATCAATATAATGAGCTAATCCTTTTTCCATTAACTTACTCCAAGCATCTATTTTCTAAGAAGCATAGTTATGTGGAGTTAACAAAGGAAACTTAGGAGAACCCGTAGCAACAAAATGAAAGAGAACAAGATAGAGAGAGATGCACAATAACATAAGACACCTCCCCAAAAAAGATGATTTGAAACTTTATACTTAGTGCATGTACAATGGCCACTTGCAAGCCAAGAAAAGTGGGCTTCTAATTTTCAATGTTTTACAACAGCCTCTAGTAGGCTACAACAGACTCAAATGACTGATACAAAAGACCAAACTGAGATCTTAGCTTTACAAATGTCAAGATAGGCCAAAAATGACCAAGTGTTGAAAGTATAATTTTTTATCACAATCACTACAAACTAATAGTACCACTATGAAGTTCAGAAAAAATAATGCACTTTCAAACAAAATGACACTTGAAAAGGAGTTCGTATGAGCCTGAACAGAGCCCCAAAAGTTGCAAAAATGGTGATAACTCAGGAACACTTGTGACAAACTGGATTTTCTTAAAAATCCAAGTATCAAAACTAGAAACCAATTGTACTAGCACGTAGAGCGCAAAAAATGAGCCCAAATAAAAAAAAATGCACCAAAAAAAGGCCTCAAAATGGCCAAGATATGAGCCTTTGAAGATGAACTACAAAATCAAAAACTCAAATGGAGAAAATATGCTGAAGTAGTGCTAACATCATCAATGCATGAGCTTACATTTGACAGTCATATGAATGTCACGAGCTCTGAGTTAAATTTGATGGTCGTGTGGCCGTCACACTTGTTGTCCCTCCTACTGACGAAATATTTGTACCGCCATCAGAATATGCCCTGCCATCGATGGAATATTCTATAGACATTGATGGAATATTCTCCTTCGAAATCTTCAAAACACAGCCGAAATTTTTAAGAAAAGGTTGCCGATGAATTTTTTAGGTTGTCGTTGTTTGAAACCAGCCGCCGAAATGGTGGGGGGCTGCGTGGGAAGGCTGGGCTAGTGGCCTCCTACCATGTGGCACTGCGGTACAGTGTACTGCACTACACCTACAGTTCTGCGGACTGTACAATACAGTCCATAGACTGTATTTTTTTTTTTCAAATAAAAACTTTTACAACAATCTATCAATAATAATAATAAAAAAAAATCTGATTTTTTTGAAAAAAAAATTTCACATAGTACAAAATTATTTTTTTTTACAAAAAATAAAATCGTACTAGTGTCATAATGGTTGGGCCATACGACTCGACCAATAATTTTTTTTGCCTCAGTGGACAACTTTCCCCAAATTCAACAATTTGGCAATCAATTTAGGGGTTTTTGGCCCTTCTAAGAATGATGGCAATGTCCTTTTGGGCTGAAAATGCTCTGAAATGGTAGCTAGCTCCTGGATTTGGCAACCACCTCCAATCTTCAAACCTTTGTAGATTTGGCCACCAATGTCCAACTGAGACAAAACAAAAGGAAAATTTGACTATCTCAGACACTCTGGACACAATGGTGAGCTTGGATTTTATGCAACAAGCTCCCAAAATGCACCTGCAATACAAGGCCAAAAATGGAACCACCCTAGAATGTAGTATTTCTATCAAGAAAATACAATATTGCACTCAAGATCTCTCTAGAATGACAATCCAAAGGCAGTCCAATTGCTCTGATACCATGTAATAATTGGCTATGAAGGTAGCCACCCAAGATCTAGAGGCCTAATAGAAAGCACAAGCATAAGAGAGATAGAAGCAATATGAAAAGAATAAACTATATTCTGCTGATGATGCAAATAGAATGTGAAAAAGTACATAGGAGACCCCTTGGTTATATAGCCAAGGTGAGAACATAGAAGAGCATAAGATTATGACAAGTTACATAATCTTATGACATGAGACAACTCTGAAAATCTATCACTCCACCTAAAGTCAAAAAGTGATAATATGATAATCACCACAAATGGTGGATCACCCACAAAAGGTGGAGAGGTAATCACATGATGTGTCCACGAAAGGTGGATGTGATAACTTAGTAATAACATGATAAGTTCACCAAAAGTGGAAATTCTCCAACTACCTCCTATGTGGTCCCTAAGTAAACTTAACTAAGGTGCAATAATGACCTAGGACAAGGTACAACACTTTTAATTACACCAACAGTATGTATTGAAATTCATTTTTTTTTGTTGGATCAAGGACTTCAATATCTGGTGCACTCATATTTTTCAAATTTTTCTTTTTGATAATCTACTATTTTTCCACATACATGTAGAATAGAGAGCTTGATTTTTAGTGAAAAACCTATGTTTAATAAAACTAAAAAAATAAATACATAATAAAACCAAAAAATATTAAAATTATATTCATTGGATAGCTCATTACAAGGACTGCTATCATCCAATTGGGTTTTTCAAGTCTCCTCCATTTTCATCCTCAACCCGAGCTTCAAAGGGAAAAATTATGGAGTTTTTTGGTGCCAAAGGGTGAGAAGGTGGGAAAAGGGGGTTCACTCAAATCAGGGTTCACTCGAACCCTGGTTCGAACGAACCCCCTTTCCACAAAGGTTTTCTTTTTATTTATTTTTCGGGAATGGTGGGACCCTGCATTTAATGGGTTCACTTAAATTGGGGTTCTAGCGAACCCTCTTTGGGTTCGCGTGAACCAAAAGTTCTTTTGAACCCCCAAAAACCAATTTTTTTTGCATGGGGTCATTTTTGCAACTTTTCCTTCCTCACTGGAATTTTAAACCACTTTCGTGGGTTTACTCATAGGAATGGAATGATATATATAGATTTTTATTATGTATAACTAGAAACAAACAAAAAGAAGGAAATAAACTCAAATTAACTAGTTTAAATGAAATATTGAATTTGTGATCAAGGAAGAGAATAATATAAACAAAAAAGTGTGCATGAGAGAGTCCAAATACTTGTTCTAAGTTGAAATGAAAGGTTGGGAAGTTACTTAAGATATTTCCATGAATTTTCAATCCCCTACTTTAGCCTTGTAACATTCACTACTAGTCAATAAAATGAGGGAATATTAGGGATTGTGTATTCTATTAAACCATATTTACTTCTAGAATTAAATAAAAATAGATTATTAATAATCTACAAGAATTAAATCCCTATTCTATGAATAAAAACACTTGTGGAAAGATAAGGTGGTATGTGCAAGGAAATTTTAAGGATTAAATGCTTTGACTTGTTGGTTGGGAAAAGGTATGCTCCCAAAAGAAATAGAGTGGGATAGGCTTGCAATATAGAGAATTTTATCAATTATAGTACTAAGAAAAATAAATATTTAGGGACTCTACAAAATAACCAACTTAAAATTTTATAGGATCCTCCAAAAAATAGATGAAGAAGATATTGATTTAATTTTAATCATGTAAATATTCTCAAGAGTATATCATCTAAATGGAACTTTGTTCTTTCATTTGGAGAAATTATTATTTTCCATCACACCTTGGAAGTAAATGTTGGTCACACAATAATTTTTTAGCTAAATATGAAGAATGGATAGCCAATTCTTTGAGAAAGAGATGGAGAGATAATCTAGAAGAAGAAGAAATAGAATGGAATGAGACTTAGAAATTTGAAGTAACATATTACATAGCTTTAAAAAAATATTATTGTATAAAAAAATGGGAATGGAAGGAAACCAATGGGTTGGGAATTTTGGAGAATCAACTAGATATCCTACAAGAATAATTTACACATAAAAAATATATTTTTTAAGGAGAGGATACACTTAGATGGAGTTTTTTGGAGTTGGAAAAATACATTGTAAATTTAGGATCTAAAGTGGCATGCTCTTTTTTAGAATTGTGAAACAAGCACAAAACCACGAGCCACAGGATCAAACACAAACAAATACACCTTCCACACAAGAGATCTACAAACAAATGTATGCAATTAACTTCAACAAGAAAAAACTACAGTAGAGAGAAAAACTTTCAAGAAGATATGAAAGCTACAGATATTCTCCCATTGATAATTACAATGAGATCAATCCTTATAAAAGGAGATCAAAAAACCCTAAAAGGGAAACCCTAGTGTGCACACTTAATAATTAATAAATAATTAATCATTAATGTGCCTAAGTTTAGCTTAAGTAACTAAAGTGATAAGTGACTTAATTAATTAACCAATATGATTAAATTAATTAAGTAAAACAACTTATTACTCTAACACCTCCCCTTAAGATGAACTTAGGAAGTAGCTAAAACACTAAGAAAAAGATGCATGAAAGCAAAGATGGGTCCCGAAAAATAAGGCCAAGTAAGGTACCCATGTACAAACAAAAGATCTTTGTAAAGCGGAGAAATAGAGAAAACCTCGTGGGAAAAAAACTCTACTCCAAGAAGAGATCAAAGGTGATTGAAGGACTAAAAAGCCTCCAAATCAAGGAAATGTCCTGAAAAAGAAGAACATGTAGAACATCATAGAAGCATGAAGAATCTGCAAACTCTATCAAAAGATGACTGCTACAGTGCCGAAGAACCTCCTCTGAAGATAGGATGATCAGGATCAAGAAGACAACAATTTGCATGAGTGCCCCCAATGACACTACTCGAATCAGATGGCAAACAAAGGAAAACACCTAGAACGAAGATACAAAGGGCACACTTACCAATAGTCTGAAGAACACTGATCAACTGGGAATAGAAGATTTCTTCCAAGGCAGAACCAAGGAAGCATTAGCACCAACAGTAGAAACCCCCCCATAATGTTGAAAAGGGAGAGGCGTGACAGGTACACTGAAACTGAATGCCAGAAAGTAGTGCATGAAGAGGAACCAAGAGCATCTAAAGGTGCAAACATGAAAGTACAAGCTGATAGAAAGGATGTGAAACCAAAAGTCACATACGCATGAGAAAGGTATGAAGGCAAACAAAGTCAAACAAAGGCAAACATCAACCCCCATGACACTTTATATCATAGTGTGAGTACAATGAGGCACAAAGTGATGTGCAAGAAACCCAATACTACACATACAATGCTGAGGCACTTTATCTCAGTGCGTTTACAAAAGAAAAATACATGCAATGAGAGCCCATAATGTCTACAATGTCCAAATAGGACAACATGCTGAAAATACAATTCTCTTATAGAAAAAGAGGAAACTGGTAGCACCATGATGAAGTACACTAAAAAACATGCACTTTTAAAAAAAATAGCACCCAAAAAAGTGTTCGAATGCAGAAGATATGGCCCATCAAAGTCTCCAAAACGAGAACTGAACAGCTACAGCACTGATAAAAAAGAATTCTGGAAAAAACCAGAAGTCAAAACTAGAAAATACCTATACCACTGTGAAGAGCACAAAATTCCACCCCATTTCAAAAAAAATTGCATGCAAAAAGACCACCGTAAGGCTAAGATATGGCCTCTGGAAGTTGAGGTGCAAAACTGAAAAACCCAACGGAGAGGGGCTAAGAAGAGCAAAAAATGATCTCTGCCAAATTTAGGAAAAACACCTCCAGATCTGGAGGTCCGCCAATTTTAGTGATGCTGGAAAAATTTCTCCAATTACAGTGCATTATTTTGCATAAAAAAGCAAAATACCAGGGTATTACAAAAAAATGTTTTTTAATAAAAAAACAATAAAAAAATATTTACATATGTTAATTTTTTTGTAAAAAAAAATTAATAAAAAAAAATTGCATAGAAATTTTTTGATAAAAAAATTGCATAGAAATTTGATAAAAAATTTAAGAAAAACTATGGAGGGTGGGCACGTGGGCACCCCCGGGCTCCCAGCATGTACCCTATAGTCCCCATGCATGACGATAAGGCTGCAGGTACTACCTATCGTACAGCCTTTGAAAAGGCTTTTCAAAATTTTTTAAAATTGTTTTTCAAATTTTTTTATGATTTTTTTTTCAAAACAAAAAATATTTTACAGATTTTTTAATTTTCTGAAAAAAGGGATTAAAGCCAGAAAATAAAATTTTTACCAAGGCCTGAAATTTTTTTCTCGATCGATGTGCTACGGAGGCCGTACGGCTTTCCTGGCAAAAAATTTTGCCTCTCAAATCAACTTTGTCCAAAATGGACGAATGAACAGTCGATTTTAGGGTTTTGGACCGATGCAGACGCAATGGCATAGTCCGTTTGGGCTGAATGCTCTGAAAAATCGAGCACCCCTTGGATCTGGTAAAAAATCCCTTTCTTCAAACCCTCACAAATCTGACAAACGAAATCCAAATTTGACAAAACAAAGGTCGATCTTGACTATTCTGGCAACTCTAAATTCAATGGAGAGATCTGATTTACACCAAAATGCTTCTAAAAACTTCCTCCTCCAAAATTTGCAAAGAAAGCAAAGGGGATTCAGATCTGAAGCCTGCAACCCTTGTTGAAGAAGAAAACCTCATAAATCGAGAAAGGGTTTGTTGAATCCACGCTCTGATACCATGTTAGAATTGTGAAACAAGCACAAAACCACAAGCCATAGGATCAAACACAAACAAATACACCTTCCACACAAGAGATCTGCAAACAAATGTATGCAATTAACTTCAACAAGAAAAAACTATAGTAGAGAGAAAAACATTCAAGAAGATATGAAAGCTACATATATTCTCCCATTAATAATTACAATGAGATCAATCCTTATAAAAGGAGATCAAGAAACCCTAAAAGGGAAACCCTGGAAGTAGCAAAAATACATTGTAAATTTGGGGTATAAAGTGGCATGCTCTTCCCTACTTGATAAGATATTTTCCTATGTAACATTGCTAGAGTATTTAATTTCTTCTTAAAGTGGGCTCATTTGTATGGATTACTATTAAAAAGAATATATTAATTGCTAAAAATGAATTGAAGCTTAGTTTTTAAGGTCCTCCAAAATGTAACCTATACAGAAAGCATATATAAATGATTAATCACTTTTTGGACATATGTGTTGTAAGGTGTGTTCCCTTGGTCTCCTTGTGCTATGAATGCAACTCTTAGGTTCGTAACATGCCTTAACCACCTCCCATGGATTCATTAACTCTGGCGGTTGTATCAGACATTAACAAGTGGATCTTTTGGTGCAACAACAATAGTTTGTGCAACAATTGGTATCAGAGCTTGGGTCACGAGTTCAAACCCCTAATTGGAATTGGGGGGATTGTTTCAAGGTGTGTACCCTTGGTCTCCTTGTGCTATGCAACATAGTGCTTGGGTTCATGATGTGGCTTAACTACCTCTCGTAGATTCATTAACTTTGTTGGTTGTATCGTACATTAACAAGTTGATCTTTTGGTACAACATAAACTGTCTATGCAACAATATGTCCCCTTCACGACCAAATATTGGAAATGGTTGTGTTCTATATTATGATGAGTGGGGCCATTATATAGATTATCGAAGAATTTTTCCAAATATTGACCCAACACATGATAGTGGGATTCAATTTTATCATTATTATGGATCCTAAGTCTTACTCATTTAAGAAGTTTTGAAGATGAGAAATAGATTGATATTTTTATAAAATCTCTTGGAGGAAGTAATATCTCTACTCAAATTGCAATTGGTAATTCAAAATCTATACTTTGAAGGATAACTTGCCAAGGTAATAAGTGTAATGACAGAAAATGTATCCCTGTACATTTTTGCACTTTTTTGGGCCCTCCTTGTCAAATTGAGCTTTATGTTGCCTTGATTTAGTGTTGTAATGTGTTTAACACATTCACATTAGGTGTTGGGCCCTTGTAAACAAAGTGGACCTAATTGTGACTTATTTAGGGTGTTGTAAAGTGTTGTATTATAATTTCATAATAATCTAGGGTTTAATTAATTAATGGGGCTTCTTTATGCCTTAATTGACATTATTTTGCATCCACAAGCCTTAATTAATGCATCTTTCTAAGATTAATCCTGGCATAAACCAACATCCAATTATAATTTAGATGTTTTTGGATTGTATGGCCTAGATTTAGTGATCTAGGACTCATACGCCACCCTGGGCCCATGGGTCCCACCTAATTTTTGGGGCTTCGATTTGGATTTCACATGAATCTAAGCTTTTCTTGAAAAATATGTCCCATAGCCCAGCCTAATGGGACTCATACACCACTTCTAACGTATGATTCCCATGTGGCTTAAAATTAAATTAAATTCAAAATTTTGGTAGGATTTTATTCTCCTATATTTGATGTCGGCTTGTAGTGTTGTAATTTTAGGAAATTTGGCATAAACAAGTATAAATACAAGGTTGTTTCACTCATTTTGAACCTAACAAGCAATCAAGTGACCTAGCAAGTTGAATAAGCATCATTATAGAAAATTAGAGTTTACAAGAGAATTCAAGAGTCTTCAAGAGTTGACTATCAAGTTTTTTGGAGCATTATTCAAGTATCAAGCATCATGTCAAAGTCATCATGCATCATGTTTGTGCTTGAGCTAACAATTGTGATGTAGGGTTTTTATGATTCAAGCAAGCATTCAATTCAAGATCTATTACATTCAAATAAGATTCAAGATTTACATCCCTTGGAGCAATTTCATACATGTTTGCAACACTCTATTTCTAGGGT
This sequence comes from Sequoia sempervirens, assembly GCA_007258455.2. Classification (NCBI taxonomy): domain Eukaryota; kingdom Viridiplantae; phylum Streptophyta; class Pinopsida; order Cupressales; family Cupressaceae; genus Sequoia; species Sequoia sempervirens. The sequence continues at coordinate 418,632,435 of VDFB02281492.1, forward strand.
TTGGTGAGTTACAACATATCATTTTGTTCATTCATCATTCCTCCTTTACATTTCATTTCATTTCAAGGTTTGATTACCAAAATGGGGTTTGATCAAGGAAAACCTCTTTCCACTAACAAAACAATATTTTTTGCTCTCTTTAGTGTGTGATTTGTAGTTTTATGTTGAAGACATATTAAGGAGAAATATTGGAGAAAAGTTGCAAAGTTGTCCAAGTTGTCAACTTGTTTAGATGATCATTAAAAGACACCTATAGAGAAGAATTCAGTAATTCAAATCCAAAAATTAGGTTGAGAAGATAGAGTAGAGATTGAAGAGAAGATTTAGATCCTAATCCTCCAAAAACACCAAGTAGGACTGATACACCACTTCTGGTCTATGAGTCCCAATATAGTGGATTTTCCAGTTTTTAGGTGTTCTAGACTTGTCTCTGCCTAGAAACTGTAATATAGAACTAAATTGCCCAACCTAGCATATGAGTCCCAATGTGCATTAAATTCAACATTTTCAGCATTTCAGGGCTTCATTCATGTTGCTACAGGTTTTCAGGTGCATCTCTTTGACCTCTCAACTTTCTATTCTATTTTGCATACATTTCTAGGTCATTTATCCAATCCTTGCATATCATTAGGTTTTATCATTAGATCTTGCATATTACTTGTCTTTATGAGCCCTAGCTTTGTGGTGAACGCCCTTTTAGTCTCTAATCATACCCTAGGACACCCTTTAGTAGATTTGTCTCTCTCATTCCACCTCTAAATTGAGATCTCTATGGTTTCCTTGAATGTAATAATACTGAAATAGGAACCCCTTCATTGTGCTTCATCTCCTGAAAGCTAGAGCACCCTATTTCCCTCATTACAATAAGAATACAATATTTACCTCTAGAATTAGTGAGATATTGTAGAGATAGATCTAAAACCCTCATTCATGAGGCTCATATAGTTAAATATAATTAATCCACATATGGGGAGAAAGTGGTGACCTCCTAGGGTTTTTTAAGTTTAAGGGGTAAACTCTTTTATCTTGAAGTTATGAATCGATGAGGTCACAAATGGGAGACCTCATCCCCAATTTAAATATTCAACAATTACACTCTAGTGGGGTTTGAACCTTGATGGAAAAAACAACTTAACCATTATACCATACCACTATTGGTGTGACCTCCTAAGGTTGACGAAAATAAAATTCAATGATTTGGTAAGGGGAATCATATGATTGTTAGGTTTAGGATGTATCATTTGGAATGAGAAGGGAGAGTTATCATAATAACTTCAATGATTTTAAATAGTAGTCCGACTAATAATTAAGTTGGAGCATAAGCTCTATTTCTTGGTTTGAAATTTTTTAAGCCTTATGAAATAAATAAGGTTAAAATTGAAGAATAATTTATGGTTTTGATTATTATGATAAGGATAAAAATCTCTTCAAACTATAAAATTAAAATCGCATTGCAAGAGGTATTCAACCATCATTGAATTCCTTAGTAGATTATTCATCCCAACATGCCTAGATTGAAGTAAACAAGGAGGTATAATTTTTCACAAATAATGGAATAAATTATGATGTGGAATACATGTTACATGACAAACTAGATGCACATGAATCTTTTGGTTCAATATTTAATCTATACGACTAGTGTATTGTTCTCACTGTCACCACTTTTTGGCATAATCCCACTTTACTAATTGTAGCTATTGTAGGGGATAACCAACATCATTTTACAACACCATTTTCAAGCCATAATTGAGATATAATAATGGTTGATGGCTTGGAATTTATCATCATTCATTATCATTTGTGATAGTGGCTTAGATGTGATGAAAAAAAAGTATCACATGCATGGATGATTAAGGGAAATACAAGGATGCATTAGTCCATAATAAATTAGTGCAAATAAATATAACCCTTTTTAGAAAAATTAAAATCCACCATCTAGTACTATGTTCCATCTCTCTTTGGAAACAAAAGACTATGGATATTGGTGTGTGACTAGTCCCAAAGAAGTGACATATGGCTTTCCTTGATCCCACCAAGGATAAATAATAAATGAGATTATTGTGAGTGCAAAGGAAACATTATTATCTTTCCTATCCAATTGGTGTTAAGGGAGGAATTCTTGTTTATAGAACATAGGTTCAATTTTAACTATGATATTTTTTTATTCCAATGAGATATTTGGATGTAGAGGACCATATTTCAATGATGACCAAAAAATTGATTGATATAAAATTCTTGGGAGGACTATAATTCATCATGAATTGTGTTATGCTAGGGAAAGGATTCTCACTAACCAATAGTCCTTAGGTGGTTGAGAATTATGTTGTTATGAGCTTGTGAATCCCGTTCATCAATACTTAAGAGGATCTAGAATGAGACAAGGTAAGGGAGAACGATGGAAAATACCTACTATTTTTTAAATGAACATCAGGATTACCAATTGTAGTATACATGATTTAGGCTGAAGTATTGCTAGAAAGGAGTTAGAGCGAGCAAAAGTGAACTAAAAGTGGCAGACCATGCTAAGGTCAATAATAAGAAAGTTTACATTTTAATTAAATTTAAATGATATTGTAAAAGTGCTCAAATATGTCTCTTTTCTCTTAATGGATTGCTAGTTATTTTTGTGTACTTGACTTGTATAAGAGGAAATAATAATTGCTTCTCTAATGAAAAACCTTTTGTAATACGAAATAAATTTATTATTAAAATATAAACATATAATTATTTTCTTTTTAATATCAATATATATGAAAGTGGCCACAAACTACAATGAATAACTAGAACAAATTATTAATATATAGAAAAAGTATGATTAATATATATTATATAAAAAAAAAAAAATTAAAAAAATATGTTTAAGTTAGTCCGAACGGGTAGTAGAGTTGGCTTGGGCAGTGGGTTTGCTCCCCATTGGTCTCAAATTCGACTCCGCTCCCGGATTTAAGAGGTGGGACTCCTTGCAGGCAGGGGATCTCACCCGTGGGGGACTTGTCTCGCCCTAGGTCGCCTCAGGTACCCAAGGTAAGGGTTGTGGGCCGCTAGACTGGGTCGCTAGGACACCCCTACCCATGTACTATCAAATATATACATATGTTTAAGTTTTTCATATCTTATACCAAAAATATATATTATTTAATACTTAAAAATAAAACATAAATTTATATAGTAAATCTTCCATGATTCATGTGAAAGAATTTTTTTTAATATTAAATTGTTAAGTTGGTAACGAACTCTTATATCTTCTTTAAAAATTAATCTTGAAAATGGGAGACCCACTTCCTCTCGTCAAGGAATCAAATAAAATTTACACACTGAACGCAAACTCGTGGCTCTCCAGTTAGTTGCTTTGCCACCTTTAAACCCTAATTATTTCTTCACTCTGTCGTCATCTGGCAAAATAATGGTTGGCGGACAACGAAAGGCTTACAAAGATACAAATCACATATATTTGCAAATTTCTTCCCACCGAATTAACTACCTCTAAAATTGCAGGTAATTGCTTCTCCATTGACATTGAATTCGTCAGTGCCACAGTTATATCTGCTGGAAAATCAGCGTACCATCATTCTACGGAGATCAATTTTCAGATATTAGATAATTAATCTAATAATATTGATGCCTACACACCCGAATTGGAAAAGCCCTCAACAGGGATCCGCCTAGCTAATAAAGTCATATTCTCAGATTTCTGATTTATGATAATGGTTTTCGATAAGGCGGGCCAGTGGATTTGGAAAGTGGAATTGCAATTATGTTTAATGTGAAAATATTATTCCATGGATGATATGTCAGATCAGAGAGTTTTTGAAATATAAATTTGTCTTTTTCGTCAAACTCTGATTGATTTGGTGTCAGATTCTCATTTAGTTTGTTCAAAGGTGTATCTGATGATTATGTAGAACATATTGTCTTTCCTAGCTTCTAAAATACTGTTTGAATTATTGAGGTAAATTATCTTGTTCAGTGTTATCTAAGACAATTTATGTTTAATTGGAATGGGTTCTCTGTATACGTTTATGAAATTGGTTTTTAACTATGCAATCAATAAAAAAATACCGTATAATCAGTTGGCTGGAGTTTTTTATGGTTTATGAAGTAGTGCATTTGACTGTGTATATTTGTAAGGGAGGTTTTAGATCACATTCAGTTATTTATCATCGGAAAGAAGAAAGTGATTAAAAAAATATACAATCTAAATTAAAGCAATCATGTGCTATTGCATTATTAGATATTTTATTATTTTGTTTGATATATATGTTTTAATGGAAGTTTTAGATCACACCCACTGATCCATCATCAAAAAGAAGACAATAGTTCAAATATACAATCAAAACTAAAACATAACTATTGCATAATTAGATATTTTATTGTTTTTTTTTTATTTTGACTGTGTATGTTTTTAATGGAAGTTTTAGATCACACTCACTGATCCATCATAAAAAAGAAGAAAATGATTGAAAATATACAATCAAAACTAAAACATACACTATTGCATAATTAGATATATGACTAAAACAGTATTATATAAAATGTTTTATTCATTATATTTAAGTAGAACAGACGATACGGTTTATTGACTTTGTGAGAGATGGAAAGGAAAATGCATCCACATTGAGTGAATACCATGTCCCTCTTTTGGGAAAATTAAGTGATTAAGAAATGTTATCAATTTTTAGAAACTTGAAAATGACAGCCGGCAGGTTCATGAATTACTGTTAACTTTTATTACCTTAATTGTAGATGAGACATCCAATCTTTCGCTTTCCATTTTAAAAAATGAAATAAAAGCTGACTGCTATGCCAATCATCCATTAAAATATAAATGATAGAAGTTGTTATGGAAACAACTGCATATTATATATTATGATGGAAATACACCCACATACAAAGAATTTATGCACAAGCTACTAAGAAGTCATCATATAAAAGATTTTTTTGGGTGGTCTTTTCTAATCATTGCATACAAGAAGCCCCATTACACAAAAATACAATTCAATCACTGGCTGTCTTTTCACTGGTGTTCCAATCTCCTTTTTATTCATTTGCAATTTGCATATCTCAATAGCTGTGTCAAACACACACAAGAGCATGTGATGATAAGTTTGATATGGATGTTTCCAGGAAGAATTCGTGGAATTTGGTTTACAAGTCTTCCATTGCCACCGTTGAGAACACTGCTAAGCCTATCTTAGACTCTACTCTAGATTTGTTGGTTTTGTTTCGTCTGATTTCTGCTTTCCTATGATACTTAACATTTGACTGTGTTTCCTTTAATGATATTCTAATGGAAAACAACAGGCGGTGTGGGGTAGTAGATTTCCAACTAAATTTGATGGTAAGAATAATATCTATCCATGATGTGAGAGCTGAAAAAGTGTTGATACAGAGATTCATCTTCACATGGAATTGTCTTTTGCTTGTCCATGCATTTCAGTGATGTGATTTCATTTTCCATGTTTTGAGCAGATTGCAAGTTGGGTATTGCACAAAGATGTCATAATCCACTTTGCTCTACTTGCTAATTCAAAATAAAAAGTCCTATCTTAGCATCACAAATTTTGGACCTGTTCAAATGCTGTTGGAAATACAATTATTACTCCCATTTTAATTGTGCAATTAAAACGTTGAAGTGAATAAACAAGATATGGCTATGTTTATAATGATGAATAATAGAATGCTCGCATGATACAAACTCATCATCACTAAATTATATTACGTCATTCATTAGCATTTTGGCAAGTGTAAAAAGAATATTATGGGAACCACAGCTAACAATTCTTGTCACTCTACATTAGAGCAATACATTCCAAAATACACAAAAGAGTAAAAATGTTTACAATAAAAAGTTGAGGGTACGTAAGTACGGCTCAATAGTGCACAAATCATCATAATACTAATAAAGTGTTATGAGGACACAAATTAGGAAATTACTATGAACAAGCCATCACACCAAAGGGAGCAAAATCATCTCAAGGAAGGGGATTAATCGATGGAGAGGGCTTCCTTAAAGGTGGATCTAACCCACCAACTTTTTTTAAGCATTTTAAAAAGATGGAAGAATAAAATTCTCCTACCAAGGTGGGAGACATAAATACCATTATATCTACTTTATTTTGGATTAGAGACATCCACCTTCAGGTCTAATAATAGTCTTTCTATGTTTAGTTGGGCTCAAACTCTTCCATTGAGAAGAATGGAAGTAAAATTCACTATTGTGTTCAAATAAACTCTTATACTGCATTATTGATGGTGGCAATCTTTGAGGTGAGCTATTGTGAAAAATTTTAACCATAGTATATGGAGCACTCCCCTAACATTTGACGAATCCCTAGAGGTATTAGGATTTCATAGAAACTTTTCCATCTAAATCTTGGATGTGAAAGAATAGGAAGGTTGGTGTTGGTTCCTCCAACTAACTACCTAATTTTCTCTAAAAGTAAGCCAAATCTTATAATCAAGACTATTAGATCAATGGCCAATGAAAAAGAGATAGCTATACAACTTTCCTCCTCTACACTTCAGACTCTGCAAGACCTGGGGGGAGGGTCACCTTTAGTGGTCCACTAGATGTAAATATTTAGATAGTGATGTATTACAGTGCCTAGTAGATAAATACTTAGGAGGAGTAGAAGTATCCTCCTTTGCAATGTCTTCTCTATTCACTACTTCCTCAACATTCTTCTCTATTTCTTCATCTTTGTTTTTCATTTCTTCCATTTCCAAAAGAACATTATCTCAAGCATATCCTTCATCTGTTACATGCTAATGTTGAGCATCAATAATCTATGCTTCTTCTCTTGTATTGACTTCTAGAGCAGGATCTTCTTTGCTTTCCAAAGTCATTCCATATCTTTTTGCTAGATATGTTATCTTTTCCACTATCTCCTTTTGGAGCCTTTCAATATCATTTTTGTTTCTTCCCATAAGGGTAGTCACCCTTTGCTTTGTCCTCAATTTTTCACTATACAATTTAGCCAATGTGGCTTTATTTTCCTCTAAGAGAGTGACACCAATCTTCTCCAATTCATAGGATTTCATTTTATCCTCTTCTTTTATTGCTTCTTTCCTTCTCTCCATCAAGACATCTTGTAGCTCCGCAAGAATTTGGTTTTTAATGTTCTTCATGTCAACTTCTAAAACAACAATATACTTAATAATAGCTTTTACAATGGTGGCCTTGTCCACCTCATCTACTTCATTATATAGGGCTATAGTTTTCACTAACATTTCATGTTGTAAAATACTATTAAACAATGCATCCAACTTCATGGGAGTATGTGTTCCTACTGGAGGTGTTTGCTTTTGCTTTTTCTTTTCATTCAAAATCTTCTTCTTGCTAGTGTATTCCTTCTTTTCTCTCACTTCTATCCTAAAGATTTCCTTTTTTTTTTCAACATCAGCTTCTACATCAATATCGACTATATCATTTTTTTTGTTTCTTTGAATTTTCTTCACTTTGTGAAGCTTCACCTTTTCTTTTCCAGACTAATTTAGGTCCTTCCTCTTCAACATTTACAATTATTTCTTTCTTTCTTACTACTTTATGTTTTGTTCTCTTCTTGGCAAGGCTTGTAGGTGGTGTTACTAGAGTAGCCTTCTTCTTCTTAGGCCTTGTTCTCTACGCAATCGGAGAGGAATTTTAGTTGCTTTTATCCTCTCTCCTATAGGGGGCTTAGTCCTAAAGGATTTCTAAATAGTAAGAGGGGTGGTATCTATTCTACAAATCTTCATGTGCTTACAGATCCTCCCATAGCACTGGATTCAATCTTAGCCTTTTGAACCTACTTCTTGGAGAGGCCCATAGCCTTAACAACTATATGTCATCTTCTCCACAAGTTTCTTGATTTTTTATTGTCTTTGTTCTTGGTGCACTTTTAAATATTTCTCCTCATATGTGCCATACCTCTCTTTTGAGGTATCCTCTAGTTTTATGAGCATGTAGTTTGTAGATGTAGTAATTTCCTACTCAGTAATCTCATATCCCATCTTTGGGATCCATACTGTTCTTGGTTCTACTACTTGTATGATGCACTCATATGTTGTTACCAAGAATGTGATATCATTCTTGTACTTCTCCACCATTTTCTTAGGGATTCTTTCTCTTTCATGCATCCTCTTCTAAAATACTACAAAGAAATCCACAAGAACCTCATCTTGTGCCTTTTCATCGGCAAGACCTCTTAGAAAGTCTCTAATTTGATGAGCAATAGGATTACCTTTCAACCATACTACACTTTTTGTTCCAAGGAGTTCTCTCAAGAAATAAAAAAGTAAGGATAAAATTAAAGTACCATACTTGAATGGATATTTCTTATCCTTTGTCTATTTCAAATTCCCCATTACTTGTTGTCTCAACAATTCACATCAACTTATTTTTCCACCATTTCATAGGCAACATTGATGGAAGTGGAAAATACAGAGTTTTCTTTCTTTGTAAAGTAAATCTTGTAACATATCATCATAGCTACATACTTCACAACATGATTTCATATGTCTTTTATTGTCAAATCCCTTCTATCATAAATAGCACCTGTTAATTTTGTGACCACTTCATTTTTCACAGATTGGAGTACTGGAACGGGTTCGGTGGGGCATAAACCTATAACTTCTCTAATCACATCCTTTGTGATCAACCCAAGTATGTCAATACAGAAAAAATTATCATGAATTCAACTCAATGCAATTCTAGCCCATTTATCATCAAAGAAAAAATTTGGAAACCCTTACCACACATCAAGTATCTTCTCAACCAGGTTTTGATATTCTGGTTTCAAGGAAAATTTATCTCGAGTAAGTTCATTCACCCATACATCTCCTAGCTTAGAATGATCATACTCCTCTAACTTGTTATGGATATAAATCCTTATATATTTTGTACATAAAACACCATAGGGAAGACATAAAAATGCACCTATCAGATCAACCTCGATATATTTAATGAGATGTTTCTTAAACTTAGGTCATGGCCTATGAATAACCTCAATTACCCTCAATGTTTCCATTGCAAATGATTCTAAAATTCTTTCAAAAGAGTTCTTTGGGAAACTAGGGAAAAACAAAGAATGTAAATACCTTTTCCTTTATTTTTCAGACTAGAGTTTGTGTGCACTAGATCTCAATCACCTTGATCACTCCAAATATCTTCCTCACTACTCTGCTTCCTCTCAAATGCTTGTTGTAAATGAATTTGGTTAAGTAAAATCACTTATAACCTTTTGAAACTAACATAAATTTGTATTGAATGTTGCAAACAATAAAGTTGGCCAACCCTGACTATATGTAGAGTCAACTTCAAATGCTCCGCAAACTTTCACATTTCAATATTTCTACCAAAAATTTCTCCAAAAGATCAAACATGTTGACCTACACCATATATCCTCATGATGAAGCTTCAACACTATTTTTTTTGGCAAGGGATGGAATGTTTCCATTAAATCTCCCCCTAATCGAAATATCTCAACTTATTTTCTAGAGGGAACATTTTCACCTAACGTTGGTATAGATTCATCCTTAACGTTGATCTCTTCCTTCTTTTTCCAAGACTTTTCCATCTCCTTCTTTGTTTCTGCTAGATCTGTCTTTTGTATTGGATCATTCTTCTTCACTAGATTATCCTTCTTCATATTTCTACTTCTTCAAAACTTAGAATTGTGTCCAAGCTTATTGCAATTGTCGAATATGGCATTCTTTTGAACTAACTTGCTTCCATTCACTCTAGATCTACATTGGTTAGCTTTGTGCCCAAATCCATTGCATGAATAACATTAGCCATTGAAAGATTGAACCATTATACTATTTTTATAGTAACTCATCTTTTGACTTCTACATTCACTAGATCTATGACCAAATCTCTTGCATGTAAAACATTGACCAAAAAAGGGCGGAACATTATAATTCATTTTTTGTCTACATTCCATAGCCTTATGCCAAAATCTATTGCAAGAATAACATAAACCATTAAAAGATGGGTACCTTTGTGCATTTTATTTTTTGGCCGATGGCCTTCTAGCTTCATTCCTTTGATTCCAAATTTTCTTTCCATTGTTCTTCTTGTCTTTAATATTATTTTTAGCATTTGGTGCCTAATCTACTTTTGAAGTTTCACTCTTTTCAAATCCTAAACCTTCTTTATCTTTGGAGACTTTCTGATTTGCAATCATTTCATCAAGAAATTTAGAACTCGTCTTGAATTTGTCTTCATGAATCCTTTCTTTTTTAAGATCTGATTTCAAATTCGCAACTTCTTGTTCAAGTCATGTACATTCTTCATATTTACTTTTCACCATTGCATTCAAACATTCTTCAACTCTTTTTCTTTCTTCAACTTGAATCTTCAAACTGGTGATTGTTTCTTTTCTTGCTTCAATTTCACACTTACCTCCTTATACCTTTCTCTAAATTTCTTGATTTTCTCCCTCAATTTTCTAATGCATTCATATGCTTCTTTGACATTTTCTTTCAAATCTCTATTTTCACCTTCAGTTCTCTCTAGATCTTCAAGAGAAACTTTGAGTTCTCCATTTATGTCAAATATGTAATCATGTTCTTAAAATCCAATAGTAGGAATATATTCTGGAGGAGTTGGAAATCTTGTTACAATCATGTGTTCAACCTCCAAGATTTTCCCAAAGCAGTTAAGCTCCTTCCAAGGAACCAAGCTCTGATACCAATTGATGAACACTTAATCATTTAAACATCCAATGCTCATAACTTATTCAATTGTTGTAATGAAGAAAAGCATGAAAATATTCAACAATATCACATAACACATGTACACCAAGATGTTTACGTGGAAAACCTAAAATGTGAAAAGACACTATGAAGATTAACTCACAATATATTATAACTGATTATAGTATATTATAGAAGTGTTCACTATAGGTGGACTAACTGTCCAAGTAGACTCACTACCTAGTGAGAAATAGAAGAGATAGAAGAGATTGTAGCTCACAACCAAATTCGAAATGTTAGAATTGCATGTAACTAATGCATGAAATACAATTCCAATGAAGCTCAAAATACACACTCAAAACTCTTCATACTGATCTTAATCAATACTCTTCTCTGCTTTGAATTCACACTAAATTCACACAATTCACATTCACTAATTCTTGTAACATTTTACAATCTACAAAATACTCAAAATGATCTAACTTATATATTTTATTCACCTATAACATCAATTAGGTTGACCTAATTATTGTATCATTTAAAATATAAAAAATATGAGTTGTCGGCTCAAATTCAAAATCTTTCACCTTCACACCTTAAACCAAGGCTTGTAATATATAAAGTAGGTTGAAATGGACCTTTAATATCTCCCACATAGCTCCACAATACTTAATTAAGCTTCACATACCTTCAAACCTATTAGGTTAGCACCATAGAATACCTAATTTAAAAATTCACCAACTGTACATCCAAATTCAAACATACAAACCTCAAAATGTCATGCCAACTAAAATACACACTCTATTGACATCTATCAACATCTCCTCAAATCCATAGATCCAAAATCCAATCCATAGAGAAGTACATATTCTCCAAATCATATACATAGAACTGGAAAGCACCTGTAGCTATCAAGCCGAACTTGTGTTACTCGTAACTTTCACACCAAGAGCCAAAACGAGATGAAACTCTACAATGTTGACATCAATGAAAAAAATATAATGCATGTAACAATATACCTTGTGCTTATCTCACATGCTCATGTTACCAACAACAACATAAATGAGAAACTACTCATGCTTTCAACAATATGTGGGTCCCAACTTTGATTATTCTTTATATGCAATGGTGTTGCATGAATGCATGAACTATGCATGTCAAGAAAGGTTGTTTGAGAGCATGAAAGTTTTGGAATAGTTCTATTTGGAAATCATAAGCATCCACCTTTGATGTCCTCTCATATTGCATTATAAATTCTATTAATGGGTACCTGTATGCATATTATATGAGACAAAAAATTTACAAGTATCATTATGTTGCCAAATTTATTCTAGAATCGTTGTCATTATTGAAGAATCTTATTAATCAGCTTACTAGAGATTATATTATAACCATATCTGATTATTAGCAATGCAAAGGGCTATTCTTTTGGAGTGTGTGATTTTTCTCCCAAAAGGGTTTTCCTCATGTATATCTAATGTTATCTATTTATGTTAACTGAATGTCTATTCTATTAGCTATATGTAAATCTAATAAATATAATTTTTTATGGGTTTACAAAAAATATATGCTATTTATCCCACATTGCTTGGTTTAGGAAGTTGAATTCACTTACTTGACTTCCTTTTAATTTGTACAAAATCCTAGCCAATTTTGATCTCATTGTTGGGTTGATGGTTTTTTGTATTAATCTCCATTTGAGTGGAATATTTTGTAAAAGCATTTTTTGTGACCTTATTGCAAGAGAAATATGACAAGCACATCCAAAAGGATTGAGATGGTAATTTTAATTTGTGAAAGCTTAAAATGGAAGATATGCTTGTAGATAGAGATCTCTAGGCTATAATATCTAATATAAAACCCACCAACATGACTCAAGAAAACTAGGAGTTGATGGATCAAAAAGAAAAACGTTTGATGAAACTCTCTTTGATATACTCCATGTTGTTGAATATCCATAAGTAAAAGACAACAGTGAGCCTTTGGAAGAATCTTGGAGAAACTTATCAAGCTAAATTCCTAGTAAACAAACTATTATTAGGAAATAAGTTGTATTATCTAATGATTGAAGAAGGATAATCCATGGATGATCACCTAAATGCCTTTAATATTCTTGTTGCCTTGTTGGATTATGTTGGTGTGAAGATGGATGATGAGAATCATTGCATGAATTTATTAAGTTATTTTCCAAACTTGTGGAATCACCTTGTGATGGCCAATGGGAGTACCACTACCACCTTCAATATGGATGAAGTGGTTTCATCATTTATTTTTGAAGAGATATGGAAAAAATATTCTAATATGGATGAGGAGGTCCTTTCTATTTGTGGAGAATTGAAAGAGAAAGGAAAGAAAAAGGAAAATAAGTCAAAATCCAAATCCTTGGAGAGATCCAAGTTTGTTCTAAATTCCAAGGAAAAATATTGGAACTACTAAAAATATAGACATTTTCTTAAGAATTGCAAGTAGGAAAAAAAGAATAAAAATAAAAATAACTTATCTATTTATGTCTCAAATATATCCTCTCAAAATGATGCAGATTCCTTTATCACATCCTTGGTAATGCACACATCACAAGATTTGTGGTTGGTAGAATTGGGTGCATATTTTCACACTACCTTTCATAGGGGTTAGCTCTTGAAGTATGAAGAATTTTATGGTGGAAAGTTTTATCTGAGTCATTATTTTCATTTGAGTATTGTTCATCATGGAAGAGTAAATATGATTCCATAATTATAGAGCTAAAGGGGTTTATGATGTATTACATATCCCTAGTTTGGAATGAAATCTCCTTTCAGTATGAAACTTGAATGATGTAGGTGTGTAGGTCATTTTCTCAAGTGGAGGATGTAAGATGATGAGAGGAGTTATGGTGTTGGTTAAGGTTGTTTTGATTGGAACCTTTTTCAAGTTTGATGTATGCACTATTTAGTTCAATATTTATTCTAACAATTCAAATAAAATTCATTCTTCATCCTCACCATTAGAATGAGCAGTGAAGAAATATGTTATATCTAGTCATGACTTTTGGGTACCTAAGGTTGTGCATTCCTTGAAGAAGAATATTTTGGTAAAAGACCAATGTTATCACACTAGAGACTTGGAAATATTTATGATAAAGGTCTTAGAGACATAAAAATAAATACCTCATAGAGGGGCTTGATGATTGTAATCTCAAGTTTGAATTTTATGAGAATTTCAATTATAGAAAGAAAAATAGTGTTCAATTTTATTCTAGTTCTCATAGATCTTTGAGGGTTTTGGACTATATTCATTTAGACATTTTTAATTTGGTTAATGTTCCTTCATTATCAAAATTTGTATTTTTTTCATTCATTGATGATTATAATAGAAGCACATTTTTTCTTCCGCAAGATTAAATTTGAAGTATTTAGTCGGTTTAAGGAGTTTAAAGCCTTTATTGTAAACTATACTAGCAAAAAGATTAAGTGTTTAAGGACTAAAAATGGGGGCGAGTTTTGTTTGGTAGAATTAAACAAGTTCTATAAAGAGAATATGATTTCAAGAGAGGAATTAGACAAGCTCCTACACCCATCAATAGAATGGTGTTGTGGAGAGGATGGACACAATGTTGATGAAGAGAGCTAGGAGTATGTTGAGAGGATTTTCCTTGAACAAAAAAATTGGTCTGAAGTTGCAGCCATTGTGTGCTATTTGGTAAACAAATCCTCTAAATCAACACTTGTTTATAAGAAACTCATGGAGGTGTGGTTAGGAAAGAAGCCTTCAATGATACATCTCAAATTATTTGATTGATACACATGTGTGGAATGAGAAGAGGTAAAATTTGGAGAAAAAAGGAAGTTAAATGTATCTTCATTAGATATGATGTTAGTGTGAAAGGGTGCAATCTTTGGAATCTAGTGGTTGAGAAGATTTTTTCTAGTAGAAGTGTGATTTTTGAGAGGTGAAACCTTCTGTTGTTGTTATGTAGCTAGAGAAAGAAGAGAAGGAAATGGATCTAGATGATGTTCCACCTAATTTGATGAAAAATGAACTACATATACACCTGTTGGACCTGAAGATGAGGAGAGCTATAGAAACTCTAAATTTTTTGAAGAATAAGAACCTCAACCTCAACCATTAAGAAGGTCTACATGAGTTATGTGGTAGCTAGAAAGGTTTGGTTTTTCATTATTGGATACTAGTCATATATTTTCTTTGATTTCTAACACTAATGAGCCTAGGACCATAAAAGAGGCTATGGGTATGAGTGATACAGATCCTCTAATTAAATCCATGCACAAAGAGATGACTATACTAAAGAAAAATAACACATGGTATTTGGTATCTTTTATTAAACTATGTAAACCCAATAGTTGTAAATGGTTGTTCAAGAAAAATTTTGGTCTTGATGGTAGTGTTGAGAAGTGCATAAAGAAAAATTATTCAAGAAGGTGTATCCATAGGTGGAGGAAATTGATTATGGTGAAATATTTTCTCTTGTAGCAAAGATGACATCCATTTGATTCCTATATTATCACTTGATGTAGCTTAAAATTTAGAATTTGAATAGATGGATGTCACAATGAGAGAATTTCATGATAAAAGGTAAAGTAAACCTAGTTTTCAAGCTGAATAAATATATGTATGGTTTGAAATAGTTTCTTAGGATGTGGTACTAGAAGTTTGATACCTATATGTTGGGTTTGATATTTTAGAGGTCTAAATTGAATCATTGTTCTTACTATAAAATTGATAATGTTCACTTTCTCTTTATTACATTGTCTTTGGATGATGTTCAAAAAAATGGAGTCTCAACCTTGCAATTATAACAGGTTATATTGAGTGTGGGGGATTACAAGGGGGGTACCCACCTTCTGGGGTCTAGGGTGATGAACCCCCCTTGGTGAGGGTTTCAAGGGTTGCATGCCCCAATGGGGGTTTGGGGGAAGTGCCCCTAAAAAATATATTTTATGTATATTTTATTATTATAAATCTAGATTGTTCATCATTAGGTTTCAGATCTAATAGTAGATATTTTATTGAATTGTCTTTCCCTATAAGGAAACCCTATTGTATGATGATATTTTATTATGACTATGCATTATGGCATATTATGAGATTCTAATAGCCATTGTGTTGCCTCTAGATCTCTTGTTGGTGATAATCTTGTGAGAATATTTCTCTACAAGTATATTGTAGTCTTAATCATTTTTCAATAATATATTGGGTGAATTTTAGAGTGTGGAATTTTTCTCCTAAAAAGGTTTTCCCCATGTAAATTACTATATTGTGGTATGCATGATATTTATTTTAATTTTTTAAGTTTTATGTAATTGTTGTAAATATTTCTAAAATTTTACATTACCCTTCTCTCAAGATTAGTGTAGGAAGTTGTTATGGTAACTTAGCTTCCTTACAAGTGGTATCAGATCTTGATCACATTTTATTTTAGTTGTGGGATTTTTTGTTTTTGTGAACTAATATATATTTGAGTGGTATCTTGTACAAAAGATACTTTTTGATCTTTTGTAGGAATTTTTAGATGGAAAGTTCATCAAGGAGAATAGAGGTGGAGAAATTTTTTGGAATTAATTTTGAGATGTGGAAGTTAAATATTGACGATCTATTGATAGATTGAGATTTATGGGAATGTTGTTGATAACAATGTTTTAAGGATCACATATCCTACTTTGGTTATTAAATATGATATTATGGACCGTAAATGCAAGGTTCTAATCAGATTATGCTTGGAAGACTTTATTTTAGTCAATGTCCATGAAGAGACCTCTACACAAAAACTATGGAAGAAACTTGGTGAGATGTATCAACAAAAATATTTAGTGAAATAAGAGTTATTGAGGAAGAAATTGTATTCGTTGAGAATGGAAGACAATTTACGAATTAAAAACCACATTGAAGGATTCAATGTGTTGGTGACTAAATTTGCATCAGTTGGTGCCAAAATGAATGAGGAGAAATTTCAAATCTTTCTTTATTCTTTATCTGATTCATAGGATTCTCTTATTATGTCTATTGGGAGTACTTTTATTATCTTCAAGATTGTAGATAGGCTAGGTTCTTTTCTTTCTGAAGAGATGAGGAGGAAGGTATCCATCAGTGCCAAGGAGACCCTAAATCTTTATGGAAGACCTAAGGAAAATAGAAAGAAGAATGAGAAGCATGATAAATCTAAATCCAAGGGGAGATCAAAATCTCCTAAAAAATCCAAAGTTATTTGTTGGAATTGTGGTAAGCTTGGACACTTTCATAAGGAGTGTAAAGAGGAAAATTAGAAGAAAAAGAAGAAATGTGATTTTGATTCTAAGTCTAAGAAACAATTTAGTGATGCATTCATTGTAGCTTTGGCAACTCGTGTAGGTAATGATGGATGGTTATAAATTGAATTAGATGTATATTTTCATATGGTCCCTCTAATAGATATTATTTTTATGAATATGAATAATTTGATGAAGGTAAGGTGTACTTGGGTGATGATTTTTTATGGTTGTGGTAAATTTAGAACCATATTTTCTAATGGTATAATATAAATGATTAATGGTGTGTTGCATATACCTAGATTAATACAAAATTCATTAACTATGAGAAAACTAATAGACGTGGGTGTGCAGATAGTATTTTTTAATGCAAGGTGCAAGATGGTTAGAGGTGTTATGATGATTGCTAGAGGTGTCATATATGACACATATAAGCTTGATGCATGTAATATTGAGTGCAATAGTAGTTCCATGAAGAAAAAAAATTATGGCTACTTTGTTGGAAGAGGTGATAGTTTCATCTTCAACAGATGGTCATGGATTTTGTGTACCCAAGGGTGCTCTTTCTTATGTTCAAATCAAATTTACTTGCATAGAAGACTGTGTTATGGCACTAGAGACGTGGCCACATTGGATAAAAAGGGTCTAAGGATATTGAAAAAAAACCCTTGTTCAAGGGTTGTCTGATTTTAATCTTGAATTTAATTTTTATGAGCATTGCATTTATGAAAAATAAAATTGTTTTTAGTTTTACTCGAGTTATCATAAATTTTGTGGTGTATTAGATCTTATTATTTCTAATGTTGTTTGGTCCTATAGATGTTCCTTCGATTAGAAAATTCACATGTTACGTTTCATTTATTGATGATTATAGTATAAGGATTTGGATATATATTTTTTAAAGAGTAAATCTAAAGTTTTTAGGGTATGTGTAGGATCATGATGGGCCAAAAAGTGGAAAAATGATGGGTATGTGTAGGGTATGTGGCTGACCACTTTTTTTTTACCCAAAATTGATGAAATGAAAAGGGTTTTTAAAGGAGATTCTCAGCTTTCCACCAATATTAATTATGCTTTACTTTGAATTTAATAAATAATTATTATTCATTTTGTATTCGAATTACGACTAAAGTCCTAATTGATAGGTGATTGAAAAACATCTATAGCTTTTAAATGGTATTACATTTTTGAATCTGAAACATGTGTCACATTCTATGCTTTGCATAATATAGGATTAAAAAAATGAATTTCATGATGTTTTGACCAAGTTAAGGTGGTCGACATACAAGATTTTATATTTTTTAATTTTAATAAAAATTCATAATTAATTATTTACTTGGAAAAAATTACAAAAAATATGCATCACATTGGGACATGAGTCCTATACTTATATCTAAAATTTTATAAAAATATTATCATTTTATTGTGGTTAAGGTGGTCAGACATACACCTACTTATTTTTTCCCTGAAATTCAAGTACTCTGCATTGAAATTTCAAATTTTCACCAAATAGATTTTTTTTTTTTAAATAAACCTAGTAGTTTAGAAACTACATTCAATTTGCTACATATTCCATTCTTACTTATTTTTGAAATAATATAGATAACTTATTCAAATTTTTATGTCAAGTGGCCTAACTCTAATTTTTTTGAATTTTTTCACCACTTAAGGGCTTGTTTTTTCCATGTTGATCCTGCACATACCCTTTAGTCAATTTAATTAATTTAAAGCAATAATTTAATTTTAGAATAGAAAGAAAAAAAAATGTGAGGATTGATAAAAGTGGTGATTTTTCTCTAATAATTTTGATATATTTTTAAAAGATTATGGCATTCATAGAATTTAAAAGATAACTCTATATTCTCCACAATAGAATGAAGTTGCAAAAATATTGAACAAGATAATGATGGAGAAGGCTATGATTATTTTAAGTGATGTTGGTCTAGAATAATTTTTTTGGGTTGAAGCTATTACCACTACTTATTACCTGATTAATAGGTCTCCTACATCAACTCTTGTTGATAATATTCTTATAGAGGCATGGTCGGGTCACAAGCCTTCATTGGGACATCTTAGAGTTTTTGGTTTCAAGGCATATGCACATGTACCAAAGGATAAGTGAAAAAAGTTGGAGGAAAAATTGTGAAATATCATCAGATAAAGTTATGGTGTGAAAGGATACAAGATTTGGGATCTTGTTGCACATAAGGTAATATACAATAGAAGTGAATTTTTAGATAAAATAAGCCTTCTTCTATTATATGGAAACTAAAACATTTACTAAACAAAAAGATGTGATTCAATTTCACTTTATGTCTAAAATATTTGAATCTAGGCCCCTAGACAAAAAAGAAGTTGAGGAGAGATCATCTAGCTCTAAATATTTAGAAGATGAGTAAGAATCTCTAACTCATCTTATATGTAGGTATACAAGGTATAGGAAACTACCTAAAAGGTATTCGCCTATTTCTTGGAGATGTATTTTTTATTTGAATACTAACATGGATGAACCTGAATCTGTAGGAGATGCATTAGGTATGAATGATTTGAAATCTAGGAAGATTGATATGGATGAAGAAATGACACCTTTGAAAAATAATGATACATGAGATCTTGTACTATTGTTTGAAGGATGAAAACATGTTGGTTGAAAATGTGTGTTCAAGAAAAATATTGGTTTAGATTGAGGTATTGAGAAGTACAAAGAGCAATTGGTTGAAAAAGGTTACTCTCAAGTTGAGGGTGTTGATTATGGCGAGATGTATTCTCTTGTTGCAAAAATGGCATCCATTAGATTTTTTTGTTTTATTGTTTTTCCTTATGATCTAGAGGAGAAAATGGATGTGAAAATGACTTTTGTTCATGGTGATTTGGAGGAGGATATTTATATGACATAACAAGAACACTATGTGGTGAAAGGTAAAATTAATATTGTTTATAAATTGAAGACATATTTGAATGGACCCAAATAGAGTCCTAGGATGCAATACCAAAAATTTGATAATATGTGGAGTCTAGAATTTGAGTGTTCTAAATTAGATCATTTTGTTTATTATAAATATGATTGTGATCATTTCCTGTTTATTGAATTATATTTTGATTATATGCTAGTTATTGGTAAAAGGAAAGGAATGATTTCAAAAATGAAGTATCAACTTGCAACTAAATTTGAAATGAAAGATCATGGTCTAACTAAACACAATTTTGTGATAGAAATTAGAAGAGATAGACTAAACAAAAAGCTATGATTTGGCTAGAGTTAGTATTTCAATTTATTTACATGTAGGATTTTAGTCCACTATGTCTTTTATTTATAGTTGGAACAAAATTATCTATTTTATATTTTCCAAAAACCCCATCAAAGATGGAAGAAATTAGTAGAGTGTCTTACCAAAGTGAATTTAGAAATTTAATGTGTGTTATGATCTACACTAAAAAATAAATTTCCCAAGCAATGCGATTTCTTCCCAGATATATATCTAATCCTAGTATAGTTCATTAGGATGTAGATAAAAGAATCTTCAGATATTTACCGGGTACCTTCAAGTATTTCTTGTGCTATCATGGTAATTTTATAGGAGATGAACTTTACCTTGATATTCATGGTTATATGGATTCAGACTAGGTAGGTGATGTTGATAACAAATGATATGCCACTACTTATGTTTTTACTTTATTTGGTGGTGCAGTCAATTGGATGAGTAATCCATAGGCTATAGTTACTTTTCCACTAATGAAGCTCAACATATGATAGCTACTCATGCTTGTAAAGAAGCCATTTGGCTTAAGGGACTATTCTCAGTTGTTGGAATAAAACAAGGTGTAGTAAAAATTTATTGTGATAATCAAATTGTGAGATTGTTAGCTCAGAACTTGTCATTTCTTGTCAGGACCAAGCATATTGTTGTACAATATCATATGGTCAAAGATATGATCAAGGATGACAAGATGAAGCTAGTTAATGTAGAGACTTTAATGGATGTTGCATATTCTTTAACTAAGGTTGTGAGAACAAAGAATTTAACATGTTGTATGAAGTCTATGGGCCTCTCAACCCCTAGTAACTAAATCATGGTATTGATCTTTTCTTTTCTCTTGCAAGGTGTTTGAAAATTATGATAATGTTAGGTAAAATAGTGTCTCAACCTTGCAATTTTACCAGTTTAAAATATTGAGCATGGGGGGTTGCAAGGGGGGTTACCCCCTTGTGGGGTCTAGGGGGAATGACCCCCTAATAAGGGGTCTAGGCGCCATGCGCCTCGACAAGGGTTTGGGGGTAGTTCCCTTGAAAGCCATATTATATATATATATATATATATAATTTTTGTAAATATGGAGAATTCATCATTAGGTTTCAAATCTAAGAGTAGATTTTTTTTAGCTTGTATTTTCCTAGAAGGAAACCCTATTTTATGAGGGAATTATTTTACGACTATGCATTGTGATGTATACTAAGAATTTGATAGTTGTTTTTTTTGTCTCTAGATCCTTGGTTGGTGATACTCTTGTGAGAAGCTTTCTTTGCAAGTATATTGCAATCCTCAAAATTTTTGAATAATATATTGGGTCGCTTTTAAAGTGTGGGGTTTTTCTTCTAAAAGGGTTTTCCCCACATAAATAATTTTGTTGTGGTATGCATGATATTTATGTTTATTTATATTTAATTTTATGTAATTGTTGTAAACATCTAAAACAAATTGCATTACCCACCTCTAAATATTAGTGTAGGAATTTATTCGCTACCTTAGATTCCTTATAGACTATTTTTTTTGGGAGTGGTAAACGTTTGATCTCTTAATTAAAGTCTCAATTGTTAGTGAAATTTGAAATGAAAGATCTAGGAGCAGCTAGGTACATTCTGGGCATGGAGATAAAAGAGAGTTGAAAAAACATTTTGTTAAGCTAGAGTAAGTATGTGAATTTAGTGATGGAGAGATTCAATATGGCATATTGTAGGTCATTGGTTGTTCTTGTTATACAAGGAATGAATTTATTTATGGAGAATTTCCCAATATCTCCTTTCAAGATGTAGAACATGAGCAGAGTACCTTATGTGAGTATTGTTTGTAAAATGATGTATTTTGTGGTCTATATGAGGCCAAACATTGCCCAAGTAGTGGGAGTCTTGAGTCAATTTATGGCTAATCCTAAACATGTAAATAGGGATGAGATTAAATGAGTGTTCAAATATTTGAGGGGTACTTCCAAGTATTCGGGAGCTATGTTTTGATAGTTATCCTACTAGACCTTTAAATTCAATTTATATTCATGAATATGTATATTTAAATTGGGCAAGTGAAATTGACAATAGAAGTTCCACCAATGGATATATGTTCACAATGTTTAGTAGTGTTATGAATAGGATGAGTAAGAAAAAGGTTTTATTTTCTTTTTCCTTGATAGAAGTAGAGTATATGGAAGCTTCTCATGCTTGTAAGGAAGGCATTTTTCTTAGAGATTTTTATTTTGATGTTGGGCTTGACATAGGGATGGTTACTAACTATTGTCACAGTTAAAGTGTAATTTTTTGTTGGTGAAGAATCCTACTTTCCATGTCAAAACAAAGCACATTGATGTTTAATTCTACTTTTTTTGTGATCCAGTGGAAGATGGGAAGGTGAAATTGGAGAAGGTTGACACTTTGATTAATTTTTCTAATGCATTAACAAATCATATAAGCACAAAGAAGTTGAGATGGTGTTTTTGTTCCATGAATGTCATGACCACTAGCAGTTGATTTTTTTGGCTCTTGAACAACCTTTGAAAAGTGGGAGAATGTTGGGATTGAAGTGTCTCAACCTTTGTGATTCCTAGCATTTGATCTATAAATTTATTATTTATTTTATCTTAATGTTTTATTCCTACATGGAAGTGACAAATATGAAATGAAAGATACATTTATGGAATTAGGCATACCACATGGTGGACCTCATTATGAGAGAAAATGGTGCCATGTGTCATCTTATAATATTTCTTATAACTAATTAAATGATAAATTTCTTGATTGTTTTGTTTAATGACATATTATGATAATGTAAGAGTCAACAATGAAAAATAAATGACAAGTGGGTCCTATTTGATTGAGGCTCCTATGCATGCGAGGTGTTTGAATGCATGTAAGGTGTTTGTATGCATTCAAGCACATTTCATGTTGAAAGTAGCTATACATGTTGAGGAAGGCATTGCAATTGAAGTAGACTATGATATGTGGGTTCCAACTATGATAATGCTTTACATGCAAGGGTGTTGTGTGCATGTTGACACTATGCATATCAAGGAGGGTTATTTGAGAGCATGCAAGAATTGGATTTTTTCTATGTGGAAATCCTATGTATCCACCTTTGATGTCCTCTCATCTTTCATTACAAATTATATTAATTGGGTACTTGTATTCATATTGTATGAGACTAAAGTGTTACAAGTACTGTTATGCTACTAGAGTCATTCTAGAATATTTGTCATTGTTGAAGACTCTTGTTAATGAACTTATATTTGGAGATTGTATTGTACCCATATTTTATTATTGATAATACAAAGGGATGTGCTTTTAGAGTGTGTGTTTTTTCTCTTGAATAGTTTTTCTCATTTATATCTACTAAATTATCTTTTTATGTTTTTTTTTAACTATATATACATCTCATGATCCCATCTCACTTCAAGATCAAAGAATCACTTCCATCTAATCTCATGAACCCCTCCCATATCAAGATAAAGCATCCCTTCTACTCCACCCTTGATCCCCTTCCATGTTAAGATTAAAGAATTCATTTTGCTCCACCTCATGTGATCTATCCATATCAAGATCCCAACATCCCTCTGAATCCCCCTCATGATCTTAATATTCCTTAAGATATCATCATCCCTATCCAACAGGTTCTTCCATTTTCATCAAATCTAGTTTCCTCCAAAAACCTCTACATTCTAAACTACATCATATCTCCCTCAAAATGGACTCTCATCTTGCTTCCGAAATAAAAAGTATCCCATTGGAAAAATGATTTGTTAAAACATGCATTATAAAGGAAAATGGTTATTCCTCCTTGAGAAAGGCCTCTTAGAACCTATCAAAATAATAGAATCAATGTTTTCATGGCCTTAGAAACCAAGTTCAAGATCTTAGTACTTCCATCAACCATAAATCACACACCCCCTCATATAAATCTAAAACTCATATCCTCCATTTTCTAAATCTATTATGTGCCCTTATGTTCCAAATTACATTCCTTCCTCTTTTAAATCCATTTTTGGTGCTTATGTCCCAAGACTAATTCCTTCATCTCTTCCATCCATCTTGGATCCTTACATTCCACCACCCATCACTCCTATCTCAAAATTCATTCATCCTCTTTATCTATCACCTCAAATACCCAATTAAAATCAACAAAGGCGCACATCCTTCAATTCCTTCCAACATCCTCCCTACATCAACCCATATATCATATATACAAATCATTCCTCTTCATGAACCAATAGAATTGCTATTGGAAGAAATTTTGATATAAAATTTTAAATACATAAAGCCAAAAATCCACACAAATACAAGGATTACCATGTCCCATAAAAAAGAATATGCTAAAACAAAGAAAAATATGATCCAAAAATAAGCTAAATCTAAAATTCGACAAAGTCCCATGCAACAAAAATAAAAAACCGTAAGCCATGTGAATTCCCATGAAAATAAAAGAAGAAATACATCCCAAAGGACAATCCAAAAAGCTTCCTACACTCCCCTAAGTCCTCCAATCCTCCATATAGACATATCCCATCTTTGTACGCCCCCCAACTATAGTTGTAGAACAGGTTGAGTTTAAGATTCAAAGAAAATAAAAAAAATATTAAAATTTTTATTAGTGCTTAAATAAGCACTTAGCGCCTTGTTCAGTGCTCAAGAACTTTCTAAGAGATGCACACACAAGTCTATAAATCATTTGGCCAATGCCACTAGTCGTTTTGGGCTAAGACCATCAATGATTGTGTAACTAAGGTCATTAGTCGCTAAATTAGCTAAACCATTAGGCAGGAGGTTATAAAGAAACCATCACAATATTAATACTAACTATGACCAACTGTGAATTGGAACTACCATTTTCTCTGTCGAACCATAGCCAATCCATCACCCAATAGCCACCACCACTGATGGTGCTACCTGCGGGGCCACCAGGGCCCTCCCCATAGGCCAAATTGGGCCTTTTTTTCAAACTTGTCCAAATTTTGCCTCATTTATCGAATTTTAGTGAATGAGATATCAAAAAAAAAAGCTGGAGATGAGTAATTTCCATCTACAGAGGTATTGAAAATATGTTTCCCAAAATATTGCAGGTTGATGTTTTTTTTCTTTTTCTTCAAAGAGCCATAAATTTTTCCTCGAAGCTTCATTTGTTGGAAATAAATAGGTGTTGGAAAGTTATTAAAAAGCAGAAAAAGGATACGGGGCTAATTTTTCTTTACTTTTTCTTAGGTTCATTTTGCATTAGAATTTGTAATTTTGGCCATTATAGACCTATTGAGTATTGTATCATAGAAAAATTATTGTAAACACACTAAACAATAAAGTTCCAACCTTGTAATATTTGGTGGGTGATTTTTCATACTAGTGAAAAGGGTGGGAGTGTATTGGTGTTTCTATGTTCTCTTTCATTCAGCACTTATTTTTTCATTTCATCATCATGTCTCAAAAAACAACAGTTCCTACTCTAACTTCGTACAACTATTTTGAGTAAAATTCTCAAATGAATATCCACTTAAGAAGACTTGGTTTGCATAGAATAACAATGGGACTAGAAATTGAACCTCATAAAGATGAAGAAAAGTCTAAGTGGTTCAAAAGATTGATGAAGAATATGAAAATTTATTTTTGTTTGTTTCTCTTGATTTTCTCTTTCATATTGAATATTTGGATACACCAAATGAAATATGGACTAAGTTAGAAACTTTATTTGGAACTAAATATTCTATGAGGGGTCATATGTTGGAAAATGAATTAATTGGTCTAAGTATAGAGAACTTCATTAGGATTTCTTCAGAAAATTGAAATCAATAAGGTTGTAGTTAAAACAATGTGTAGTTGAAAAGAAAGATGAACAACTAATTCTTAATATTTTGTCTAAGCTAACTTTTGAATATTCAATATTTGTTTCTACCCTCTATGCTACTAAGGATGCATTTGGGTCTCAATTCATCATGTCACCTTTGGATTATTTTGCTACTTCTCTTACACGAGAGTAAGATAAGCTAATCCAAATGGGAAATTTAAAGCCCTCTAAGTCACATGCCCTAGCTACCAAACAAGGCACAAAAAAATAGCAAGGAAAAAGTAGTAATAACAAGGATAAGAAACAAAAGAATAGAAAAGAGAAGTATAAAAATCAGCTACTCCAAAAGTAGCTGATGAGACATCATCTTGAAAAAATGACAATTCTAAGAAAGAGAATGTCAAATGTGCCTATTATAAAAGACTTGATCATGATGAGGATAAATTTTTGAAGAAAAAAGTTGATCACTTGACACACATCCTTAAAAAGAATAATCTTAGTGTTCCTTAATCAATAAAATTGAGTTCAAATGAGAAGTCTCACAAGAAAAAAGATTAAAAAAAAAAGGGGAAAGGAAAAGCGAAAGACCCCTGTAACAGTTGCTTCTCCACCAACCACTTGGGTTCTTGATTTAGGTGCTTCATCCACATGGCTTCTTTCAAGGATGAAATTGCATCATTGGATCCATATACTATTCCTTCGATTTTGATGGTGATGAAACTCTTATTGAGGTTTGTGGGAGAGTGTTTTTTGATATGGGGGATGGAAAATTTCAGGGTGTTCTTTGTGTGACCTCATTATCAACTAATCTTCTATTAGTATATCAAATCACTCACATAGGTTCAGGCAAGCAGGTTGAGTTTTCTCTTGATTTAGTGGTAATTTGTGAGTTGTATAATGATTCTACAGTTGTAGTTGGGAGATTATATCATCAATCTCATCTTTATTTGTTCTCTTTCTTTGTTCTTGATGCACCTTTATTGGTTCTTCTCACCCATTTTGATGAATTTTTGGCATCAACAGTTTGGCAATTTGAACTACTGCTACTTGCAATAGCTCAAGAAATAGACATGGTTATGAGATTTCCTATAGTTTATTTTTCCAATGATTTTTATTAGGGATGCATTCTTGGCAAACATTCAAAAGATAAATTTGAAAAAGGTAAAGCTTGGAGAGCCTTATAGCTTTTGAAGTTGGTACATAGTGATTTGGTTGGTCCATTTACATATCCATGTTTTAGTCAAGCCTAATATTTTTTTACCTTCATTGATGACTTTTCTAAGTAAAATTTCATGTACTTTATCAAACAAAAATTTGAATTTTTTGATTCATTTTTTAGAATTCAAGGCATTTGTAGAGAAATAAACTAAGAAATCTATCAAATTTATGTGTACAAATAATGGGGGAATAATTCAAATGTTAGTTTGAGTAGTATTGTGCTTCATTAGGCACTAATTTGCAACATATAGTTCCCTACAATCCTTAGTATAATGGACTTGCAAAATGTAAAAATCAGTCCTTTAAAGAGATGACCAATTATATGATTTACTCCAGGTCTTTGGCACCACCTTTTTGGGAAAAAGCTATCAACTATGCGTGTTATATCTAGAACTAAGTTTCTCACAAAGATATGAAGGGGGTAACTACTTTTCAAGATTGGAACAATTGAAAGCCCTTAGTTAAGCACTTTTGAGTGTTTGGTTCTTATGTATGGGCTCACATTCCAATAGAGAAATGCAAGGCTATGGATTTTTTTAGCAAGCCTTGCATATTTTTTAGATGTACCCAAATGATGTCAAAGGCTACAATATTATACAACCTATCACTCATGAGTTTTTCATTGAGAGGAGTGTTCACTTTGAGGAGAGCCCTTCTAGTTCTTCTCTTACCACTTCTCCATCTACCATTAGATTGGAGACCTTGCATCAAGATGATAGTTCTTCAAAGGATCATAATCCTTTTGATATTGATGAGGAGTAGTCATCCTCCACTTTAGATGGTGCCAATAATAATAAGGGTTCTTATAGTCCTCATTTAGAGGTTGATGATTCTCCTCCTAATTCTCCACCTTCTCTAATAGTAGGGCCTCTTTGGGCTTGTCAAACATTGTATTTACTAGGTATTGGGTAGGGGTTCCTTCATATCATCTAAAAAAAATATCACAATTTTAGGAGGCTCCACATCTCTTCCTTGCTATAGCTTCTGATTTATAGGCCTTTCAAGAATCTTCTGGTGTCCTCGATTAGGATGCAACTATGCATGAATAATCTACTTCCTTGGAGAGGAACCACACTTGAGATATTATCCCACTTCCTAATGGAAGAAAATTATTCAATGCAAGTTGACATATCAAACAAAATTCTCAATAGATGGGTTGGTTGACAAGCATAAGGCTCACTTGGTTGCCAAAGGATTATCTCACACTCCTAGGAGTGACTACTCTGATACTTTTGCACCAGTCAACAAAATGAATTCCATTTGACTTGTCTTCAATATTGTTGCAACTCACAGATGGTAAGTTCATCAGATGGATGTGAAGATTGTCTTTCTTCATAGTGACCTTTATGAGGTACATATGCATAGAGAAACCATAGGGGTTTGTGTAGGATCTTGTAATGGAGCAAATTTACACCTCTAGGAAAATTCCCCATTTACATCACCCTACCTTAGAAAACAAAAAAATGATGATGCAATTCCACATCTGCCACCTTTCTCCATCCACTTGGCAACTCATTTTCACATTGGTCGAGGAATCCTTGTCAAGGATGCGCGCATTCCACATAGACATCCACACATCATGCTGCCATCCTGATGGGATTCCTGCCTCTTGAATCTACAGAGGTATTATGCTTCTCCATTGGAAATGAACTATAATGTCTCTACCTCCCTTGACCACTGAGAAATGGGTCTTTTGCTTACTTTTTTTTATTCAAATTTTCTATCTCTCATTCTTTCACTCCTCTCTCACACTTCTTGATACTCTACACACTCTTAGCTTCATTCTTACTCTCAAACTTCTACATCACTTTTTTATGTTGAGAAAATGTCTCTCAACCTTGTAATTGCATAAGGTATTGTTCATCCAACGATGACCCCAGGGGGGAGGGTGTGGGGGTATTCCCCCCCCCCCCCCACGAGGGGTTTGGGGGGATCATCCCCCCAATTGGGGTCTAGGGGTAGCACACCCTAGTGGGGGCTTGGGGGTAGTGCCCCTGAAAGGAAAATTTTATTTATATTTTATTATTGTAAATATGGAATTTCCCTAAAAGGAAACCCTATTTTATGAGGGAATTGTATTATGGTTGTTTATTGTGATATATTATGAGATTCTGATAGCAATTGTGTTGTATTTAGATCTCTGAGTGGTGATACTCATGTGAGAAACTTTCTCTACATGTATGTTGTAATCTTCATGATTTTTGAATAATATATTGGACGACTTTCAAACTGTGGGGTTTTTCTTTTGAAAGAGTTTTCCCCACATAAATTATTATGTTCTGGTATGCATGATATTTGTGTTTATTTCCATTTAAGTTTCTATAAATATTAAATATCTATAAAAGTTTTCATTATTCGCCTCTTAAGATTAGTGTAGGAAGTTGTTCCGCTACCTTAACTTCCTTACATTTTTGTGGTTGCAAGCTGTTGGTTCTTAGCTCCTACACTCTATTTTTTGTGACAATGTTATTGTTGGAGGACTTGAAAGCCCTTCCCTTCCACTACTTTCCCTGAGTTCTTGTAGGTGTGGAGGTGATATTGTTCATTTACATTGCTCATTCCATCACTTTGTATATTATCATAGCATTCTTACTATTGGTGATTCCTCTTAGAACTATTTCCTTTCTATTTCTACATCATTTTCTATATATTGTTGCTATCTAGTTGTTCATGGAGGTGGAAACATTAAAGTAGGGGATTGATTGAGGAAGTTCTCTAAAAATAGCCCCAACATTTTCCTTGGTCTTGTGTGTGTAGGTGTTTTCGTGTGGAGCTCTTCCAAGATTCGACTCATAGATAGAAAGTTTTTCCTTTCTCGCTTTCTCTTTGTCAATTCTAGCTTAGTGTAGAAATAGTGTAGAGAAGGGAGATTCGCTACTCATGAGTCTCTTTATTCTAAAGAGATTCCCAAGGGGAAAATTTCTCTAAACTATCTCAAGGAACAACGATGAGATTTTTAGAATCAGAAAGAGCAAGTCATGAATATTTTCTACGCAAAATAATAGGCTCTCAGCCAAAGGATGGTAGTGTAGAATAAGGATGACAACACGACACGCTAGCGTCTCATATGAACCAGCAACCAAGAACGTCATAGAAAACAACAAAGTGACTACTAGCAAACTAATTATTGAGAACTTCCAAAATGCAAGAAAGTAACTCAAAGTAATAGGACTGAAATAAGGTAAAGTAAATGATAGAACTAAAGAGAATGGAGAAAGAAAATGCTCATGACAACCCAAGTAATGAATCCTTCAGCACGTGAATATCTTCAATACCTGCATGCGTAAGATCTGGAGATAGTGTTGGGGCTGTATAGGGGTTTTCCTTAGTCAAACCCCTATTTTGGTGTTCCCACCTCCACAAATAGCCAAATAGATAGAGAGAAATAAAGTATGTGATGAGTGATAAAAGAAAACCCCGCTCAAGGAGAACCTGTACCACAAAATGTAGGTGATAAAAGAAATCCCCTATCGAGAAGGAGAACCTATATCACAAAATAGAGATGCAATAGATGGGAGATATGGAATCCCATGATGCTTGCAATCACAAGACAAGGGAGATATCAACTGGAAGGCTTAAGGAAGCCAAAAAGAGAGAGAAAAGATAGTTGCAAGAGCTAAGAGTGTTGCAAAAAGTATTGTAAAAGCTTGAGAGTGCTTGAAGTTGTTGTAGTAAGTTGTATGGAGTTGTGAAAGTAAGGGATGGAGTGTACAAGGCTACAGCCAAGGCTAGAGAGAAGCTAGAAGAACAAATGGATTGAAAAGATAGCAT
Organism: Sequoia sempervirens; assembly: GCA_007258455.2. Classification (NCBI taxonomy): domain Eukaryota; kingdom Viridiplantae; phylum Streptophyta; class Pinopsida; order Cupressales; family Cupressaceae; genus Sequoia; species Sequoia sempervirens. Next base: position 418,663,372 of record VDFB02281492.1, read on the forward strand.
TTAAGGAAGGAAAAGAAGCTTCTTGAGTCGTTACAAGGTGTCCCAAGCCGTTACCACCAACAAAAGGGGATGAAAAGTGGCAAATATGCTTGGAGGCAGTTGTTTGAATGCAAAAACATTGTAGGACGCTAGCGTGGTGTGCAAACATCCATGTGGTGCGCTAGTGTCCAAACACATCATGCTACTATAATGTCATAAAATTGTACCCCTTGCAATTTAACATGCATTTTTGTATCCACTTTAGTGACCGCTCCCTTAGCATCTTGCGTAGGCTCATTTTAGCCCCTGCATCAGCCTTTTTCCCCTCTTAGGATGCTCTAAATCCCTTTTCAGCAACTACCCTTCGCGCATCAACTTTGCGTCAAACCTTGTGCTTTTCTCATTCTCATTCTTTTATAGTGTGATGTGTCTAGACACTAGCACATCGCATGGACATTTGTGTGTCACGCTAGCATCCTGCGACATTTCAACATTCAAAAAGTTGTTTCCAAGCATGTTTTCCACTTGTCACCTCCCTTTGTCAATGGTAATGGCTCGAGATACCTTGTAACCATCCGGGAAGCTTCTTTTTGCTTCTCTTCTCTCCTTAAATGTCATCTTTTCAATTCATTTGGGCTTCTAGCTTCACTCTAGCTTCTTTCCTAACTTGGCTCTGACATTTCTCTCTTATTATTTTGTTTGCACAGCTCCATAAAGCTTGTTACAACAACACTCTCAAGATCTTACAACACTCCTTGCAACACTCTTAGCTCTTGCAACTCCATCTCCCCTATCTCATTCTTTTGAGCATCCTGGGATTCCATATCCCCTATCTATTGCATCTTTACTTCATGATACGAGTTCTCCTCCTCAAGCATGGATTTCTTTTATTAGCTACATTTTGTGATTAGGGTTCTCCTCCTCGAGTAGGGTTTTCTTTTATCACTCATACTTGGTGGTGCAAGTTCCACTCCTGAAGCGTTTTTTGCTTTCACCACACACTTTCTCCATTTTGGTTCATTTCTCTCTATCTATCTAGTTTTTCGTGGAGGTGGGAAAATCAAAATGGGGGTTTGACTAAGGCAAACCCCTATACAACCCCAACACTTTCTCTAGATCTTACGCATGCAGGTATTGAAGATATTTACATGCTAGAGGCTTCATCACTTGTGTGATTGTAAGCCTTTTATTTCTCTTCTTTAACTCTATCATTTATACTTCTTTATTTCAGTCATGTTACATTCTATCATTTCCCTACGTTATGGAATTTCTCAGTAATTTGATTCTTAGTAGTTGCTAAGCTATTTTCTACAATAATCTCACCTTCTAGTTTGCACAAGATGCCATTGCACATTTGAGATGCCAGTGCATTGTGTTTTCGTCCTTATTCCATGCTAACATCCTCTAGCTGGGGGATCGTCAGTTTGTTTAGAGAATCTTCGTGACGTACTCTTTCTAATTCTAGAACTTTCACGTTGTTCCTTGAGGTAGTTTAGGGAAGTTCACCCCATGAGGCTCTCTAAATGAAGAGAAATCGTGAGTAGTGAATCCCCCTTCTCTACATTTTGGTGAAATTTTTGTGAAAAGGGACATTTTTCTTCAAAAAAGTAGGAATTTATTTACCCCTACTTGGCAAGGTCATAAATTTTGGCTTGGTGCTTGGATTTCAGAACCATTTGCACCATTGGAAAGATCTCCAAGAGAACTAGTTTAGTCCCTAAAATACAATGCCTTTGGTTATTGAATTTTAGGGACCGACACAAGTTATGACCTCAAATTCCACTCTGAAGACCTCTGAAAATGCAAATTACTAGAACCTAGAAAATACCAAAAAAAATAGAAAATCTAGATTCTCTATTTTTCTTAGTTCTATCACCAAAATGAATTTAATATCTTTTTTTGTTAGTTCAGTATCTGATTTTGTTCAAAATATTAATGATGTCCCATTTCATGCATGTGATGGTGACTTGGCTTTACCCATGTCATTTGGTATCTTCGATCATTCTCATGAAATTCCTCTTGTGTTGGAGGATATTTTATTGCAAAAAGATGAAATCATTGATACCTTTCTTAATGTTACTCTACCTTCTATTCACTCCAATGCACTCTCTTTTGGAGATGATGCATTTGTAAATGATGAATCTCCTCTCCATTCCAATGCACTCTCTTCTAGAGATGTTGCATTGGTGAATAATGAATCTCATCTTTATTCTAATGCACTACCTTCTAGAGATGGTGAATTAGCGAATGATGAACCTCATTCCACATCTGATCCTCCTTGGATCAATATTGAGAATATGTCTTCAAATAGTTATTCCACTAGTTGTGATGATTCTATAAATGTAATCTATGTCTCTACTACCCCTCAAATACCTAAGAGACTAGTCATTTACGTGACTCTGGCTAGTTTGTCTCCTAAAATGATTTGTTCTATTGATAGTGTTCCATTTGATAGTGATTATCCTAATCTTTGTAAGGCTCCCTCTTATAGAGAGGTAGCCCATACTTACAAGAATAGAATGAACAAACAACCAAGTCTTCCTCAAGCACCAAAACCTACAGCTAAAGCACCCAACTATGATTATGATCTTTTCAAGTAACCTCGGGTTACTCCGACTAAGATCTCACTGTGGGAATTACTTCAATCCGCTTCGATTTATCAAGGTATGCTTCAAGAATCCTTTCCAAAGATCCTCTTTCCTTCTTCTGCTAGGCTGGAAGATGCTGATGTGTTGATAGCTCATATTCGTGTAGATTCATTGAATATTACGTTCTATCCGTAGGAAATCCCGCCTTCGAAAGAATAGAAGTAGGTAGATCCTTTGATGATTATAGTAAACATTAATAATATTGGCATTAGATGTACTCTTGTTGATGCTATTTTGGTGCTCGATGTGTGTAGCATTGATCTATTACCTAAGATTAATGTTGATTCATCTTCTCTTAATGCTTCTTTTGTTGACATTCGTGGGTTCAATAATGTCGATCGACAAGCCCTAGGCATGATAGTCTTGCCTTTGAGGTTGGGACCCATTATTGTACCCACCCTTGTATATGTTATGTCAAAAAAATTATCATATAACCTTCTTCTTGGTAGACTATGGATTCATGCTATGGGTGTAGTTTCGTCTACCTTATATAAATCTATTAAGTTCATTTGTAACAACCAAGTAGGCACAGTCAAGGTTGACCTCGAGGCTATGCACTTATGTGAAATGGAAGTTCTTGGTCAAGTTTTAGTTGTGCCTACTCTTATCCCTTCAGTTTCTTCCAATGTTTCGATGTTTACTCCAGTAGTACCTACTACAAAGGGTACTCTTGAGATAAATGTCCCTAAAGAAGATCCTTTTGAAGCAAGAAATCCTAAGTTTGTTCCTTCTACCTCTTCTCAAGATAATGCATGTATTCATGATGATTGGGGTTCCTTAGACTTTATAGATTCCTTCATTAGGGAATATAAATTCGACTCAATCCACTTAGACCTTTCGATAACATCATCCACACCTGCTATCAAATATGATTATTCTTCTATATCGCGGGATAGTGTGAACATAAATTGTATTCTTCTTAGTGTTGATCATCCTTCTAAGGAAGACGATTATACTTCTATTAAAGAGGATAATGTTGGTAGTCCTATTAGTAAGGATGATGGTGATCCCATAGAGGAGCATAACCCCCATTTCTAGAACAATGCTCTCTATGAAGATCCTCCTTCTCAAGATTTGCAAACACATTATGGCCCCGACTTTAGGCTTTCCTCTAAATATGGCTATGGGCGTAAAGGTTGTGGGCGTAATGAACAAGGAATTCAGGTCCCTATAAAATTTTCACCCTGTAAGCATAATTTGGGGCTTGGTTGCTCGAATGAATAATCTAAATGGAAGCCATGGTTGAGTTACATGAATTATTCTCAACCTCGTTCTATTGAAAAGATTCATCCTCCATTGTCTTCTATCTGTATATCTTCTTCTTGTGAGCAGTCAAACTTTTCTCCACAAGAGAAATTTGTTTTCTTTCTCCTCATTCTTTGTCTAAGAAAGAGCGCATTTTGTTACGGCTTCTAAAATACCGCTTAATTACTCTTCCTCCTCCTACACGCAAGAAATCCCATGAACATGATAAAGAAAAACATTCTTTTTGTGCATACCATCGAGTGCTTGGCCATTCCACTAGTGAATGTAAGGCCTTGAGGGATAAAATACAACTTTATGATCTAGGTGCCATCACTCACTTGTTTTTTGATGCACCTATCTCTTCTTCAAATGAAAAGTGATATTGAGTTCACCTCTATCTTGTATGTCCTAAGTATCTTGCATGGTTCTCCTCCTCTGTATGTTGGGGGCAGTGATAACTTTTTCTAGAGATGTGTGTCCTTCTTAAGGACCCCCCTCTCTTCTTTATGTCTTTCAAGTGATTTGTCCCTTGAGTGGACCCCTTTTCCTTTTGAAGGATTCCCAAGGGACCCCCTTTGAAATATGTTTTCTTCAGTAAAATATTTGCGTCTAGCTTGGAGGCAGCCTGACTAGACCTCACTTTTCAAATACCATGTCCCTTGAGTGGACCCCTTTTCTTTTGGAGGGTTCTTGAGGGACCCCTTTGAAATCCTTCCAATTTTTTGATGGTCTATGTGACTGTTTGCTTGATTGTCAACATGGCTGATTTATTTTCGGACATGTTTTATCTACGGGTAAACATGTCGCTTTGTAGGTGCACTTGTAAAGATGCAAGCTTTCCAATTTCAATCCGCAGAGTCCCCTCCTTTGGGTTTCCTCTTTGAAAGAGATCTTGGGGGACACCTCCTTGTAGGTATGTGAACCTGTAAGGAACTTTCATCTAGGTTTCCTTCATGTGAGAGAACTTGGGGGATACATCCTTGTAGGTCTGCTAGCCTATAAGGCACTTTCATTCAGGTTTCCTTCATGTGAGAGATCTTGGGGAACACCTTCTTGTAGGTCTACAAGCCTGTAAGGTGCATACTTCATGAGGATTCCTTCATGTGAGAGATCTTGGGGGTTGCCTCCTTGTAGGTTTGTGGGCCTGTGAGATGCTTTCATCTTGCAGGATTTGTCCATTGTTGGTCTACGAGCCTTCAGTGCTCTTCGTTCAAATCTCCTCAAGAGAGAGTACTTGTGGAGCCATCTCTCTTGGAATTTTCATTCTTCCTTGCTCTCTCTTGAGCCTTTTCTATTATCTTCTCAAATTGTGTATACCGGATCAAAGATCTGCATCTTCTTCATCCTGAGTATATGTTGCATTCTTCTCTTCGTTTTAGAATTCTTTTGTGTGTTACTTTTTTATTTGGGGACGACGCATAGTACTGAGACAACCTTTTTACATCGACATCTCTTTCACTTTTTTGACTCAAATCCTTTAGTTTTTTGTGTGCCTATGTGTGTGGTTTTATGTTCTAACCCTGTGATGTAGTGGCTTTTTATGAACTAACATTGTTGTCTTTGTAGGTCTTTCTTTTCTAATATGTTTGTTTTGCAGGTCTTCAGCTTGGGGGCATGCTTTCATGGTTTGAAGAGTTGTATGCTTCCTCTATAGTATCCTTTTGGAATAATGATGTTATTTATGTTTAGTATATTTCCTTTAGCATGCCTATTAGTGTAGATTCATATGCCCACTAAAGTGGGGGGAAAATGTAATGTTGTAAAATTGCACCCCTTGCAATTTCACATGCATTTTTGTATCTACTTTAGTGACCACTCCCTTAGCATCTTGTGTAGGCTCATTTTAGCCCCTGCATCAACCCTTTTCCCCTCTCAAGATGCTTTAAACCCCTTTTTAGTAACTACCCTTCGTGCATCATCTTTGCATCAAACCTTGTGCTTTTCCCCTTCTTGTTGTTTTGTAGTGTGATGTGTCTATACACTAGCACACCACACAGATTTTCGCACGCCATGCTAGCATCTTGTGATGTTTCAATGTTCAAATAGTTGTTTCTGAGCACGTTTTCCACTTTTCACCTCCCTTTGTCAATGGTAATGGCTCGAGATGCCTTGTCACCACCTGGGAAGCTTCTCTTTGCTTCTTTTCTCTTCTTAAATGTCATCTTTCCAATTCATTTGGACTTCTACCTTCATTCTAGCTTCTTTCATGCCTTGGCTCTAGCATTTCTCTGTTATTATTTTGTTTGCATAGCTCCATAAAGCTTCTTACAACAACACTCTCAACCTCTTACAACACTCCTTGCAACACTCTTGGCTCTTGCAACTCCATCTCCCCTATCGCATGCTTGTGAGCATCTCGAGATTCCATATCCCCTATCTATTGCATCTTTACTTCATGATACGAGTTCTCCTCGAGCGGGGATTATTTTTATCACCCAAATTTTGTGATATAGGTTCTCCTCCTTAAGCGGGGTTTACTTTTATCACTCATACTTGGTCGTGTGGGTTCCACTCCTAAAGTGGGTTTTTCTTTCACCACACACTTTGTCCATTTTGGTTTATTTCTCTCTATCTATCTAGCTGTTCGTGGAGGTGGGAACACCAAAATGGGGGTTTGACTAAGGAAAACCTCTATACAGCCCCAACACTTTCTCCAAATCTTATGCATGTAGGAATTGAAGATATTCATGCGTTGGAGGCTTCATCACTTGTGTGGTTGTAATAATTTTCTTTCTCTTCTTTAACTCTATCATTTATACTTCTTTATTCCAGTCCTGTTACATTTTGTCATTTCCCTATGTTCTAGAATTTATCAATAATCTAATTGTTAGTAGTGGCTAAGCTATTTTCTATGATAATCTCACTTTTTGGTCTATACGAGACACCAACGCACCTTGGAGATGCCAGTGTGTCATGCTATCATCCTTATTATGCATTAACGTGCTCTGGCCAAGGGCTCATCAATTTGTCCAGAGAATCTTCGTGACCTACTCTTTTTTATTCTAGAACCTTCATGTTGTTCCTTGAGGTAGTTTAGGGAAGTTCACCATGTGAGGTTCTCTGAATGAAGAGAACTCGTGAGTAGTGAATCCCCCATCTCTACAACTACAAAATGACAAGAATGGGAAAGGCACAAGGTTTGACCAAAGCTGACGCGTGAAGGTAGTTGCTGAAAAGGGGACCTGAGCATCTTGAGAGGGAAAAAAGGTTGATGTAGGGGCTAAAATGATCCTACACAAGATGCTAAGGGAGTGGAAACTAAAGCAGATACCAAAATTCATGTGAAATTGCAAGGGGTGCAATTTTATGACATTACATTTTTCCCCCACTTTAGCGGGCATATGAATCTACACTAATATGCACACTAAAGGAAATATACTAAATGGAAATAACATCATGATGGAAAAAGGATATTGTAGAGGAAGTAGATAACTCTTCAAACCAAGGAAGCATACCCCCAGGCTGAAGACCTACAAGACAAACACATTAGACAAGAAAGGTCTGCACAAGACAATGATTTTTTAACATAAAAAGCCACTACATCGTAGGTTATAATAATATAAAAACACACACATAGGCACCTAACTAACTAACAAGATTTGAGTTAGAAAAGTGAAAGATACCTCAATGTAAAAGGTTGTCTCAGTATTATGTGTCGTCCCCAAATTAAGAACATAACACATAGAAGAATTCTAAAATGAAGAGAAGAATGTAAGGATTGATTGCTCCAAGAGAATAATACAAACAAAGGTCAGGGAAGCAACCAGTATTGAAGAGAGAAAGAGCATATACTTAGGATGAAGAAAATGAAAATCTTTGATCTAGTATACATAATTGAGAAAAGAAGAGGAGAATTTAAGAAGAAGAAAGGAGCTAGAAAGGAATGAATGTTCTAAGAGAGATGGCTTCATAGGTCCTTAGACCCAAGGAGAGTTAAAAAAATGTGTCGCAGGTACACAGACCTACGGAAGGTGAACAAAAGGCTCTATAGGTACTCTCTCCTACAGAGTTGAACAAACTACACTAAAGGTGCACAGACCAACGTTGAATAGATCTCATACGATTCAAGCGTTTCACAAGCCCTTGAACTTGTAAATAATGCATTCCCCCAAGTACTCTCTCATGAAGGAAGCCCAATGTAAGGGGACTCTGCAAAGTCAAACTAGAAAGCAGCTTCACAGGTGCACCTACAAAGCAACATGTTAATCCATAGATAAAACATGTTAGAAGACAAAAATCCACATAGACAAGCAAGCAGACAATCACACAAATAGTCTGTATTTTGAAAGCTTTCAAAGAGGTCCCTTGGGAACCCTTCAAAAGAAAAGGGGTTCACTCAAGGGACACACTATTCAGAAAGCGAGGTCTAGTCAAGCTGACATAAGCTAGACGCAAATGATTTCACTTGAGGAGAAACTTTCAATGGGGAACTCCTTAGGAACCCTTCAAGATAGTGAGGGGCCCACTCAAGGGGATGCTCCATTGAAAGATAAAGAAAGAAAGGAGGTCCTTAAGAAGGATACACATCTCCAAAATAAGTTATCACTCCCCCCTAGCACACAAGGGAGGAGAACCATGCAAGATACTTAGAACATAGAGGATAGAGGTAGCCTCAATATCACTTGTCATGCGAAGAAAAGGAAAATGCATTAGTCAAATGAGAGTTTGATAGCACTAGAATCACAAAGTTGTATTTTATCATTTGAGTCCTTACATTCACTAGTGGAATGGCCAGAAACTCAATGGTATGCATAGAAAGAACATTTTTCTTTATCATCTTTATGAAATTTCTTATGTGTAGGAGAAGGAAGAGTAATCAAGTGTGCTTTTAGAAGCCTCGACAAAACATGCTCTTTCTCAGACAAAGAATAAGGAGCAATAAGTAACCCTCTCTCTTGTGGAGAAAGACTTGACTACTCACAAGAAGAAGACATGAAGATAGAAAATAATGGAGGATCCTCATAGAGAGCATTATTACAGCAAGGGGGATCATACTCATTTGTGAGATCACCATCAACCTTCTTGATAGGACTACTAGCATTAGCCTTTTTGATAGCTCAGTGTGATCATCTTCCTTAGAAGGGGAAGGATCAACATCAAGAATGGTACAATGTGTGTTTACATTACCCCACGATGCAGAAGAGTAACCATCTTCGATAGCGGGTTTGGATGAGGTTGTCAGAAGGTTTAAGTGGATTGGGTCAACTTTATATTTCCCATTGAAGGAATCTATAAAGTCTAAAGAACCCCAATCATCACCAAGACATGCATTATTTTGAGAAGAGGTAGAAGGAATAGACTTAAGGTTTCTTGCTTCAGAAGGATCTTCTTCAGAGACATCTATCTCAAGAGTATCCTTTGTAGTAGGTATTGTTGGAGTAAACATTGACACATTGGAAGAAACTGGAGGAATAAGAGTGGGCACAATTGAAACCTAACTTAGCAACTGCCATTTCACATAAGTACATAGCCTCAGGGTCAACCTTGACTGTAACTACTCGATTATTGCAAATGAACTTAATAGATTTACGCAAGGTAGATAGGACTGCACCCATAGCATGAATCCACGATCTACCAAGAAGAAGATTATATGGTAATTTTTCTGACATAACATATACAAGGGTGGGTACAGTAATGGGTCTCAACCTCAAAGGCAAGGCTATCATGCCTAGGGATTTTCAATCAACATTATTGAACCCACGAATGTCAACAGAATAAGCATTAAGAGAAGATGAATTAATATTAATCTTAGGCAATAGATCAATGTTGCATGCATTGAGTGTCGAACTAGCGTCAATGAGAGTACATCTAATGCCAATATTATTAATGTTAACTATAATCTTTAGAGGATCCACCTACTTTTGCACATCTGAGGGTAGAAGTTTTTGTGGATAAAATGCAATATTCAGTGAATCCACACGAATATGAGCTATCAATGCATCAGTAATTGTCACCCTAGTGGAAGAAGGCAAGAGGATCTTTTGCAAGGCTTCTTGAAGCATACCTTGATAAACCAGAACAAACTGAAGCAAGTCCCATAGTGAGATCTTGGTCAGAGTAATGCGAAGTTTCTTGACAAGATCATAATCACCAGGTGCTTTAGTTGTGGGTTTAGGTGCTTGATGAAGGCTTGGTTGAGAAGGTGGTAAAGAAGTAGGTTGATTATCATTTTGTTTATTCTTTCTAGTATTATAAGTATGGGCTACCACTCTATAAGAGGGATCATTAGAAAGATCAAGAGAGTCACTATCAAATGGAACACAACTAATAGAACAAATCCTTTTAGAAGGACTAGCTGGAGTCAAATAAATAACCCATCTCTTAGGCCTTTGAGGGATAGCAAAGACGGATTACATTTATAGAATCATCACAACTAGTGGAATAATGATTTGAAGACATATTCTCAACATCAATTCGAGGAGGAAAAAATGTGGAAGGAGATTCATCATTTGCTAATGCATCATCTCTAGAAGAGAGTGCATTGGAATAGAGAAGAGATTCATCATTCACTAATGCATCATCTCTAGAAGAGAGTGCATTATAATGAAAAGAAGGTAGAGTGACATTCAAAAAGGTATCAATGATTTCATCTTCTTGCAACAAGATATCCTTCAAATCTAGAGGAATCTCATAAGAAGGATCAAAGACACCGAGTGACATGGGTAAAGCCAAGTCACCATCACATGCATGAACTAAAACATCATTAATGCTTTGAATAAAATCAGATACAAAACTAACAAAAGAGGATAATAAGTCTTTGATTTGTCCCTTTTTTTTATAAACGAGTGTTCAAGTCGGGTTCACCAAAATGTAGAGAAGGGGGGGATTCGCTACTCATGAGTCTCTTTATTCTAAAGAGATTCCCAAGGGGTGAACTACCCTAAACTACCTCAAGGAACAATGGCGAGAGTTTTAGAATCAGAAAGAGGTCATGAAGATTTTCTAAACAAACTAACAAGCTCTCGAGCAAAGAATGACAATGTAAAATAAGGATTACAATGCGACGTGCTAGCATCCCAGAGGCACACTAGCATCTTGTACGGACCAAGAACCGAGAATATCACAGAAAAAAGAAAAGTGACTACTAGAAATTTAATTATTGAGAACTTCCAAAATGTGAGAAAGTAACAGAAAGTAATAAGAATGAAATAAGGTAAAGTAAATGATAGAAATAAAGAGAATGGAGAAAGAAAATGCTCACAACAACCCAAGCAATGAAGCCTCCAGCACGTGAATATTTTCAATACCTGCATGTGTAAGATCTAGAGAAAGTGTTGGGGATATAGGGGTTTTCCTCAATCAAACCCTCATTTTGGTGTTCCCACCTCCACGGACAACCAAATAGATAGAGAGAAATAAATTATGTGATGAGTGATAAAAGAAAACCTCGCTTGAGGAGTAGAACCAATATCACAAATTGTAGGTGATAAAAACAATCCCCGCTTGAGGAGGAGAACCTGTATCACAAAATAGAGATGCAATAGATGGGAGATATGGAATCCTAGGATGCTTGCAAGCATAAAACAAGGGAGATATAAGCTGCAGGGATTAAGGAAGCCAAAAGGAGAGAGCAAAGATAGCTGCAAGAGCCAAGAGTGTTGCAAAGAGTGTTGTAAAAGGTTGAGAGTACTTGAAGCTGTTATAGCAAGCTGTATGGAGTTGTGCAAGCAAGAGATGGAGGGTAGAAGGCTAGAGCCAAGGCTAGAGAGAAGCTAGAAGACCAAGGCATCCCAAGTCATTACCATTGACAAAATGGGATGACAACTAGAAAACATGCTCGAAGGCGATCATTTGAACGTCAAAATGTCGCGAGATGCTAGTGTGGTGCATGGATGTCCATGCAGCGCGCTAGTGTCTAGACACATCATGCTACAAAATGATGAGAATGGGAAAGGAACAAGGTTTGACGCAAAGTTGACGCTTGAAGGTAGCTACTAAAAAGGGGTCTTGAGCTTCCTGGGAGGGAAAAAAGGTTGATGCAGGGGCTAAAATGAGCCTACACAAGATGCTAAGGGAGTAGAAACTAAAGCAGATACCAAAATGCATGTGAAATTGCAAGGGGTGCAATTTTACAACATTAAACATAGTATTCATCTTGTACTTTAGTTCTACACTTTTCCAATATTCTGATGTAGCATAAAATATCAATTAGTCAGGTTGTTAATTGATTTCTTGATGTTTTAGTTTGTTCCTAAGGCCATCTCTCCATAAGGAAACTAGCGCACATCTGAGATGCCAGTGTGCCACACTAGAGTCTGTAGTCCACATTGTCATCCTCAGATAGCGAGTTGTTTGGGTAGTGGATTGGACCATCGAAACCAACTCATTTGGCCCTTTGAAACATTCAGTTTAGTAGAAGGATGACAACAACCAAATTTTTCTTCTTTTTTGACCTTACCATCTTAACCTTCCTAATCTTCTTAGAAAAATTGAGGTAGATCAAGGAAGCCTATTGCTTAGGACTCTCCCATGACCTAGAGTCGTGAAGTAGTCAGTCCCCCTCCTCTATAGATCCTTCACTTGTTTCCCATCTTTGGGAGTCTCTTTATGGCCTGAAATATACTTCCTTTTGAAATTTTGGTTCACTCATTGCAATTTTGATCCTAATGTCTAAATTATGCAATAGTATTATACTCAAACATTCCTAGTTCTCTATGTCAATGACTTGTCGATCACAGGAAGTCACCCATCCACCATTCAAGTAGTGAAAATTTCCATTCATAATCAATTTTTCAATGTCAAACTTGGGTCTATCGCACTACTTCTTAGGGATTGAGATTACTTAGTATTCTTCATGTATCTCTCTTGCACAATCTAAGTACGTACTTCATATGATCCACAAGTTTCACATAGCTGACTATAAGCCTGTGCCAACTCCATTTCTATCAAGGGTCAAACTTGAGGCTAAGTGTTCTTCACCCTTAGTGGATGACAGCTTGTACAAACAACTTGTTGGTAGTCTCATCTATCTAACTCCCATGAGACTTGACATTTCATATGTTGTAGGCATGGTCTCTTGATTCATGCAAGAGCCACATGAGTTGCACTAGAAAGAAGCTAAGTGTCCATTCTTCACTACATTCAGGGTAATCATAGTTATGGGATTCACATATGTAGTGGGCATGGTTTTTGACTTGGTGAGACACACAAATTTAGATTAGGCACATGATTCTCAAGATCACAAGTCTACTTTAGGGTATTTCTTCTCCCTTGGTTTTGGTTCAATTTGTGTGTCAAGCAAGAAGTAGTTTTCTATTTCTCTTTCATCTACAAAGACTCAGTATCGAGGAGTAGTTAATGCTACTACTAAGGTCATTTGAATTTAGAACATTCTCATTGAGTTTGACATTCCCTTTCGGAAGGCCATAGTCATCTTTTATGACAATCAAAGTGTGATATAGATCTCTCGTACTTTGATTTATCATCAATGAACCAAACACATTGAGATCCATATGCACTAAATTAAAGAGTTGATTCATGAACAAATCATTGATCTTGGATATTGTTCAACATTAGATCAAATTGCATACATCTTCACCAAACCCTTCACTAAGATCAATTTCCTTCATTTGTGAGCTTTTCTTGGTATGTGGTTGGTGTCCTCTTCAAGGGGCTACTTAGTCCTTCTCTTCTTCTCTCTATTTTAGGGGTTGTTCTCTCTCTCTCTATTCGTTGGGGGTTTCATCTTCTTTGGGAGTTGCACCACATGAATGTCTCATATTTATTGGATATCTCCATGAAATAATTTCAATGATCACTTAATCCTTATCCACTTTCAATGGTCTAGATCATATTACCTTAGAAATGAACATTTATAATAGATTGTTGAAGAGCTAAGAAATGTGATCTATGATTAGACCAAAACTCGTTATCTTTCCTATACTTCAAATTGATATCACATATTCAATCTTCACCATGATCAATGGTTCAATGAATAACCAAAGTCTTCGCTAGTTTGATCTGCCTAAACAACACTATACATTGAAAGCCTATCAACTTGTGTCACTCAAAAACACTAATCATATGGAAATTAATAAAAAGCTATCATATTTCTTTAGGATTTATTGTTAAAAGGGAAAATATATAACTTTGGCAATTGCACTGTCAATTACAATAACAATGATCCAATAAGAAACACACCTATGTCGATGATGAATGCCTCTACAGTCGATCAGAGATGGGCATTTTGCCCACCAAATCAATCCACATATCCAAGTCAACCATTCGAAGGAACAAATCAGATCGGTTTTCCAAAGGAACAAAGATAAGATTACACCGATGAGACAAAGTATACTTTAAGAAAACAAACATACGTCATCTCTCAAACCCACTGAGGGGGCATAAATATCTGATAATATGTTTAATATGGACGTTTCTGAGCAGGATACACAGAATTTGATGTACAGAGTTTTGAATGGCATGGTTAAGAAGACTTCAGATCTTTTGTAGATTCTTCTTGACAAATTGTACTGTGCACTTGCACTGGGTGGCATTGGAAAAGCCAATCTTTGTGGGGTAAGTTTTGTGCATAAAATGATTGTGGATTCGTCTTCTTCCCCAGATGGAGTGATGGAATTTCATTTGAACACTTTCTGTCTATGCTTTTGCAGGTGGCAACTGGGCTAAGACATTGTAATCCACTATGCTCTTGGTCTCACTTCAAAACAAAATCATATCTCACTACTAAAGATTGAGTATACTTCTATTGTTTCTCCAGTTATAATTTTCTTATTTTTATATTTTTTAAAAATAAAATAAATATTGATATTAATCATATTTTTAAAAAATTATAAAAAATCACATCACAAAAATTATAATATACTTGAAAAGAAAAATAAAACTATTAAATAACAAAAATCATAAACTAAAATCATTTTAATTAGATGATTTATCTTGCCTTGTTTTTCTTAAAAGACACAAGCAAACATTTATTTAAAGTTAATTTTAAATATTATTCATTTATTAAAGTTCATTTTAGATTTTAAATGATTAATATCCTAGTCAATAGAAAAATAAAATAAAGAATGAAGAGATTTAAAACTAGATTATACTTATTGTTTATTTCCCTTGTTTTATATTGTTCATTATTATAAATTATATATATATATATAGATATATATACAAAACATTCATAGAACAATAGAACTATTTTATATTACTTTAGAACTATTTTATATTACTTTAGATCTATTTTATTTACTACATTTCTAACTATTTTCTTAGTTATATACTATTGTATCAAGGTAGTTGTAATAAAAGAATATGATCAATTTTGCTTCTGGTTTTGATTGTGTTTGAGTTTTTTGTCATCGACGTTTCGGATCACACTCCATGATCCATCATCAGGATGAGAGAGAGCATAAGGAAGAGAAATGAATTGTTGCAGACCCAAGCCACCTAAAAAGGAGAGGAGTTACACACAAATCGAGGAGAAGACATAATAAAGCAAAATGAAAATGATAATAAGAAAACATGATAAATACAATAGAGTTCAAAACACAAAGATGAAGCTCATGAAAAACTAAAAGAGTTCAAAGAGGCGAAACAATAAATTAAGCAAAAATACATTAAGAAGGAGGGGGGGAAACAAAAAAGAGGAACAACAAGCCAAAGAGAATAAACTAAAACAAACATAACTCTAAGAGTGAAAAGGACAAAGAATAAAGTAACAACAAGGTAAATGAAAGTACCCAATCAAAAGCATTAAACCAGAACGAAAAAGTTCAAAGACAAAGGACACAAACCACAAATAAATTAAATAAATAAAACGGAATAAAGCCCCAAGCCAATAGACTATATATCTAAAAATATATATGAAAAACTAAATATTAATATATATACGAAAAATTAAATAAAAATAAATAAAATAAATCCAATTAATAAAGAACAATCAAAATCACATAAGCAAAAGAGAGACCAAAATGAAAATAAAAATAAAAGTAAAAATAAATCAGATAAATATAAAGGAAAAAGGCCCCAAGAAAATAAATTATATAAATATATATATGAGAAACTATATAGATATATGAGAAACTAAATAGAAATATATATAAGACAAATATATAATCTTTTAATTATATTAGAAAAAGAAAAAAATAAAATAAAATAAAATAAAATAAATCCAACTATCTAATAAAAGTATAAATCCAACTATCTAATAAAATAAAATAAATGAAAAATATAAAAGTAAAAATATAAATCCAACTATCTAATAAAATTATAAATGAAAAATAAAAGTAAAAATTATATTAGAAAAATAAATAATATAAAGAAATGAAAAAGTAAAAAGTAAAAATTATATGAATATATGTAAATATATATGCAAGAAAAATTATAAAGTAAATGTAATTCTTAAATATATGAATATAAAAGTAATAATATAAATCCGGCTATCTAATAAAATTATAAATGAAAAATAAAAGTAAAAAATATATTAGAAAAAGAAATAATATAAATATATGAAAAACTAAAAAATACAATAAATATGTAAATATATATAAGCAAGAAAAATTATAAAGTATATGAAAAGTTTTATAAAAAAATATGAAAGAAAAATTATATAAATATATGTAAAAAATATATATATATATATATATATATATATGAAAAACTAAATAGTAATATATATAAGAAAATAAATAAATAAATAAAATAAAATAAAATAAAATAAATCTAACAATAGAGAACAATCAAAATTTGAAAAGCAACAGAGAGACCAAGAAGAGAACAATCAAAAATCTAACAAGAAAAAGAGAGACCAAATTATAAATGAAAAATAAAAGTATAAATAAAAGAAAGTCCAGGACTATATATGTAGTTAAGAAAAATAAAAATAACACTAGAATTAATGCAAATATATAAGAAAATCCAAGAAATAACCCGGATCAGGCCACCCAAAAGACAACCAAGCAGAAAATAACTCAACCAAAAAACAAAAGCCAACCTACATGAAGACCATGCAGAGACCCACCACGAGGACCCGAAGAGAAAGGAGAGAAGAAGGACAAGGTGAAAAGCGAAGAAAATTCAAGGGAGGGGGTGATGCCTGTTTCTGAGATTGGATAACAAAGGATTCCAGGAACGACTGAGGCTCCAGCCCTCATCTCGATTGAGGTTAGTGGGATGATTACTAATCTCAATAGCTTCTTTGATTTTTCTTTTGAAAAAGTTGTCTTCTTTGCACAAAACTTTAAAGTTTTCTAAGCATATATGGTGCTTGGTCGAACACGAGTGTTCGGCAAGGGCTGATTTGAGGATCCGCTCGTGTTTTATATCAGCACCATGCTCTTTGATTCTTGTACAAAAAGCTCGCCCTGTTTCACCTATATAAGGTGTGCCACAGGAGCAAACCACCTTATAGACACCTGAATCAAGAAGGATGTCCTTAGAGTCCTTGATAGAGGGGAGACGACTTTGCACAGTTGAGAAGGGCTTGAAGGCACATTTGAGACCTTTCTTGACCAAGATCTTGGAAATTTTGTGCGAGATGCCTTCAATGAAGGGAAGGGCAGCACTCGGAGGGACCTCAAGCTTGGAGGAAGTCTTGTTAGAGAGGAAAAAGGTTTTGGTTTGGTTGAGAGCTTTGGATATTTGTTTGCTTGTAAACCCATTCAAGCTGAAGACTTTGCGAAGGTGGGCTAGCTCTTGGTTCAAGTTGTCTTCATCACAAATCCGATAGGCTCTCAAGGCTAAAGTTTTGAGGACCCCAATTTTTTGGCAGGGGTGGTGATGAGAAGATGAGTGGAGGTAGAGGTCAGTGTGGGTAGCTTTACGAAAGACTCGACGGCCAAGGGAGCCGTCCGATTTTTTGAAGAGCAAGATGTCAAGGAAAGGGAGTTGGCCTTCGACTTCAATCTCCTTAGTGAAGGAAATGCTACTAGCCAAGCTATTGAGATGAGCATGGAATTCTTCCAACCTATCCAAACCGTGCGGCCAACAGACGTTAGTGTCATCCACGTAACGCTTCCACCATTTGGGTTTGAGAGGGAAGGATGAAAGAGCCAAACCTTCAAAATGTTCCATGTAAAGGTTGGCGATGACCGGGGAGAGAGGGGAACCCATAGCAACACCATCTACTTGCTCATAAAAAACGCCTTGGAATGAGAAGAATGTGGATCTTAGGCAAAATTCCACAAGGGAGGCAATTTCATCATTTGATTTGCGCCTGACAATCTCAATGGAATCAAGGATGGGAACTTTGGTGAAAAGAGAGACCACGTCAAAGCTCACTAGGAGGTCATTGCTGTCAAGTTTGACATCCTTGATAAATTCAACAAACTGGGTGGAATCCTTAATGTGGGATTCAGATTTGCCGACGAGATGGGAGATAAGTTTGGCCAGAAATGAAGCTAGCTTGTACGTGGGAGAGCCTATGGTATCCACTATGGGACGCAAGGGAATGCCACTTTTATGAATTTTTGGAACTCCATAAATGCGAGGAGTCACTTCTTTGGAGGGAATCAAGCGTTTCCGAGTTGAGTCGTCAAAAGACGAGCTCGAAACCAAAGATTTGACTTTTTTAAAAATTTTTGAACAAGGGTTACGAGATAAGACTTTATAGCTAAGGGAATCAGAGAGAAGATCCATCATTTTAGAAATGTAATCAGGTTTGTCCATAATGACTGTCGCATTGCCTTTGTCAGCTTTGCAAATGACAAGATCATTATTGTGCAATAAATTGTTGAAAGCAACAAGCTCAACTTTGGGTACGTTACACTTAGGAGGTTTGGCGCGACGAAGGGCCACAGCACAGTCTTGCCTGACTTCTTCAGCTACATCCATAGGAAGAGACTGCACGATGCTTTCTATGCCCACGAGAAAGTCCAAGTGAGGAACGTCACGCGGGGCAATAGCAAAGCCAAGACCCCTTCTTAAAAACTCAAACACAATCAAAACCAGAAGCAAAATTGATCATAATTATGGATTGTGGAAACTTGATATCTCTTATAAAAGAATATGTTTTGTAATTCATCATTTTATTAAATTATTTTATCTCACACTCTTGGGAGTTAATAGTTTTGTTTGGTGGAATTAGTATAAATAGAGGGTTTTGAGAGTGTAATTATCATTCATGAATTACATTGTAAAGAGCATTGTTCAAGGAGGATAACTTTCTAGTATTTTAATGCAATAAATATTTTATGTTTATTATTCCAACATATTATTTTTCTATATTTTGTATATGGATAATTTGTTGAAGGGGATTCTTTCCATCTATATCAAAGTTCTTTTTAGAAAAAGTAATTGTTGCAAAAACCTTTTCCTCTCAAATCTTTCATGACTATCCACAACATTCCCTTACTTTACCCTTTTTGGATCTTGATGAGTATTGAGTGCCATCAAATCACTCTAAGCCTAGTATAGTTAATGCTCGCACACGACTCAACATACACGTATCTAATATCAAGTGGCCTTTTGGGTCATGATGTTACCTCATTTATATTTTAACCCAAGGGTGCATCTTTGTATCATGGCATCAATAGTGTATATACAACAATATATTCATATGCATTGAGATTCTAGAGTCATCACGTATAGTACAAAGAAATTTAATCTTTGAAAAATAACGAAGTAATTTTTTTCTCAAGAAATAAATCTATTTGATAACTTCCTCAACATACTAAGAATTCTATAGTATATTATTTTGGTACAATAAAAATGCTATAGGTTAAGATATTTTTCTTATTGACTATATTAAATTTGACTGTAACAAATAAGTATAACTATAATTACAAGAATCTAGGATAATATGATAAATTTTCAATTACAATGCACCTCAAGTGGGCACTTGATTGGATTAACTAAACACTTCATTTCTACTCAAATGAAATATTACCTAACTCAACACATCATAAGATTCATAATACAAGAGTAATAAAAGAAACTCATATGATAGAAAAATCCATTGTGTTGGGTGAAAATTATGTAATCCCTTTTCAATAGATTACACAACCTTGATTTCAACCACAACTGTGTGAGATGTAATCTCTCCTCTCAGAAAGGGGAGGCACCCTTCTTACTTATCAATATTTAACTTTAGCTTGGCTATTTGAGTGGCCTTCTCATCTGTAACAATTATAACTTGTGAACCATGTTCTATAATTTCATCAATGAAATCATACAATGCTTTACCTTTAGAGACAAACTTCTCTGCCTTTTTCACTACTGGGTCCTCGACGCTTATCATAGCTAAGTTGTACATTTCCTGAAGATCCTACAAGTTTCCTCAAAACATCTGCATAATGCTCGGCCTTCTGCTTATACATGTTTCGAGTTTGTTCCATTTTTTTAAGCCTTCCTGCCAATGCATCCAGGACTACTTGTGCATCTGACTTGGCACTTTCATTTGTCACTTTGTCAAGCTAAACTCTCATGACTGTGTAGTCTTCCATGTTTACATCTCCTTCCTCTTGTAGGGGTAGAAAATTTTCTATAAACTTATGATCAGTCTTGTCAATATGAAGCCTTGAATGTACCTTCGCCTTTTTCTTACCCTTGGCTTTTGCAGGGGCTATCTCTTCAAGATATAGCTCTTCTGGATAGATCATTTGTTTCTTTCATTTTGATACTTGAGAGACTAACCGAGGAAGAGAGGAAGTATATGCTTCTTGACTCACTGTCAACTCTTGTGTCATAGCCACTTTTGTAGAAATGACCGGTATGGTGACAATCGAGGTAGTATCTATCATGATTGCTCTAGTAGATTGCACATCGAGTTGAATTTGCAAAGATTCATTCATAAATCTGTCAAATTCAGTTTCAGATGAAATATCAAAAGATGGAGATGAAAAACTAGGGATGGATGATGGAGAGCTTGACAAGATATCAATAGTTTGTATATTTGAAACTACAGGAGTGGCAAGCATGGTTGATGTTGTAGCGGGATGAGTAATTCCCACTGCATGTATGGTAGATGTGGGAGGAGGTGATGTAAGAAGAGGAGGTGGAGGAGTGTTAGAATTTGAAGGTGTATGAGGAACATTTGAAGTTACAGGTGATGACATTCAAGTATGATCTTCAACAATGTTCTCATGAGGAGATAGTTGACTCTCATCATCATGCCCAAGTTCCTCTTCATTACCATCCTTTTCTCCTTCATCTTTTTCAGATTCCTCTTCTTTTGCATACTCTTCTTCTGATGCAGACTCTTCTTCAGATTCTTCACTTTTGTTTCCTTCTTCTTCTTTGGAAGTTTTTTCCTCATAAAAAACCTCTTTTCCTATTGCATGTGTGGGTTCAGACTCTATTGCTTCTTGCTCTTCGATAGCTTGCATAACTTTCTTGCCAATGGTGAACTTGATTCTAGGAACTCTTCGAGAAGAAGCTCAGGAATAATTGCTTGTTTCTTCTTTGAGCTGAGTTCTGGTTGTTGAATGGTTTTTGCTCTTGGTACTTCTCCTTTTGATTCACTCTTAAACGCTTTCATTTGGAAACTATGCTTATGCAACCATTATTTTGTGTTGTGCGAGATGGGAGCAAGCCTTTCCCTGATAGAGATGCTTTCCCTTTTTGACCATTGAATAAGAGGTAAGGGCCTCTTATCAATCTTGTCTTCTTCATAGGCAGAGTTTAGGATGTCACCAAGGATCTTGGAAATCCTGTAGTAGATCAGCCACACCCAACTCTCTAATTTTCTCAACTATTAGCCTACAAAAGTCCATTTTGTGGATGTCTTCTTCATCCCTGCAATTAGCCCATATGCCTTCAAAACGATAGACATGCATGTGATCCTTTTTCAATTTCCTCTTCACATCCTAGTAATAAAAATAAAATCTATATTTGTATGTCTTGATAGTTATGATATGCATTTCTACATAGACTGATTTTCCCTTTTATACACTTTGAACAGTATACCTCCCAATTTTTAGTGGGAACTTGAAACCTGATTTGTGAATTCTCATGCATTCCTTATGAACTGATATCAACTATCTACATAGCTCCATGAGTCACCATTTATCTAATGGATATCTACGAAACACCTAAGGGCACCCAGTATAGTAGCCTACCCTCATATAAGTGAAAGTCAGAAATTGCAAAAATATACAACTAACCTTACTCACCACTTTGTATGCCTCATCTGACACCCTATTCTTTTTGAGAGTATGATCAAAATTGAACAGCAGAGGTTCAAAGAAGGCATTTGTGACCCTCCTAAAATGATGAAGACTTTCTTTTAGTTTCAACTGATAAAAGTATTCATAAATAGGTACAAAATGTTGGTTTTCCTTTGAAGATCAACACTATACGTGAAAAGACACCTTGGTATTTATATTTCATTTTCCCCTCTTTCTTAGAAAATGATGGAGGTTTTTTTGTTGTGATCTAGAAGAACCAGGATCAAAGGATATCACTTTTGGGATCATGTTGACGAGATCTGGAGAGAAACTGCAAGGATGGTGAATCAATAGATGTTAGGCGAAACTAGAGCATTAGGAAGCGTGAGGAAAGAAAGAAATGCGAACCAAGCGTGAAATGAGAAATTTGGAATAGAAAACAAAGCACGGTTGAAGAAACAAGGCTCAGAGAAAAGCGAAGTGATTTCAAAGCATTAGGGGAAAAACTACTTTTTGTGTCTAGGGGCGCTGAAAATCAGCGCTCCTACACTTGAAATGATGGCTTTACATGTAGGGGCACTGAAAATCAGTGCTCCTACATGTATTATGCATGTGATATGTTAAAATTGTCAAGGCATTGAACATCAAGGCCTTGACATGTCTTCTCACTTAGAAAAAATTGAATTGTAAGGGTAGGTAAAACCAATGCCTCTACATTTGGAGGAAAGTGCAATATCATGCTCAAGCACTGAAAATTAGTGCTCGAGCTTATCCTTCTTTGTAGATCTCTTACTTTTGAGGTTGGATCTCAAAGTGGAAAAAAACATCGCTTTCGCATGTAAGTTAAAGTGCACTCCATGTAGGAGCAGTTATTTTCATCATTCCGACATGTGGAGTTTGAAAATCATTGAAGTGAAATGGTGATAAGTTTCACCACTATGGAATTTTGGTGTGAAGAAGGCTACATGTTCAAGCACTGAAAATCACTGCTCAAACATTTGGAGTTTGATAATCATCAAATGTAATGGCAATCATTTTTTCTACCTTAGCAATAGGAGGTAAGGTCATTGGTGTTCAAGCGGTGAAAATCACCACTTGAACATTAGGGAAGATAACATGAAAAAACATGGGAGGCTATGACATTCATGCTTAAGACAAACAATTCCACCACTATATATTTGAGATCCATTGTTGAGAAATTGTGGAAAAAATCCTAAGGAGAAAAGCGTGGATATATACAAACCAAGGGCAAAAATCAAAATGCTCAAAACAAAAAATGAAGAGTAGGGCTCGATTTGGAAAGAGGAAAGGAGATTTAGAAAAAGGCAAAGATCAAGCCCTAATAGATGAGAAATGAAAATGGCGACATTTAATCAAGAATCTATATAGTTTAAAAAACTAATAGAAAGAAAACCCGATGAAGAAGGAAGAGAAATGACTCACCGGTTTAAAATGCAAAGCCCTAGCTCAAAAATCATGAAAAACCTTGAAGGCACCAATCCACTTTGAAGTAGGATGTCAACCAGCACACAAGGAGGGAGAGAAAGATGAGTTAGGATGAAAATGATTAATCTAAATCAACTTAAATTAAGTCATCAAAAAGAGTAATTAATGTAGCTTAGGGTTTTCATTGGTGAAAACAGACATAATGGAGAAATATATGCACAAGCAGTGAAAATAACTGCTTGTGCATATAAATTTGTCTTGAATGAAAAATGCACAAGCACTAAAAATTAACGCTTGTGCAATTCATAGTTTAGGACAATGTGTAGGAGCACTAATTTTCAATGCTCCAACACTTGTTGAATTTCACTAAGGCACATGTAGGAGCGCTAATTTTTAGTGCTCTGACATGTTTCACCATTTAACCAACTCCCAAAGGTTGAGAGATGATGAAGATACTCATTTCAAATATCTTCAAAAGACAAATGAGGGGGAACACTCAAATAGATTACTTGAGGTTTTGGACCACACATTGAGGTGAATTTAAATTTTCCTCATTTTGCATGCTTGAACATCATGAAACTACAAAACAAACAAGTTTCATCGGAGGTTATCTATGAATTGAGCGCTGCTAGATTCCATGATAACAATTGGCTCTAGCTGGGGATTTTCCTTCAGTCATTCTCATAAATGATTGAAGGGAGAAGAACTCCAAAATTCAAGTGCCTTTTATCCATCCATTGGGCATAGAGTTAGGTGATGACAACAACAAAACACTTAAAAACAAAAAGATGCAAGGACTTGAAAAAAGCTAAAAATATTTACATTTGAATTCTCGTCACCTTACTGTGTAAAGTGTTCAAGATGTTGTCCACTGTGAGGAAGGGAAAATGGTGTTCCATCCTCATATGCCAAGATGAAACTACTTTCACTGTGCAGCTGATGAAATTTGAAAGGTCATGTCCACAGTGAATCAAACTTCCCATGCATACCCTTTGGTTCCCTTCGTTTGTCCCATAGGAGAACAAGATCACCAATTTGAAAATTACGACACTTGGATTTATTTTTGAAGGGATTCTTTACTTGGTCTTGATGTTCTGCAATGCAGTTAGCCACCTGAACTTGCTTCTCTTCCAATTCGGAGAGATACATTACATGCTTATCAACAGAGTTATCAAAAGTCTCATCCTCAATGGCCTTAGCCAATTTGAGGGCTAGAAGTTCCAAGGGTATGGGAATTTTTGCATTCAACCCATACAAGAGTTGGAAAGGAGACATACCAATCACCCTCTTTGGAGTTATTATGTCTACCCACAAAGCATCATACAAAGCTTTGTGCCACAAATGTTGATTCTCATCCACAAGCTTGCGGATTATAGTCACCAATTTTTTGTTGCTTGATTCGGCTTGACCATTACCTTGTGGGTAATAGTTGAATGAATGTGACAAAGTTATGCCATGTTCAAAATAGAACTCAGTTATCTCACTTGATGAGAAGGAAAAAGTGTTTTCAGCAACAATTTTGTTTGGCACACCAAACCTGGAAATGATATTTTCTTTTAAGAACCTACATACCACTTCAAAAGTAGCATGCTTAGTTGGAATTGCTTAAACCCACTTGGTGAAATAGTCAGTTGTAGTTAGGACATAGGTGTGTCCCGCACTTGATGGTGGATTTACTACACCAATGAAGTCAATTTCCCACTGTTGGAAGGGCTCTTCAACAACAACTGGTTTTAAATGCAAAGTTGCCAACTTTGGCTTGCCTATGAACTGTTGACATAGTTCGCATTTATGCACCCATGAGTACACATCTTGAAAGAGTGTAGGCCAATATTACTTTTCTCTCAGAATCTTGTGAGTAGTTACTAGTGCTGAAAAGTGTCCTCCACATGCCAAGTCATGGTATGAATTCAACAATTTTTTCTATTGTTCTTCATCAACATATTGCAAAAAAGTTCCATCCACTACACACTTGTACAAACCATTATCCCATAAGATAAAGTTTGTTGATTTTAACTTGATGGTTCTCTTTTCCTTTGAATTCAAATGATCGGGACATTCCCCATAAGTGAGTAAATGGGTGATTTTGGAATACCATTTGTCAGTGGTGTTGACAAACAACACCATTGGAATTTCACTTGGATCTCCTCTTCAGTTTCTGAAACTTCTCCACCAAGATTATTTTCAGCAATGAGCTGACACAATCCCCGCCCATGTATCAATTTTTTAGGCTTGATTTCCATGTCATATTCCTAAATCTTGGAAATCCAATTGCCTCTTTTTGTTCCAAACTCCTGTTGTGTTAAGATGGACTTAACGGTTGAATCTAGGACTAGGACTTTGACATGGCTATTAAGAATGTAGAATCAGAAATGTTTAAAGGCTTTGACCATGGAAAAGGAATTTTTTTCCATCTAGGAATATTTCAATTCATAATTATTTAGAGGGAAACTCATGAATGCAATTAGAGATTCAAATCCCTCACTTTTTTCTTGCACCAAAATCATCAAAAGTGTATGCCTGGAAGCATAACTATACATGATGAATTATTTGGTGTCTTTTGGGAAGACTAACACTGGCACATGAACAGTGGCCTCCTTGATATCATCAAATACAACTTTTCCTTCTATCATCCAATGAAAAATGGTATTACCTTTCATCATATTAACAATATGACAAGTCTTTTCTACAAATTCTAGAAGGAATCTTCGTAGAAAGTTTACTTTTCCAAAGGAGTGGAAAACCTTCTTGCTTGATCACAGAGTGAGTGATTTGATATTTTTAACTCTTTCTGATTCAATCTTGATTCCTTTTGTAGACACCATGTGACCAAGAAGTTTACCTTTCGTAACCCCAAAAATTGACTTTTTGGGGTTCAAGGAAATACCATGTTGTCAGCATCTCTCCAAGATTTTCCTTATATGGTAAAAATTTTCACAACATTTTTTACAAAAAAACCATAAGATCATCAAGATACACCATGATAAACTTACCCATCACATCATGAAAATCCAAGTCTTTAGCTCATTGAAATATGGCGCTAGCATTGATCAAGCCAAAAGGAATTTTGCGATATGCAAAGGTGGGTACCCCATGGTGTTGTAAAAATCATCTTGTGTTGATCACTTGAATTAACTTCAATATGGTTGTAACCAGAAAAACCATCCAACATGGAGAGAATTTTGGATCTGGTCATGTTTTGTAGAACTTGGTCCATCATCGGAAGAGGATAATTATCCTTGAGTGAACGCTAGTTCAAATTTCTAAAATCTAGACAAATATAGATCTCACCATTTTTCTTATGAATGGGAACAATATTTGCTATCCATTTGGATTCATGGATAGGGAATATTATTCGAGCGTTCAACATTTTTTGAACTTCTGCAAGGATTGTTCTAGAAATTTTTGGGTTGTATTTCCTTTGCTTTTGTTTATATGACAATGCACTCCAATCTTAAGGGGAATATCGTGTTGCACCTCCTTTAGCCAGAATTATTTCAGGTCTTCATATGAATATTCTAGACATCCATATATTCTTGTAACAACTTAGCAAACTGCTTCCTCTCTTTGACCATGCAACACTTGCCAATGTTTATCATCTTAGGATCTACTTCATTTCCTAAGTTGATTTGTTCAACCTCATTAGACGAACCAAAGTCTGAGAGTTGTTTCTTGACATAGTGATCATGCTTATTAAAATGTTTATCTAGAGATACCAACCCCTTGAGGATTTTATTTTTTTTGAGCTATAAGAACTCTTCACCCATAACTGGATCCATATTGGACACAAATTCTTGATGTGGAGAATCACTTCCTTCAAAGTACAATTCATCAAAATTTTCTACCTTCTCAAAAATGGCAACAATTTGATGATCGTCATTGAAAATCTGCTAGTTCTCAGAATTATCAGGAACACTCAGGTGGAAAACCAACTCAATGGTATAGGTGGGACCTTGAAAGTCTTTATGCGGTATCAAGAGTGTGGCCAAAACTACTAAGGAATCAGCTTTGTTGTTATATTCCCTTGGAACTACAGATATATCAAAAGCCTCAAACTCCTCAATGCAATCCCAAACAAGATTATGATAATTCCTAAGTTTGTCATTTTTTGTTTGGTACAAGTTCCTTACCTGACATACTATCAACTCGACATCGTCTTGAGCATGAAGATTTTTGATACCTTTCTTTCATGCAACTTGCATTCCTAATATGTCACGACCCCTATTTTTATTGTTCGTATTTTACAATGTTTAATTAAAATTAATATGTGGTGAAATAAAAGTGCAAAGGAATAAAAGAATTAATTATATTTTAAATAGAGAATTTATTTTTGCACATAAATGCTAATGTGTTGTAATTTAGAATGATTATTTTTAATTGCAATTAAATGTTACCTCTTTGCTAACTATTTTGAATAAATGTTTAAATTACAAATAAAATGTATTCCATTATTATTTACTCAGAATAGATATTTAATTTTGCAATTAAAAAAGATGGTATTTTATTAATAGCCGAGGATAAATATTGTGCATGGAAAATAAACTTTATTATTTTTATTTTCAAGATTAGGTTTTTGGAGAACTAAAAGAAAACTTTAAAAGAAGGAAAAAGAATAACATAAACATACATTAATCTTTCATTGTCTTTCAAGATTGCTCTGCAAAATATAACTTAAAAATGGATGTCGAGAAGAGGGTTTTTGAAGCCCAATAAACTAAAAACAGTGGAAAGAAGAGGAGAAAATAATACAAGGGAAGAGAGGAAAAATCTTTAGCAAGAGAATTCTAGAAATCAAGAATGGGAAAGAGAGGAAACAAAAAGAGGAAATTTAACCAGAAAGCCATCTCCAGGTTTTCAATTCTTTTCCAATGTAGTTTAATTTCAAATGGGTGATTAAATGACTGTCTATGGAAAGATTTGATCCTCTCTTGAAATCCTTTTTGAAAATAAAAAGCAAGGTTAGCTTAGTGTTCTAATATCATGTTTACTATATGAGATCCAGCTTCATGGCAGTGCAAATCTGTATTTTATTTGTTCTTTTTGTATAAAACTATATATATTTATACAAATACATATATATAAATATATACAACATTATATATATATATACCCTGTTGTTGAGAAATTACAATTGAAATTTTAAGCCAGAATATAATAATATTATATAATTACTTATATACTGAATTGTGTTCGTACATATGTGTAAATATACAATATTATTATAATATTCATATTTCATTCAAAAGAATTAAAAATACGGAATGGAAATCTTTAGTATTTATGTTTTTCTTGAAGAGGAAACATTTTAAATTCTCATGTAGTTGTAGTAGTCATTAAAACAAAACTTTTTCTACGGTGGTGATATTTTTTGACAATTCTTTATGCATTGTCTTCTTTAGAGTGGTAAAATAGTTATGCAAGCTTGTTGGGCATTTGAATTTCCCTTTGGTTTTTATTTTGACAATTTTCCAAGGAAGAATGAATGGTTCTTCCAGCAACACTAGCAGTGTGCTCATGATTGCAATGTGTTAAAGCAAAACCCATGTAATAGATTCCTTTCCCTTAGATATTATGAATCATGTCGCATGGAAGGACTTAATTTGTTTGAACAACAATGGATCATCTTTAGCAAGAAAGAATAAGGTATTGGTATTGTTGGTTTATTTTTGTTTCTGCTATGATATGGAGGAAATGATTTCTACACTTTTAGGTGAGCTAGTAGTTAAGTCTTGTTAATTTACTGGAAAGATTATCCCTGTCTCCGGAGTTTTAAATATTCACTTTTTAGGACTTGGTATTCAGAAGCTTTATCTCATGCAAAATTATAAGGTAAGAGAAATGGCCTAATATTTTGTTTCAATTACTAATGTTTGGTTTGTATCAAGTTTTTGACCTGAAGTTTAAAACACCTTCAAAACACATGTTTTAAGCTCTCTAAATTTTGTGCATATCTTGTTCTCATATCCTTCCATGGTTTGTAAATCTTCAAGGCATTCTATTGAGCAGTCCTCATGCTTTGAATTTGCATCCACTTTTGCGTTCATAATCAATGTGAATGTTCTAAAATTTATAAGATTCATTTAAAATTACAGGTATTTGTTCCTCAATAATATCTATCTATATGCTTCTCTCGAGTCTGGATTACTTATTGAGAAAACTACAAAAAAATGGGAGTTTTATCAAACCTCTCTTTATTTTCTTCACTTTATTTTCTTCAAACTTTGTAGTAGTTGTTTCTTTTACTAAATTTGTATTTCCATCCCAAGCATTCTTAGCATGAGGGAATGCAATGTCAAGCTTTCACTGCCAATGGTTTGGAAGCCACTGCTCTCTGTGACTTTTGAACAAATTTAGTTATTAGAGAGCATGTTTGCTAGGGCTTGAATCCACATCATCATCATCTTGACACTTTCTTTGCTTTGAGCAACAAGAAGCCTAGTAAGATATACATTGTAGATTTATTTTGATAACGCATTCAAGTGCTCCTGTTGCTTGATCTATTAATCCTTGTAGATTTTTCATAATGGTATCCAAGAAACTAATAAATTAAGAAATTTGATTGGTTTTGATCGATGCCTTTTGGTACCTTAATTTATCAATCTATAGTTCTAGAAAATCAAGTATTATATCTATGATATGAATTAAAGGATGGCCTACAAAAATATCCACCCCAAAAACCTTAGAAAGAGAAATGATACACAAAATCCCATTCTTTAACTCTTTTACATACATAGATACATGAACTATACTTCTTAACTCTTTTACAATATTATTCTCTTTTTGTTGAAGCTTCTTTCAATCCATGAAGTAAGCATTCATGTTATAATTGCATAGGAATGTGTGCATTCTAGCAATGCTAGGATTACTCTCATAAATTTTTATGTGATTGGCTTATGATTTTCAATATACTTGTGTGATATTTGAGAGGTTGTTGGAGGTAGAGTTGTCTCGTTTGCAAATACGTGGGAGTGATTTATGATAGTGTTGGCATTACCATAATTTCATATGCAAGGATGATACATTGGTGTAACTTGAAAAAGTATCTTGTAACTACATGCAGGATAGTGGGCTATTTATATGTTAAGATTACAGTTCTTATGAACATTAGGATATGAAATATGGAAGTGTTAAGAAGATAAATGTTATGTAGAGGAACTGTGTGATCCTCTATAATTTTCTGCTTTATTATTCAAAATATGTATTGAAGTTGTAAATGGTCATGCTAGGGATATGGTATGATCATTTCCTGGGAGGCATTTTGTATCATTGCTAGTAAGGCATCTTGTAACAAGTGAGATTTTGTAGCCAGTAAGGCTTCGCCAGTGAGGTATTTCATTAAGCTAGTGAGGCATTTTTATGAGTGGTTTTTCATCCCTACGAGGGCTTTCCACTCATGAAAATATTTGTGTTATGGTTCTTTTTGGTTGAATTTATGATCTTGCTATTCCCTTAATTTGCATTACAGTATTTGAATTTACTTGTATTGATGATATGATAAATCTTGTGTAATCCTATACAGCTAAATCTTGTAAAGGCATAACCTTGTTTTGATATGCTTTGATTCATTGTTGTATGTTATTCCATTTGAATATAGTGATGAAAGAAATTTAATTATTCATATTATTCCACACCTTTTTATAATTATTTTATTTTATTAAATTATTTTGGAAACTAAGGGATATCATTAGTGAATGAGATTACCCAACCTTACATTTTGGTATCAGAGCACTCAGGTTCAACACTCAAGACTCAAGTCTTTTGTGCTTAGGTTGCATTGTATTATATGAACTTGTTGTATTGAATAGAGAACCCTAGTTATGGGTTATTCTTAGATGGTTAGTTGGAACTAATTAGAAGTTTCGACGTAATTGATTATTCAAGGAACTCTAGAGATGTGAGGCCCCCTTTTCCTTAATTGTGTTTTCATAGGAATTGCTAGTAAGAGTAAAGGTGGCTATTTGAAATAAGCCAAGATGGATATAATATAGTGTTATTTGAAGTGAGCAAAGATGGATAGTAAATGGTGACAACCCATGAATGATGATGTGGCAATAAAAGTAAATTAATAAGAGAAATATATTGTGAAGAGAGATCTCTCTGAAGAAGTAAAGGATAAATGAGTTGATAAGATACATGGGAAGAAGAAAAGAAGAAATTTCTGATGAGAGGAAGAAGGAAAATCACTCATAAAGTAAATAAAGTGGATAATAATAGATAAATATTGGTTGAACCTTCTTGAAGGTAGGAGACCTAAGATGAATGTTTTAAAGGCAAGGATTTTTGTAATAGTACTTGGCTTTGGGCAAGTTGATTGTTGAGCAATGTCTTAGTCTTTTAAGATATGGATCTATTAGAATCCATGAGATCTTTTGAAAGCATAGGGTTCATATGTATTAAGAATCTTCATTGGTGATTCATGATAGAATTTGATTAGATAAATATCTTGATCTATCTAATAGGAAAAGGTAGAAGTGATTGATGTGATGAATCATGTATGCCTTATTGCTATTAGTGAAAGTATGTATACATATGCACTATATGAGAATGATACTTGTGCAATAATGCACTTCTCATGCTCCATGCAAATGACACATTTGTATGAATGATTGTATGCATATAATAGAAAATTGTTGCCTTAACTATACTTATATTTATACTTGAACGAGAAATTTTCACTATACCAATGTGAGTGATGCATATTTCATATTATTGTTCTTGTGTGAGTGATACACTAGAGTAATTTATTGATTCCTTTGTGTGGTTAAAGTACTTGAGTAATGATTACATTTCACAATTGTGTGTGAGATATACTTTTGATACTCATTGTGGATCACTATAACTACACTACTGTATTTTATGCATATCTCACCTTTTGTGTGAGCGATGCATTTGTGCTTGAGAGATGTACTTACCATATTTATTGTATGAAAACTAGAATGAGTAATACACACTGTATACAAGACATTCCATATTTGTGTGAGTGAGTCACTACAAGTAAATTATGTATTCATACCCTATGTGAGTTATGCACTAGGGGTTCATGCATTCTTGTTTGTTATTCATTATATGCGCACTTGTGTGTGTTATGCACTATCATATCATTTGGTCCTTATTTTATGAAATTTGATATAAATTATTCTTGTTGAGAGTGATGTGTATGATAAGCTTTAAGATTACCTTCTAGGATAGGATATCGAATGTGGGTTAATAGAGAAGCTTATCTTCTTTTTCAAGATCAACCAAGTTTTGTATTTATACTTTGGCAAAAGTAAGTTGTACCATTCAAATAGATGGATAATGAATTCCTATAATTTTTATATATTATATGTTTCTCTGCGACATCTTGTATACAAGAAATATGTTCATTCTAGTATAAGAGTGCATACAAGGCATCATGCATGCATGGAGAGTTTCCCTTCTACTTTATTGCTACAAGTTTCTAGGTGCCTCGTGCAAGACCAGGTGTTCTTCGACTTAGGAAGAATCCTAGGGAAGTGTTGTTATTCATGGTTGGGTGGAAAAATCACCTTAACCATGCTCTTGACCTTTAGCTTGTGGAAGACCACTAGGTTATGGCAGATCTGAAGATTGATTGAATATTTTATTTTCTTTATGTAATTCAAAGGATGGATATGTATCATTGTATTGATCTTTGTATGGCTTGTTTAGTCAATTGATGTAATTGCACCTCTCTTTGATGCACTCTTGTTGCATTCGTAAAATGTTAAAGGATTGTACATATTATACATTTATGGATATCTTTGTTAATAGAAAGTTACCTTTTTCCCTTTATAGATTGAGATTTACTTTTTGTTTTGAAATCTAGTAACTGGTTGAATCAATATTGAGCTCTTGATGATCTCCCTGAGATTTGGTCTTCTAGGTTGCTATTGTAATCAACTTGAACCTTTTGTTTTAGTATTGATGACCTTTTTGGGAGGATGATCTTCAATTATGTAGTGTTGAAACCTTGTGGATATTTGGTGATCTTATTTTGATGTTTCTTATCATATTGATGATCTTTGTATGTTAGTAACTTGTTGATCTTCTTATCTTTTATGTTGTTGATCTATGAAGACCTTGTTGTAATTTGTTTGACAATTTCAGTTTGTTGAGACTTTTTGTTAGTATTTTAATTTGGTAATTATGATAACAAGTAGTATGGGATGCTTGTTTTTCATCATAAAGGAAAATGTTATGACATCTCATGTGAGTAAGCATATTGACAAAATGAACATAATTGTTTCTTTCTATCCATATATATCTCAAAATATGAAAAGATTTGAATGAGATATAGAAGATTGTATGAAAGAAATGAATTAGTTGCATGCTTTTATTAGATGAGGTTAATAGAGTGAATTGATGAAGCCATGATGTGCTAACGAGGTGTGTGTGTTGGCGAAAATCTAACACCTCCGAGTGCAGTTTGTACGGACAGCTATGTACACTACGCATGAGTGCTCTTCAAATTAGGAGGGAAGCTCCCTCATTGTGCCGGAATGCATGAAAAGAAAAGTAATCTAAGTCCTATCTTTTTGTTCTCACCTGGAAGAGGCACAAGGTTAAGAAAACTAAGAACATTGCAGCTAAGGATTTTCCTGGTTTCGCAGATCATTAACTACAACTAAGCTAACTACTTTAAATCTATCCAGTTTCCTCAAGAAAACAGAGCATGAGGAAATGGAGCAGGGATGATTATAGACGATAAACGTGTTTAGATTCTCTACTTGAAGGCAAGGTGGCGCAACTATCATCTCAATCTAAACCAAGCTTATTGGGCACAACAGATTTAAGACTTTACCAAGACAATTTTATGGAACCCTATGTGGCATAACACTCGATCGAAACAGCAAAGTCTTCACAAAACAGCCTTTATCTTTATAATCTCACGAAACCCTATGTGGCATAACCTTCGATTATATTGATAAAGATTCACAAAACAGATTTATCGCTGCAACTTCTCGAAACCCTATGTGGCATAACGATCAATCACAATGG
Organism: Sequoia sempervirens; assembly: GCA_007258455.2. NCBI lineage: Eukaryota > Viridiplantae > Streptophyta > Pinopsida > Cupressales > Cupressaceae > Sequoia > Sequoia sempervirens. The sequence goes on from VDFB02281492.1 coordinate 418,697,741, forward strand.
TAAATTAACACAAACAGCCTTATCACTTCAATCTCTTGGAACCCTATGTGGCATAACAATTGATTTCAATGATAAAGATGCTCAAACAGATCTAACTATGGGAGGAATTTACCACGCCAATCTTATGGAACCCTATGTGGCATAACACTTGATTGAAAGTAGTAAAGACTTCACAAAACGATTTTATCATCACAATCTCACGAAACCCTATGTGGCATAACACTTGATTGAAATGATAAAAGATTCACAAGACATAAAGAATCCACCATTACAATTGCATGAAACCCTATGTGGCATAACAATTAATTGCAATAGCGAAGACACATGAACCAATACAAAAAGAGCAATATTGAGGGCAAGGTAGGCGCAGCATATATTTCTCTCAAGCAAAAGTTAATTTACAAATGAGCAAAAGCTCTTATTTATATACATCAAGGTGTAGGGAACCCTAAAATCACCTTGAGTCAACTACAGTATTGCAATGCATGCAAGATTTTATTACTAAACCCTAATAAAGTAAACTATACAGTTAACTGGAAAGCTACCATCAGTTAACCGGTACATCTAACCTAAATGGACAATGTGCAAGCATGCACGTCCTTATTTAAAGCAAAGTTAACTGGACACTACCTTCAGTTAACTGGAAACCCTAACCCTAACTCCTGTGTTGATAATTCCAAGGATGAGATAAGCATGTGTTAAGTCAGCAAGTAAACTCAAGACTGAAAGTCGAGTTAACTACTGCTCATGACTCAACCCTCGAAATTAACTGCAGGTTCCAACTGGCAGATCACTCCATGTCAACTCGGTCTAACACTTCGACCAAGAACTCATTAATTACTCTGTCTTCCGTCACTCTGACGCTGTCCAAAAATAATAATCTGCTTCTTCAATTCTCTGTCGCCTTCTTTGACTGTGTGCATACATTCTTTGACATCTTCAGTCTCCTTGAAACTCGCTGAAATTTACTGAAAAATGTGATCAGAACCTCCATCAAGATATCATAAACATGCATCTGAAACTCAGTTTGTACAACCTTGAGATCAGCGTAGGTACCATTTTCACGAAGATAATGGCACAAGATCTGAGTGACTTTGGCGGCTCCGTAAATGAAGTGATCTCTGTTTCTTTTGCAACTTAACGCTTCATTGTCAGCTGCTCTGATGAAAACCTAAATTAAGACCGCTTTGGTCTTGAATTCAGTCTAGTTGAATCGCCTTATGAAAAACTTGCCCGTTGACTGTGAACACGGCTATCTTCTGACAACTTTCTGAAAGCTAAAATGGCTCCTGGTGAGGCTAAAAATACCCTGTCGGAGGATAATTTTCACCAAAAATTCTGAGACATGGGTTTTGTCCGGAAAATGATTCTAAGACAACCCACAATGTCAAAATTGTGAAAAAACGCCGTTTAGCCTAACATGCAAAGACTTTTCAGTCGAGAACTGCAGGGGTTTTTAGAGCTTCTCGGGGCAATTTTTCTTGAGAAAATCTGGAACATGGGTTTTGTGCACAACGGAATTCTGAACAAACCCAGATGATTAGATTTTCAAAAATATGTGATTTTGGCCCACATGCAAAGAAATTCTCGGAAAAAAGCACAGAGCTTCAGAATGAAGGCTACGGGGCAATTTTCTCGAAAAAATCTAAGACGTGGGTCTTGCTGCAAACACTGAAATATGCGAACCCTGATAATCAGATTCTGAATATTTGTTGAATTTCTTTGACATGCGAAGAAAGTACCTAAGATGAGAAATAGAAGAAATAAGACAGAAGATAGAAAGTTTTGCTTGTTCTGCTTCTGAAGAATTCGCCAATCTCTTTTCTGGAACTTGATGAAACCTACATGCAAAGTGAAAATAAAGTCTGGAATCTTCTTCCTCCGAACAATCTGAACTCGTTGCTTCGAAGAACGCTGAATTCGGACACCTGTAGCACCTTTAGCTTGCTGGTCGCTCAAGAAGAATGAGAACTTCGAAGCTAAAGATGATGAAACAATGGACGCCATTGCTGAAATATATAGAATTTCATCATTGAAAATTCGCACTAAGCAAAGAATGGTTGAAAATGGCGCTTGGCTTCTAATTGGACCCCATCATAGTTAACTGAAACTCGAACAAGCTAAATAAATGGTCATGCATTAGGGTTTGCTTTACCAGTCTTCAGTTCAACTCAACCATGCGATTTTAGCTTCAGTTAACAATCTTATCAAGTTCGCCATCTTCAACCTTGCTTTAAATTCACACATTTAACCTAAGGCGTGCCTTTTGATAACTTCAGTTAACATTCATAATTGAAATGAGAAGTTCGCCATCTTCATGCAATAAATATTCTAAAAATAGCGACCCTTTTGGGACTTCAGTTGGCCTTCAAGAATGCGCCAACTTCACATTTATGCTTCAATATAAAATCTAAATATAGCAACCCTTTTGGAACTACAGTTGCCATCCTTAAAAAGTGCGTAGCTTCACAAAACTATGCTTCACTATTTAACCTTAAATATGGCGACCCTTTTCATGACTTCAGTTAACATGCAAATTCGCCATACTTCACTAAAATATGCTTCACCATTCAATTCGTCCCTTTTGAACTTCAGTTGACATTTGATGAAGCGCCATCTTCACTAAAATCTTCACAATTGCAACCAAAATCGCCATGCATGTAAACTTCAGTTGACATTCAGTGATAATCTTCAGTTAAGTGAACATGCAATCAAGTTAACTCGACATGCAAGGTAGTTAACTGAACATGCAAACTAGTTAACTCGACATGCAAACTGAAAGATCACTCCACATGCCAATATATGAACTGAAGATGACAACCCAGAAATCGTTCAGTCTAACTGCAGTCAGAACTCCAGTTAAGGCGTCCATTCAACTCTCTTTCGAAAACTCAACTTTGAACTCTCAAACGAATTCCAGACTTAGCCAAATTTCATGAAAATTTAAGCTAAAACCTCTGCCGGGACCTCTGTTCATCTTCTGACACTGGTTGACTAACTTCTCCGATTGACTAGCTGACAGGTGCATCGCAGAGCTAAGTAAAAACTAATCAAAAGATATCTTGAGACTATACGTCATAAAACTGGCATCTGAAGGCTCAAAAATCCAAGCGCCTTTTTGAAAAGCTGCGCTTTTTCTCAGACTTGGTCAAATTTTGACTTCTGCATTTCGTACGAAGGGAAAAATAAATCCTTCATAACTCCTGTTTTACCAATTTTCAAGATTGGATCCCAGGTTCACTGCGGAGCTGACCTCATTCTGCATGACAGCTGCAAAGGCACATTTCTCCAGAAAACACCATCTGAGAGCTGAAAAACAAGGGCACCTTTTTGAAATGTTGCTCTTTTCATTCCAGACTTAAGCCATTTCGAAATGACAAAATAATATAAAACTCGACCGCTAAAGCCGACAAGACATCTTTCCGATCCGACGCGAGATAGGCACCCGAAGTTGAACGCAATGATGCATTACATTGAATATTTGAAACTATCAAAAAGAAGGCATTAAAGGCTTGAAAAGCTTAGGCGCCTTTTTGAAAAAGTGCTCTTTTGCTCATTCTTTGATATTCTGACTAAGATTTGACTCTCACGCTTAACTGTGTTCGCCAGCGCTTCAAAGAATCCTCGGGATTCACCCTTCCGACGGATGCATCGCGAAGCTTGAACTAATGAGATAAACGCCTTTGGATGACATTCAAATAAAACCTACGCTCCTGCACCTCAAAAGATGGGCGCTTTTCCTAAAAGCTGGCGCTTTTCTCCGTTAATACAATTCTTTACCACTTGGTAATCGTGATTCTCTCCGTGAATTCCCCATCAAAAATGTGTCCGGCTCGACAGTTTGATAGCTCATCGCTAGTTTATCGTGATGCCTAATGTAAGTCCGGCCGGAGGTGACAAACCCTAAAACAGATCTCGAGCCCCTAAAAGATAGGGCTCTATTTCTGCATCGTGCTCCCTCTCCGTGAGATAGAAAATTTTGACATTTTTCATTCAGATTTTCACTTTTCCTAAATCTCTTCGGTTACAGACTGACATAGTACTGACACCAACTCCATATTTAAAAACCCCAAAAACGACCATTTGACGACACTTTAACAAGATTAAAACTCAATTAAGCAAAATGTCTTAGTGAAGCAAAAATTTTGGTTTTGGTACAATAAAGGTGCAAGTGTATGAATGCTTGCCACATGAATTTTTATTGTTAGGAACAGATAGGTGTTTGAAGTAGACAATATCTTTGCCAGGTGGGCTGCTTTTGACATTAAGGTAAAACAGAATTAAAGAGGTATGATATTTTTATCTTTACTTAAGTTGATCATTGGGACGATGATTCTTTAAGGGGAAAAGGATGTCATGACCCCTAGTTTTATTGTTCGTATTTTACAATTTTTAATTAAAATTAATTTGTGGTGAAATAAAAGTGCAAAGGAATAAAAGAATTAATTATATTTTAAATAGAGAATTTATTTTTGCACATAAATAATAATGCGTTGTAATTTAGAATAATTATTTTTAATTGCAATTAAATGTTACCTTTTTGCTAACTATTTTGAATAAATATTTAAATTACAAATAAAAGATATTCCCTTATTATTTACTAGGAATAGATATTCAATTTTGCAATTAAAAAAAGGTATTTTATTAAAAGTTGAGGATAAATATTTTGCATGAAAAATAAACTTTATTATTTTTATTTTCAAGATTAGGTTTTTGGAGAACTAAAAGAAAACTTTTAAAGAAGGAAAAAGAATAATAGAAACATGCATTCAGCTCTCATAGTCTTTCAAGATTTCTCTAAAAAATATAACTGAAAAATGGATGTTAGGAAGAGGGTTTCTGAAGCCCAATAAACTAAAAACAGTGGAAAGAAGAGGAGAAAATAATACAAGGGAAGAAAGGAAAAATCACCAACAAGAGAATTCTAGCAATCAAGAATGAGAAAGAGAGAAAACAAAAAGAGGAAATTTAACCAGAAAGCAATCTTCAAGTTCTCAATTCTTTTCCAATGTATTTTAATTTCAAATGGGTGATTAAATGACTACCTGTGGAAAGATTTGATCCTCTCTTGAAATCCCTTTTGAAAATCAAATGCAAGGTTAGCTTAGTGTTCTAATATCCTGTTTACTATATGAGATCCAGCTTCATGGTGGTGTAAATTTGTATTTTATCTTTTCTTTTTGTATAAAACTATATACATTTATATAAATACATATATATAAATATATACAACATTATATATATATATATACCCTGCTATTGAGAAATTAGAATTGAATTTTTAAGCTAAAATATAATAATATTATATAATTACTTATATACTGAATTGTGTTAATATATATGTGTAAATATACAATACTATTATAATATTCATATTTCATTCAGATGGATTAAAAATCTAGAATGGAAATATTTAGTAATTATGTTTTTCTTGAAGACGAAATGTTTTCAAATTCTCATATAGTTGTAGTAGTCATTAAAACAACACTTTGTCTGTTGTGGTGGTATTTTTCCACAATTCTTTCTGCATTGTCTACTTTAGAGTGGTAAAATAGTTATTCAAGCTTGTTGGACATTTGAATTTCAATTTGGTCTTTAGTTTGACAATTTTCCAAGGAAGAATGAATGGTTGTGTCGGCAACACTAGCAGTACACTAATGACTGCAATGTGTGAAAGAAAAACCCATGTAATAGATTCGTTCCCCTTAGATATTATGAAACATGTCACATGGAAGGACTTACTTTGTTTGAACAACAATGGATCATCTTTAGCGAGCAAGAATAAGATATTGGTGTTGTTGGTTTATTTTTTTGTTTCTACTGTGATATTGAGGAGATGATTTTTGCACTTTTAGGTGAGCTAGTAGTTAAGTATTGTTAATTTATTGGCAAGATTCTCCCTATCTCCAGAGTTTTAAATATTCACTTTTTAGGACTTGGTATTCAGAAGCTTTATCTCATGTGAAATTATAAGGTAAGAGAAATGGCCTAATATTTTGTTTCAATTACTAATGTTTGATTTTTATCAAGTATTTGACCTGGAGTTACAAACGCCTTCAAAACACATGCTTTAAGCTCTCCAAATTTTGTGCATATCTTGTTGTCATATCATTCCATGGTCTGTAAATATTCAAGGCATTCTGTCAAGCAGTTCTCATGCTTTGACTTTGAATCCACTTTTGCATTCATAATCAATGTGAATGTTTTAAAATTTATAATGTTCATTTAAAATTATAAGTATTTTTTTCTTAATAATTTCTATCTATATGCTTCTCTCAAGTCTGGATTACTTATTGAGAAAACTACACAAAATTGAGAGTTTTATCAAACCTCTCTTTATTTTCTTCAAATTCTGTAGTAGTTTTTTTTTTTTTGCTAAATTTGTATTTCCATCCCAAGCATTCTTAGAATGAGGGAATGCAACGTCAAGCTTTCACTACCAATGGTTTGGAATCCACTACTCTCTATGATTTTTGAACAGATTTAGTTAATAGAGAGCATGTTTGCTAGGGCTTGAATCCACATCATCATCATCTTGAAACTTTCTTTGCTTTGAGCAACAAGAAGCCTAGTAAGATACACATTGTGGATTTATTTTGATAATGCATTCAAGTTCCCTGGTTGCTTGATCTGTTAATCCTTGTAGATTTTTCATAATGGTATCCAAGAAACTAATAATTTAAGAAATATAATCAGTTTTGATTAATGCCTTTCGATACCTTAATTTCTCAATCTATAGTTCTAGAAAATCAAGTATTATATCTGTGATATGAATTGAAGGATAGCCTGCAAAAATATCCACCCCAAAAACCTTAGAAAGAGAAATGATATGAAAAATTCCAATCTTTAACTCTTTTACATACATACATACATACATGAGTTATACCTTCTAAACTCTTTTACAGTATTATTCTCTCTTTTTTGAAACTTCTTTGAATCCATGATGTAAGAATTCATGTTATAATTGCATAGGCATGTGTACATTCTAGTAGTGCTAGGATTACTCTCATAAATTTTTATGTGATTAGCTTATGATTTTCAATGTACTTGTGTGATATTTGAGAGGTCGTTAGAGGTAGAATTGTCTCATTTGCAAATACTTGTGAGTGATTCATGATAGTGTTGAAATTTCCATAATTTCATATGCAAAGATGATGCATTGGTATAACTTGAAAAAGTATCTTGTAACTACATGCAGGATAGTGGGCTATTTATATGTTAAGATTCCAGTTCTTATGAACATTAGGATATGAAATTCGGACATTTATATGTTAAGATGCCTTACTAGTAATGATACACAATGTTCATAAGAAATGGTCATGTCAGGGAGACAGTATGATCATTGCCAGAGATGCATTGTGTATCATTACTAGTAAGGCATCTTGTAACAAGTGAGATTTTGTAGCTAGTAAGGCTCCCCTAGTGAGGTATTTTGTTAAGCCAATGATGCATTTTTACGAGTAGTTTTTCATCCATATGAGCATTTTCCACTCATGAAAATATTTGTGTTATGGTTCTTTGCGGTTTCATTTATGATCTTGCTATTTCCTTAATTTGCATTACAATATTTGAATTTACATGCATTGTTGATATGATAAATCTTGGGTAAGCCTATACAACTAAATCTTGTAAAGGCATAACCTTGTTTTGATATGATTTGATTCATTGATGTATGTTATTCCATTTGAATATAGTGATGAAATAAATTTAATTATTCCTCTTATTCCTCACCCTTTTATAATTATTTTATTCTATTAAATTATTTTGGAAACTAAGGGATATAATTAGTAAATGAGATTATTGGACCTTACATAATAACAAAGCTTCATATTTGGCAATGTTATTAGTGTTTCCAAACTACAATTTGAAAGAGAAAGGGAAAAACAATCTTCTAGGGGAAATGAAGACTGTTCCCACTCTAGAACCAGTGGAAGAGCAACTTCCATTGAACTCGAGTAACCAAACACCATTTGGGTCACCAAGACTAACAATATTAAAATTTGTATCTTCATCATTTGTTTAAGTTTCATGATCTAAGATAGAAAAATCATCTATTGATGACTCATTTGTTGTTGATGTGTAAGGAAATCTTAGGTGCGGAACAAACTCTCCTAACGTAAAAACCTCAAGGAAGAATGTAGATATAGGACTTTAAATTTTTCCAATTATAGTTCAATAAGATACGCATGAAAAGAATAATAGAATAGAGAAATGACCATACATAATTGGACACCAGATTTATGTGGGAAAACCCTTACAGGAGAAAAACCCACCACACCAAGAAAGGCCTCTTTGTATTACAGTAAAGAAAATTGTACATACAAAGATCGACTTCACTTTCTGATGTCAATTTTATAGCAGCATCATTTACTGATCAATCTTTTACATAATAGTGATCTTACAATGCTCTCTGAAAGCATCCAATTAATTCACTCAAATCAATTCGTGGTCAATCGAGCAACACATCCTTATCTCACATTGTTCACCATTGTCAACCATTGCAGAGTGTAATCCATTCTACTCACGGCCTGTTCATTTTCCACAACAGAAAAGTCACAACTGTTCAACTTCCAATGGTTCTCATTCTACTTCTCTCATTGGCTCAAAACACACCATGTCAAATAGTCATTCAGTCAAACATTCAACCAGAACCCCATGTCAGTGAGAAACTAGATCGTGTCTCCTCGATGCCAAAATGCCTAACTGTCCTTACCGGCAAGAGTCACCACCATTGACAAGAGTCATATCAAATTCAAACCTATTGCCCAAACTCAATCTATCAGAAAGAATCATATCGAATGCAAATCCATTTGCTAGACCCACTCTATCAGCAAGACTTCTCACCGATGTCCATTGCAGAACTATTGGCAAGACCATCGCTATCAGTGAGAAATCATACCAAACACAGATTAGTCGGAGAGACCAACACTATCGCCAAGAGGTCATACTGAATATACTAGCATGTCAACAAGAGAAACACTGTCAAAAAGAGCTCACACTGAATGCAAACCTATTGGCGAGACCACATCCATCGACAAGAGTTCTCACGAAACACTGACCTGTCGAAAAGACCAACACTATCGGTGAGAGAAACACTATCGCTTAGACTCTTATCGAGCCTTCATGTCACTCTAATGTCATTCATGTGTAAAACAATCAGCGAGACATACTTTGTTGGAATGAGTCATTCTGAATGTTCATACCTCTCCCAAATGCCACTCATCGCCAAGAGTGTAATATCTCCCTTCTGTTTGATTTATTATTTTTCTATGCGTTCGTTTGCTACTTGTGACTATGATGGTATTGCTAGTATGCGATTTGGTTAGTTAGACTTTTGATGATGATGTTATTCCATTAGTAGACATGATTATTTCATATGACATTGTGGTTGGTAATGTTAGTTGATTTTCATAATTATGATATGATGCAGTGATTTTAATTTAATATGTTATGAGATGTTTGTTAGTTAAAAATGTTAATTGATTGGTTATATTATGATTGTTAAAATAGGTGTGATGAAGGACAATATGGCATCACTCGTTCACGAGTGCCCTGCTATGTTGCGATTCCTTCTCACAATGCAGTACTTGATTTAGTGCTTTAATTTTATATATATGTATGCACATGTACACAACTTCAATTGTATGCAGGATTTGCAAGTACAAGTCTCGATTCCACCTGCTTCAGCAAGACAAGGCGAGCACCAAATAACCCAACGGATAAATGTTGAAACAGAGGTGACGATGAAGTCCTCCCGTTCCATGATGTCAGGTCATCTCATTGTTTGGTATAGTTGATTTTTATGTAATTGTCGTCATTGTGTGTCGTGTTATGTGTTTTGTCTTATTTTTATTTATGATGGCATTTATAGTTATGATTTATCTTAATGATTGAAATAAATTATTTATTTTAGTGTTGGTATGTTATTTGTTGTGGTGTAATCGATTTTGATGATGGAAATAATTATTTATTTCAATGTTAGATTAAATTCTTTTTAAATATTTATTTAAATAATTTAAGTATTTTGAAAATCATATATTGCAAGTAAATAATAATTAAATATTAAATATGGCTTAATTATTTTAATCAAGTAAATTAGTGGTGGATAATTATGTGAATAATTTATTTAAAATAAATATGTAATGTGAGGTGCAAGAAAAGTTGCAAAACAGGAATTAAAGCAATAAAAATAAATAAAAGAATAAAAAAGACAGTGTGAGCCAATAGGAATGGAGAGTTGGGAAAAAGCTAGTTTTAAAGAATTGATTTTTCTTTTAATCTTGGATTTTTGGAGAGCTTGGAAGGAATGGGCAATATATTTTATTTAATTATGAATTTTTAGAAGTTCACACACACACACAGAAGATCAGAAAGTTGAAGTTGCTCAAGTCATTGTTGAGTTCGTTCTGGACTAAGGAGTGGAATCAGATTCGAGGGCATCAGAGTCAGACATCTTCAAATTTGCATTGGACTCCAGGTTCCTCTCGTAGTCTTCTTCTCGTACCTTTGCTTTCATCTGTTTGCTTCAAAAAAAAAAAAAAGAAGGAAAAATAAACTTCAGTAAAAATGACTTTGTGAATATAGGATAAACTACTATTTGAACTGAAAACTAGTGCAAAATATTAGACTATAAATTTTAAAGAAGAAGAAAATTATAGTATTGTTTCAATCTGTCATATCTGAAATCTTTGTCTTCTGAAATATTCAATTTAGCAATATGAGCATTTTGAAAAGATAATTTTTGTAAAGAATAATAAATTAGAAGTTTTATTAATATATTTATATATATTATGGATCTGTGTAATTTCTCTATATTTTTCTCTGTTTTCTTAACAGTGATGAAAATCTATTTCTCTGTATTTCTGTCTCTATTTAAATATATATGAGAATAATATATATATATATAGTATTTGGTTTTATTCCTATTGTTTTCTATTCTGATTATTTAGTGGTACGAAATTGTGCCCAGGCAAACCTATGGCCGCGCCTGTGCACGACACGAAATTTTTAATATTATAAATTTTCTTTTTAAAAATATATATATATATATAATAAAATTAAAATTATAAAATTTATTGAGGGGGGGTTGGGTCGGCCTAAGCCGTACCCGTCCCCACCTCTTTTCACTGCATAGCAGCCCATGGACCGCTGCCGCAGTCCTAAGGACTGCTGGGCGCAGTCCGTAAGGACTACCACAGCAGTCCTTTGGACCGCTGTCCGCAGCAGTCCCTTGGGACTACTGTACGCAGTCCCTTGGGACTGCGGGCGTACTCTATACGCCTGGCAGAGTAGCGGCCATTTATTTTGTTTTAGTTTTATTTTTTTATTTTTATTTTCTTTTATATATTAAACTTTGATATATGATTTAAATATATATTGTAAAATTTTAAAATTATAATTATCAAAAAAAAAATATATATATATATATATATATATATATATATATATATATATATATATATATATATATATTTTTGTTATTTTTTTATTTGATGAATATTTAAGATAATAAGTATAATAATTATATTTGATTTATTTAATTTATTGGATAATAACAATTATGATTTATTTTTACTATTAAATACAATAATGGTAATTTATCAGAGAAAATAAAATCATGATTATTATATTTAATATTTGGTTGGTATATAATGTAATTTTTCTTTATTGTTTTATATTTTAAAGATTAATTTGTTATTGTCCATGCAAATAAAAGAGTATTATTTTATTTTTATGGAGTGAGCAAATAGTTATCTTGGTGTCTGTTTTAATTTGTTATTGAGGAAATTTCATTTAATGCATTGATATAATGGGGATTATTTTTTAAATATAACTAAGCACGGATCCCACTTTTAGCACTTTCGGATGTAATAGGAATGTTTATGAAATTGAGGTTAATTTGTGTGATTTTGATTATGTAATGAGTGAGTCCAATTTTTTTTTTCTTAACTAGAAATCATGCGGTCTTGTTATGCGTCTTCTTTTCTTTATGGTTGTAAGTTCCTCGTAATGTAGAACACGATTGTCAAGTGTAAAACCTTGTTCCAGAGGCTTGTTGTTTTAGAGTGTTATTCTCCTCTTGTATATGCTTTTGAGTGTTATTGGTTTTATGTTGGAAGGGTTGAACGGTTTGGTAAGACTTTTGACTTTGAGTAATCGCGAGAGGATTTATGCCTCGTGTGTTTAGATTGTTTTATACGTTATTAATGTTAGTTCAACCCTTGCCTATTTTGGAGATATGTTAAGGGTCATAGGGAGAGTGGCTCTTCGTGGGCGCTGGCGCCTCGGGTAAGAGGAAGTGCCAGGGGAACCCACGTAAGAGTAGTTAAACAAGTGATAACCTAAAAATAGAATTTAGGGGGATGGGTAGTAAAACATTAACAAGATAATGATGAAGCCTCATCCACCTATTAGTGCTAGCACAGACTAAAGGGGCCGAGAAGGCCGTGGTTGGCAAGGTCGTTTCCTTGTCATCACGAAAGGTTAATGACTCCGCATGAGTAACCCTATGGAGCGGCGCCTTGAGATAGGCTGTCAGGAGAACCATAGATGGAAGCGGCACCTTAACTTAGTTGTCTGGAGAATCCATGTAGAGATGGAGGCGGCACCTTGTGATAGGTTGTCTAGAGAATCCATGTGAAACCATGCGATGACACTCTCCACTAGACATCCTTGTTGTTCTTGTTTCTTGTTGCCTCTGGATATTGTTATTTTTATGTTGTTCTGATTATAGGGCTAGGGAATCCATAGGTGGGTGCCGGCGCCTCAGTTGGAGGAAGAGCCAGGGGATCCCATGAGAGTTATGTGATGACCCTCCCTACTTGACACCCGTCTGACTTGTTCTTGTTGCCTATTGGAATGGTGTATTGAATGGTTGATTCAGAGTTATTATGGAATCGTGTTCTTTATATTGGTTCTGATTGATTTGGAAATGTATTTTGGGTGTTGGTTCGGTTCTTCTGGATGCTATCTCTTTATGATGTTTCTTTGAATTCTTGTGGTTCTGTTTCATGATTGTTAATTGATTGTATGTCATGTTATTGCGATGACTCTCTTGGTTCCTACTTGTTATGTGATTTGAGTACGTCGATGGTTGTGCATTGCATACTTGAGTTGTATTTGTTTTGTATCATGTTGTTGTTGAGTCGGTTGACATTCATGGTCGGGTTCACTTCCTCGTCACCTCTGAGCATGGGGGGTGAGTTACTTGTAATTCACATGGTTGGGTGGAACGTGCTCCGCACCCGTTGGGTTCCCCATCAGCGTCTTGTCTTCTCAGCATTCCGTAGTGGAGTTGTACTAGTGATCAGTTGTACTTCATATTTCATTATACTTGTATCAATCCCTATGTTGGGAAATTCAATGTAATTTAGTATCAAAGATTGTAATGTAATATTGATACAATGATGTAATAGTTAGGTTTATTTGTATCTTGTTAAAAGATTTATCATGGATGTAATTATGCGATGTTTATCATACTCGCATCATGACTGTCGGATGTATCATTGTATATGGTTATCATAAATTAAATGGTTATGTTATATTCTTTATGTTTATTCTGTTTAGTGGTTGCGATGTAACCTCGCATGCCCCAGAGAACCAAGTGTATTAATGCTATGTGTTATGCTATGTGGTTATGTGTTAATGTTGTTGCACATGTTTACCTTTATTATAAAAAAATAAAAATAAAAATTATTTGCGTCATGTGTGTGTTCTCTGGGGTTTGCACGACATGCGTTACACAGTTCATGGGAGGATTGGTGTCTCCTTATGGTTAAAGCCCTTAAATATTGTAACTAAAAGGCATATTTGTGAGGCTAGATTAGGATAGTAGCTCCTAGCATCATTTCTCACCATTTTTTTCCCATCCTCGGTTTTCCACGTATATTGTACATTATGTGATGCTTGATTGTATGCATTTTTATGTTTTGTAATTAATATTTCAATCTACACACTAAGTGTCTTAGGTGTTAGTCTACACAAGAGTTTAAAAGGTTAAAATTTTAGTATATATTGATTCACCTCCCCTCTCTGTAGATTTTTGTGTTCTAACAATTTTTATTAGAGCCCTAGGTTCCCTAGGAGAAGATTAACTAGCTTGGGTAGATTCTTGTATTTGTGAACAAAATGGATAGTCAAGAAAGTTCCTCTACAAACAAGCCTTAGTTTGATGGAATATATTATACTTTTTAGAGTTTATTGATGAAAATATACTTAGGATATTTAGGGTATGATGTGTGGATGTCTATTGTGAATGGTTACACACCACCAGCCACACCGCCTTATGATGTTGCTGGAAAAAGGGATTATGAGAACAATAAAAACCTTGGTTTTCTATTACAATCAACTTGTCTAGGTCAGTGCATAGAAAATTTATGTATTGCAAGAATGCACAAGATTTCTGAGATATTCTGAAGAAGATCTATGAAGGAGATGAAAAGGTAAAATTGGCCAAGATTCAAGTCCTAAGGGCTAGATTTGAAGGTCTAAAGATGACAAAAGAAGAGAATACTATGGACTATCTTCAAAGAGTTAATGATATAGTGAACTCCACTAGAAGATATGGAGAAGAAGTAAAATAAGAGGTTGTAGTACTAAAAGTGCTTAGTTCAATGACATACAAGTATGAATCTAAGATCTCAACAATAGAGGAAGGAAGAGAAATAGACAAACTCACTCTTAATGAGTTGCATGGTATATTCATTGCTTATGAGATGAGGATGAGAGATGGAGAGCCATACAGAAAAGAAGCAACCTTCAAGGTTGCAAACAAAGTAAAGGATGAATCACCCAAGAAAGATAAGGTTGGAACCATCACATCTAAATAAGGAGAGACTAATGATGAAGAAGCAAACTTCATTAGAAGATTAAGTAGAGGATCACGCAAGTAAAAAGGTAAGTTACCTTTCAAATGATTTGACTATAGAAAGGTAAGACATTTTGCTTCTAAATGTCCCTACAAGAAGGATAAAATTGATCAAGAAGATCATAAGATGAAGAAAACTATTACCCCAAAAAGAAAATATTTGGGAAGAAAAAGAAGAGCTTGTATATTCAATAAGGAAATGAATCATCTGAAGTTGATGATAGTTTAGATGATGAACTTGGCCATGCTCTTGCAATGGAGGAAAAGGAAGAATTTATCCTCATGGTTGAAGACTCTATAAAGTAGAAGCATGGTATGGGTAAGCATCTTGGTGATGAAGAAGCTAAAATAGATCTGGAGGGAGAACTTATCTCTACCTTGGAAGATCTTGATGTTTTGAGAGATGAAGTAGAAGGATTGAAAAAGGAGAATAAGAAGTTGTCTAAAGAAATTGAGCAATCAAATAAGATGGTAGTAAAGGGTATGTTCAAGATCGCAATGGGCCAAAAAGTGGCAATATGATGGGAATGTGTAGGGTATGTGGCTGATGACTTTTTTATCTAAAATTGATGAAACGAAAAGGGTTTCTAAAGGAGATTCTCAGCTTTCCACCAATATCAATTATGATTTACTTTGAATTTAATAAGTAATTATTATTCATTTTCTATTTGAATTTTGACTAAAGTCTTGATTGATAGGTTGATTGAAAAACATCTATAGCTTTCAAACAGTATTGCATTTTTTGAATCTGAAACATGTGTCACATTCTATGCTTCACATACTATAGGATTAAAAAAAAATGAATTTCATGAATTTTTGACCAAGTTAAGGTGGTCAGACACATGAGTTTTTATATTTTTTAAATGTTGTAATAAAAAATTCATAATTAATTATTTACTTGGAAAAAAATTGCAAAAAAATATGCATCATATTGGGACATGATTCCTCTACTTATATCTTAAATCTTATAAAAACATATTATCATTTTATTGTGGGTAGGGTGGTCATACGGCCACCTACTTCTTACCTTCAAATTTATGTACTATTGCATTGAAAATTCAAAATTTCACCAAATAGATTTTTTTTAAAATAAACTTAGTAGTTTAAAAACTACATTCAATTTTCTATAAATTTTATTTTTACATATTTTTGAAATAATAGATAATGTATTCAAATTTTTATGTCAAGTTTCCTAACTCTGATTTTTCTAAATTTTTTGCCACTTAAGGGCCTATGTTTTCCATGATGACCCTGCACATACCCTAAATTTGAAACTTCAAGTAGAAGAAGCAAAAAGGATGGAAGAGGTGATGAAAAGTAAAGTTGGATCTGAAATAGATAGATGCATGAAGCTTGAGGTAGAATTAGTTTCCTTAAGAAAGGATTAAGAAAAGGCCAAGGAGCAAATTGAAAGAGGGTTGAAGAGAAAAGGAGGATCATATATCCTTGATGAATTATTGAGTACATAAAAACTTGCAAACAAGGAGAAATTAGGTTTAGGGTTGGAAAAAGGAAAAAGTTATTTTATCAATAAATTTGCAAAACTTTATGAAAGGTTTAGGACAACAGAAAAGTCAAGTTTAGGTGGCGAGAAATCTTGTAAGGAAAATTTAGATGGAGAAGAGAAAAAATTGACTAAATTGAAGAAATTAGATGAAGAAAATAAGCCTATGGCAGACAAGAAGAATAACAAATTAGTTCATGATCAACAAAGGAAGAAGTTGAATATGACAATAACTGATGTTGACGGTTTCACAAAGGTACATGATCAAAGGAGGCCAAGACAAAGAAGACCACCTCATCCAACTCAAGGAAATGTTATGACTGGGTATTCCTCATACTTTAATGGATAATGTTATACATGTAATCAGTTTGGTCATAGGGCTAGAGAATGTAGAGTCATTCCTATGGGGAATACAAATTATGTAAGAAAAAATCCATTTTCTCCCTTAGTTTATATGAATGTAATTTGTTACAACTATAAGAATTTTGGTCACATAGCTAGAAATTGTAGAACAAAGTTTATAAGACCAAATGTTTAGTTTGAGAAGAAGAAGAATACAAACCCCAAAATGGAAAAGGAATCTAAGGATTCTAGGGAAGAGGGTGAGAAGATTGAAAAGAAACCTAAGAAATTGTGGCAAGTAAAAGAACAAAGTTCCACCAAATATATGATTGCTCAAACTGCACTTCATGCAAACAAACTAAGTTTGTGGGTAATTAATAGTGGCTGCTCCAAGCATATTATTGGAGATAAGAGAAAACTCATTGAGCTCAAAAAGTGTAAGGGAGGCTCAGTAAGCCTAGGAGACAATACTACTGTAAATATTTGTGGAAAGGTAACTTGAGCTTAGATGGAAACAACAAGAAAAAGGATTTCATTTATGTTGAAGGTGTTGAAAAAATGAGTAAGCTATCTATATATGTTGTCATTGTTGCCACCATGTTGGTAGTTTATTCTGATACTCTAAACTGTTACGTATAAACTATCTGATCATCTTCGATGGCTAATTCGGTATTTTTGGTTGCCCCTCCAATATTCTAGTACACATTTCTCCATAGTTGACAATTGCTAATTGCAGTTTTGGGAAACTACTTGGGTATCTGCAGGATCATGATGGGCCAAAAAGTGGTGATATGATGGGTATGTGTAGGGTATGTGGATGATGACTTGTTTTAACCCAAAATTGATGAAACGAAAAGGGTTTTTAAAGAAGATTCTCAGCTTTCCACCAATATAAATTATGATTTACTTTGAATTTAATAAATTATTATTATTCATTTTCTATTTGAATTATGAGTAAAGTCCTGATTGATAGGGTGATTCAAAAACATCTATAGCTTTCAAATGGCATCACATTTTTTGAATCCAAAACATGCATCACATTCTATGCTTTGCATACTATAAGACTAAAAAAAAATGAATTTCATGAAGTTTTGACCAAGTTAAGGTAGTCAGACATACAAGGTTTTTATATTTTTTAAAAGTTGTAATAAAAAATTCATAATTAATTATTTACTTGGAAAAGAATTACAAAAAATATGCATCACATCGGGGACATGAGGTCCTCTACTTATATCTAAAATATTATCATTTTATTGTGGTTAGGGTGGTTAGATAGACACCTACTTATTTTTCCACAGAAATTTAAGTACTACTCCATTAAAATTTCAAATTTTCACCAAAATAGATTTTCTTTTTTTTAAATAAACCTAGTAGTTTAGAAACTACATTCAATTTGTTATAGATTCTATTATTACATATTTTTGAAATAATATAGATAACATATTCAAATTTTTATGTCAAGTTTCCTAACTCTGATTTTCTAAATTGTCTTCCACTTAAGGGCCTATTTTTTCCATGATGATCCTCCACATACCCACTTATTGTTGTTAAAGGCATGTATGTTCAAGAGATTTCGTGTTTTTGTGCTCGTATAATGAAGTGACATTATTTTGTTGGTTGTGTTGAAGACTATTCTTGGCCGACTTGTTAAGACAATTTTGATATGATATGAAAAACTTAAGTGTGACCTATTTTGTGGTTTGGGATGACACAATGTATCATGCTAATGGTCAAATTGCATTTTGAAGATATTTTATGGATCCGATAGTTGATATCTTTTATAATAAATTGCATATAATCAAGACAACCTAATTGATACTTGCAATGGAGATCGGATATATATATATATGTAAGTATATTGCGAATAAAAATATATGGTGTGTGTGAAGAGAAGTAATTTTTTGTAGGCAATAGAGAAGAGACATAAGAAATAGTGAGTGAGTAATGTATGCGAAGGTGTAATCAGAAAGGCAGCAGTTGATGAGCAATGAGAAGTTTGAATACTGAGCATCACCAAAACTATATCAGCACATGATAGGTGCATCTTTCGAGTTCATTTTTTGGGCTGTAAAACCTTATTCTATTTTGTATAATATTGTGTAGGTAGTGAGCCTCTTTGTTGGATAGTGAGTCATTTTTGTGGGTAGTGAGCCTTTGTACTTGAACAGTGAGTCCTTCTGGCAGTGAGCCTCTTTTGAAAATACTATATAGTGTGAGTTAACCCTCACCATGGTTTTTCCCTTATTGTGTTTTCCATGTAAAATTCTAGTGTTCATTGTGTTGATTTACTTTATGTTATTTATGTTTCATGCTTATACTTAATAACAGAATGGTGTGGTTGAAGATTTGATAAGTGATAAATTTTTAAGGTTAAATTATGTGACAACTGATTCAACCCCCCTATTAGTTGTCCTATGCCTATTTAACAATGTGTATCAAAGCTTATGGTTCCTTGTGTAGAGCTTAACCTCTTGAGGAGGATCCTAAAGGTTGGATGAATGAATGAATGATAAAGGAGAGCTTCAGACTACTCTTGAAGATCTTGACAAAGTGGAAAGAGAGAATAGAGATCTGAAAGAGAATCTTGATGAATAAAATGAACGTGGTTGGAAATTGGAGGAACAGTTGAAGAAATTTAAGGAAAGACACAGAGAAGTAAGTGAATAGTTGAAAAAATAGATAATTGGACTGAAAGTGACAATAGAAGAGAAGAAGAGGATTGAAGAATGTCTAAATACAATGGTGTAAAAAAATTATGATGAATGTTCCAAACTCAAGAAAGAGATAGTAAACTTAAGAGTGGATCTAGAGAAGGCTAAACTCTATGAAAGTAATTTCAGATCTAGCTCCGATAAACTTAAAGAATTTCTTATAGGACAAAAACCATGTAAAGACAAAGGTGGCTTAGGAGTTAATACCGATGAAAGTTCTAAAGATATGAAGAAGAATCAAGGCATGAGGAAGTAGAGAAGGAATTTTGCAAGATGACCGCCTATGAGACAACCTAATGCACAAAGGTATTCCTCTTTTGATGGTGTTTTGTTTTCTTGTAAAAAATATGGTCATAGAGCAACTGAATGTAGGAGCAGGATGAACTATTTGTTTGGTTCTCTTTCTGAAAGATGTTTTGAATGTGGGAAGTTTGGACATAAGGCTATAAAATGTAGATCTCAAGTGAGTATGTTCAGTCAGGTAATGAGGAACAAGTTTAATGAAGGAAGAATGAATCAATTATTTAATGGGTAATGCTATAATTGCAATAAATTTGGACATCGAGCAAATCAGTGTAGATCAAGGAAAAAGGGTATGTGCAGGATCATCATGGAAAAAATAGGCCCTTAAGTGGCGAAAAATTCAAAAAAATTAGAGTTAGGCAAGTTGATGTAAAAAATTGAATAAGTTATCTATATTATTTCAAAAATATGTAAGAATAGAATCTGTAGCAAATTGAATGTAGTTTCTAAACTACTAGGTTTAAAAAATTTTTAAAATCTATTTGGTGAAATTTGCAATACTACTTAAATTTGAGGGAAAAATAAGTAGGTGTCTATCGACCACCCTAACCACAATAAAATGATAATATTTTTTATAATATTTTAGATATAAGTAGAGGACTCATGTCTGATATGATGCATATTTTTTGTAATTTTCCAAGGCAAATAATTAATTATGATTTTTATTACGGCTTTAAAATATATAAAAAAACTCGAATATGTCGACCTTAACTTGCTCAAAACTTCATGAAATTCATTTTTTTTTTAATCCTATAGTATGTGAAGCATAGAATGTGATGCATGTTTCAGATTAAAAAATGTGATGTCGCTTGAAATCTATAGATGTTTTTCAATCATCCTATCAATCAAGACTTTAGTTGTAATTCAAATAGAAAATGAATAATAGATATTTATTAAATTCAAAGTAAAGCATAATTTATATTGGTGGAAATATAAGCATCTCCTTTAAAAACTCTTTTCGTTTCATCAATTTTGGGTAAAAAAAAATTCATCAGCCACATACCCTACACATACCCATCATATTGCCACTTTTTGGCCCATCATGATCTTGCACATACCCATAATGGAAGACAATCTAATAAAAAAGGTGTGATCTGTTATAACTGCAACAAACCTAGAGATGAATCTAAAAATTGCAAGAATAAGAAAGAAAAGAATTATGCTCTGGAAGATAAGAGTGAACCGGTAAAGAAGACTGACAAAGAAGAGATGAAGCAAGAAATGGATAAGGTAAGGAAGAAGAAAGAAGAAGAAAAATCTAAGACTCCTAATGTATTTGTACCCTCATCCGGTATAAATGACTTATTCAAAATTTAGACCGAGCATGGTCTTAGGGGAGCATTATCAGAAAATAATAAAAACACCCTAGAAGGATGGCATGTCAGAGGCTGGCACATGGTTGAAATGTGAAGAATGTTCATTTAGAAGTTTTGGAAAAGGAACCAAAGAAAAATATGTTGGTATAAGGATTTGCATAATGAATAAAGTGTTTTTGTGCTAATTGAAGTACGTGTTTAGCAACTTTTTGTGTTTGCCACATATAATGCATTTAGGAAAAACTTGATGGAGGTTAAGTAAAAATTTGTGATGCTTTTTGGTTAATTGTGCATCTAAAGAAATCTTGAGGTGTGCTCAAAGTCTTTCTAAAGGGAATTTGAAGATTCATTCAGGTAATTTGGAAACCTTTTTCTCTAATTGTAAAAGGAAAGAAGAAAATCAAAAAAGTTCTGCTAAATTTCAAAAGAAGCATAGCAATGGACAATGGTTTGTGTGGTGTTACCTCTCTAAAGCTGAAAAGGGTCCAAGTAGAAGAATACAAACATAGGAAAATGAAATGAATTGAACTAGGGTTGAGGAAGTCGAATTACAAAATATAAAAACCCTAGGGATGGATTTATGGAGTGAATTTTAGTGAATTATAGATAAAGAGGTTATCTTTTTTTTTGAACTATGTTAAGGATGGAAGCATTATTTTGGACAAACCCTATTTGATTTTGAAGGAATCAATCGAAGTGATCACTAGATTATTTAGTGTTCAAGAACTCCCTAGAAAGAAAACTATGAAGTATAAAGATGTGGTGGAGTTGTCTAGCATCGGTAGAGATCTTAGAGCACTATTGATTGATGCACTTGTTGACTTGACCGTTAGGTATGTTGCATATGGTATCTCATGTAAAATTTATTTCAGAAACCATGAAAGCTTAACTTCAGCTATTGTTGTACATATTGCCCACATGATGGTTAAGGAGAACAAACAGTTTGATTTATGTAGCTTGCTACTTGAGAATTTTCCTAAATTTCAAATGTCATTGGTTGAGAATTATCCCTTTCATTTTGGATCCTTGTTGGCATGTTTGATATTTTACTTTTGAATTCTCTACTAGGAAAAGATAATGTGATGTGGGAATCTAGTATCCCTATTGGAAAAAAAAATTATAGATATCTAGATTCTTTGGAAGATAATGAAAATATGTACATATCACATTTCTCATCTTTGTGAGCAAACCCTTGCTTTGGTATATCTGCATCAAGTCAATTTGAAATGGGTTCTTCCTTCGAAAAAAGAGAAATGGAGGTTTTTATTAGTGATTCCCCTCCAGAATTGAAAAGGAAAAAAGAGATAATTGAAGACATCATTGACATTTCGGATGAGAAGGAGAAAGAGTCTCTAACTGGTACTGAATCATCTGATCCTAATGACATCTAGTCTATGATAGTTGAAGGAAAAATGAAGAAGATTGGTGAACTATGGTGTGTTGCCTAGCCTATTGACAAATTGAAATCTGATGATGCTCTGGTAGATTATCTACTTTGGAAAGGAATTGAAGTATCTATTGTTTCTAATTTCTGGCCAGAAAATCTAATTAATATTGTTGAAGAGAGAATGTTGCTTGAAGGTCTGGAAGGAAAAAAAATGGGAATCTTGGTTGAAAGGAGATGTAAAAATGCTATGCAGATATTGTCTGAATTGATTGTGGAAACAAAGAAGTGTGTTAAAGAAATTTCAAATGTTTACAAGTATTGTCTTCGATGGCCTGCAACTATAGATAACTTCATAAGAAAATTTGAAGTGATTGAAGCCGAGGTGAACAACATTAGAAAGAATTTTGATATATTTGGAGACAAAGAAGTGAAGCAAAGAATAAGAGTTGGTGAACTACAGGCTGAACTAATCATTACAAAAAGACAGAGAGATGATGTGACAAAGACCTTCTGGCTTAAATAAATTGCTAAAGTCTAGTTAGAGCATCTTTCTAGAATTCTTATTGATGTTGAAGATGTTGAGAAACAATATTTTGTTGTTTCTTGGTCACCCTCTTTTACTCTATTGGATTTATCGGAAAGTACATGCACAAAGATGGAGTCTACTATTTTTAATTGGAAAAGTTGTATCCAATTCTCAAGGAAAGGTATAAGAAGGTATTCCAGGTGAAGAATGTCATCTTAACTTAATTTTTGTTTTCTTAAATGCTCTGGATTGTTGGAAGTATTTGAATGATTTTGAAATTTTGATGTCACCATGTTTACACTCATTTTTAGTGCCCTTTGCCATTGATTTCAAAGGGGGAGAGTGTTGAGGGAGAGTGTTGGAGATAGTGGAGAAAGTTTATAAGGAAAGAAAGAGAAATTTTGTTTACATGTTGCCATCAATGAAAAAGGGGGAGATTGTTGGAAAAATGAGTAAGCTATCTATATGTTGTCGTTGATGTCACCATGTTGGTAGTTTGGTCTGGTACTCTAAACCGGTGCATATAAATTGTCTTATCCTCTCTGGTGGCTGATCCAATTTTTGGTTGCCCCTTTGGTATTCTAGTCCCCATTTCTCCATAGTTGACAATTGTTGATTGTGGTTTTGGGAAACTAATTATGGATATTAAAGGCATGCGTGTTCAAGATATTTCATGTTTTTGTGCTTGTATAATGAAGTGACATTATTCTGTTGGTTGTGGTGAAGACTATTTGTATCCGAGTTGTTAAGACAATTTTGATATGATATGAAAAACTTAAGTGTGACCTATAGGTATGTGCAGGATCATCATGGAAAAAATAGGCCCTTAAGTGGTAATGAAAATTCAAAAAAATCAGAGTTAGGCAACTTGACGTAAAAATTTGAATAAGTTATCTATATTATTTCAAAAATATGTAAGAATAGAATATGTTTCAAATTGAATGTAGTTTCTAAATTACTAGGTTTATTTTTCTAAAAAAAGAATCTATTTGGTGAAAAATTGAAATTTCAATGCAGTACTACGTAAATTTT
Organism: Sequoia sempervirens; assembly: GCA_007258455.2. Classification (NCBI taxonomy): domain Eukaryota; kingdom Viridiplantae; phylum Streptophyta; class Pinopsida; order Cupressales; family Cupressaceae; genus Sequoia; species Sequoia sempervirens. Next base: position 418,721,728 of record VDFB02281492.1, read on the forward strand.
AGGGAAAAAATAAGAAGTAGGTGTTTGTCTAACCACCCTAAACATAATAAAATCATAATATTTTTTTATAATATTTTAGATATAAGTAGAGGACTCGTGTCCGAATGTGATCCATTATTTTTTGTATTTTTTTTCCAAGTAAATAATTAATTATGAATTTTTTATTACAAATTTTTAAAAATATAAAAACTTGTATGTCTGGCCACCTTAACTTGGTCAAAACTTCATGAAATTCATTTTTTTTAATCCTATAGTGTGTGAAGCATAAAATGTGATGCATATTTTGGATTCAAAAAATGTGATACCGTTTGAAAGTTATAGATGTTTTTCAATCAAGCTATCAATTAGGACTTTAGTCATAATTCTAATAGAAAATGAATAATAATTATTTATTAGATTCAAAATAAAGTATAATTTATATTGGTGGAAAGTTGAGAAGCTCCTTTACAAACCCTTTTCGTTTCATCAATTTTGGGTAAAAAAAGTCATTAGCCATATGGGCAAAGTCTAGAAAAGCAACGTAAGTTATTAAACACATTTTTTTGTGTTGACTTCTTAGGATTGGCAGGTCTGAACCTAAATCCAAAGCAAGCCTGAGGCTAATCCCTAGGTATTAAATTTGGTGTCAAAAATATCGGATATCCAATTCAAATCGAATATCCAATTTGGATCAGATATCGAATTCAATATCCAATATATGTTCTATATAGAGTTACAAAAATGTTATACAACTTATAATATATGATTTAAAAATGCAATAAAGTTTATAATGTAATATATAATATAGAATTTATGATAATCTCTTACTGAATTAT
>VDFB02281492.1:418722642-418961096 GCA_007258455.2 Sequoia sempervirens
TCACCTAGGACTATAAGGATATGAGAGGAATACACCCTAGTGTGTGCATACACCATATCGATACTGAGGATTTTTGACCTATCATCAACCACAAAGTAGACTCAATCCTTCCCTTAAAGACATCATTAAAATTGAGATTGAGAAACTCTTGCAGGTAGGATTTATCTACCCAATTTTTGACAGCAAGTGGGTGTCACCCTCAGTTGTAGTTCCAAAGAAGAATGGGAAGTGAAGAGTGTGTGTAGATTATAGGGAGCTCAACAAAGTGACACATAGAGATTATTTTCCCTTTCCATTTGTGGACCAAGTGATGGATAACTTGGCTAGGATAAAATATTTTTCATTTTTGGATGGATTTAGTGGATACAACTAGTTACAGGTAGTAGCGGAAGACCAGGATAAGACAACGTTTACCTTCCCTTGGGGGAAATTTGCATATAGGGTTCTTCCCTTTGGGCTATGTATTGCTCCTACCACATTTCAAAGGGCCATCCTGGCTATATTTGCTAAGCTGGTAAATGAGTGTGTGGAAGTCTATATGGACAACTTCATTGTATATGGTTCAAATTTTGATGAAGCCCTCACAAATCTAGAAAAAGTGTTAAAACAGTGTGAGGATCATCGGTTGTCCCTCAGTCATGAGAAATGCTTAATCATGGTGGAACAAGGAATAGTGCTAGGACATCATATTTCAGCTGAAGGGATTAAGGTTGATTCTAAGAAAATCAAAGTCATACAACAACTTGAGATCCCAAAAACTTAGACTGATATTAGGAATTTCTTAGGGCATGCTAGATACTATTGAAGGTTCATAGAAAACTTTAGCAAAATTGTAGCCCTAATATTTTCTCTCCTTCAAAAAAATGTTGACTTCATTTGGACACCCGAGTGTCAGTCCTCATTTGAAACTATCAAAGAGAAACTCATCTCTTCACCTGTCATATGAGGACCTAACTGGAACTTACCATTTCATATTTATGTCAATGAGTCTGATGACACCATTGGAGCGGTTCTAGGGAAAGAAGATGAGAATGGAGGGAAATATGCTATATATTTTATCAGCAAAAATCTAACACCAATAGAGAAGAATTACACCACAACAAAGAAATAATTCTTGGCTGTAGTGCATGCCATCGAGAAATTTAGAAATTATATCACAGGATACAAAGTTACAGTGAACACAAACCATGCAGTCATCAAGTATATCATGAATAAATCAGTGGTAAATGCACGGATAATCAGGTGGTTACTCCTTATCTAGGAGTTCAATGTGACAATTTTTGGCAAACCAGGGAAGTCCAATGTAGTTACAGACTTCTTGTCCCAGATAAAATATGATGGTGACTGTGCTCCGGTACAGGACAAATTTCTAGATGAAAATCTATTCGCCATCTCCACTAAAACTCCTTAGTTTTCCAATATTGCAAATTACTTAGCCACCATAGAAGTACCACCTCACTTTTTGTGAAAACAAAAGAAATGCCTCGTAAGAGAGAGTGCCCCTTTTAAATGGATTAATGGAATCTTGTTTCGATGTGGACCCGATATGGTTTTGCGACAATGTGTTAGGGTAGATGAGACCTACAATATCATTAGGGCCTATCATGATGACCCTTTTGGAGGGCATTATTCTACTAAAAGGACAACTCATAAGATTCTAGGAGTAGGATACTATTGGCCTTCAATGTATAAGGACATCAGGAAGTACGTTCATAGGTGTGATGAATGCCAAAGGGTAGGAAGACCAACTACATCCAACGAAAAGCACCTACAACCTTAGGTAGTCTTTGAACCATTTGAAAAATGGGGATTGGATTTCATCAGCCCCATAGACCCTCCTTCGCAAGGAAAAGAGTATATTCTGGTCTATACCAACTACATGACTAAGTGGGTGGAAGTGCAAGCACTACGGGTTGCTAGGGAAGAGCAGGTAGCTAACTTTCTTTATAACATAATATTTCTAAGATTTGGGGCTCCAAGAACAATTGTTATAGACCAAGGCCCCCATTTTATGTCTAAAGTCCTAATGGAATTCAAAAATGACTTCCAAGTAAGTCACAAGAAGTCCTCACCCTACCACCCACAGGAAAATGAACAAGTTGAGGTCACTAATAGGGAACTAGAGAATATTTTGACAAAAATGGTCTCTTTGGGAAGGAAAGATTGGGCTAGGAAACTACCGAAAGCTGTCTGGGCCTACAACACAACCTAGAAGTCAACCATTGGCTATAGCCCCTATGAGTTAGTCTTTGGGAAGGAGCCCCTCTTTCCCATTGAATTCGAGCTCCAAAACCTTAGGACAACCATGGAATTGAGCATGGATCTTAAACAAGCTCAAATTGAGAGTCTTACAGCTTAGTGAACTAGACAAACTCTGTTTGGATGCCATCCATCAAACTGAACTGGTCCAACAACAACGTAAGGTTTGGCATGACAAACATATCAAAGAAAAATAATTCCATATTGGGGATTGGGTGTTATTGTTCGATTCCAAATACAAGGATCATCAAGAGAAACTCAAGACACACTGGCTTGGACCATACGAGATTTTTGAAGTGGTTGCTAACGGTTTGGTTTAGTTAAAACCAATTGATGGCGACACTCGAACTCTTCTAGTTAATGGGCATCGATTACACATCTACCATAAACCTGTTAACAAAGAGGAGTTTACAAAAATGGTAGAAATGCAGGGAGAAATCCACTGCATTGACTATGCTGTGGCAGGCTCAATATAGTTGTTAAACAAATAAACCTATAAAAAAAAAATGAAAAATAAAATTATCATTTAATTTCTAAAAAATTTCTTTAATTTTTTCATCAATTCCACCATTTGGACTTGGCTAAAGTTTTCTTTATATTTTGCAAGACTTCATCTTTTGGTGAACCCAATTCTGGTGCACCCTGTCGCAATGCTCTGGAATCTGCTAGCAGATGCTGTGATGCTCCAGATTTGTTGTTGTAATGCTCCATAATCTACAAAAAAAATTGGTTCCACATCTCCTTCTAAACCTACATTCTGATGCATCACTCAATGGTGCTTTGGAAAGTCAAGGCCAAGGTATCACAATTTTCTTCCTTCTAGTTGCATCTTTTTAGTGATGCTCCAAAATTCTGTTGTTTCTCTTTTGGTTGCATCTTTTCAAAGATGCTTCAAAATTCTGTTGTTTCTCTTCTGGCTGCATCTTTTCAGCGATGCTCCAAAATTTTTCTGTTTCTCTTCCAGCTGCATCTTTTCAGCGATGCTCCAAAATTATGCCATTTCTCTTTTGACTGCATCTTTTTCAGTGATGCTCTAGAATTATGTTGTTTCTCTTCTAGTTGCATCTTTTTAGCAATGCTCCAAAATTTTGCTTGGATGCTCCAGAATATTGTTTAGATGCTCTAGAAATTTTGGTTGCTACTCTGGCTACATGTTTCGACGATGCTCCAGAAATCTTGATTGCTGCTTCGATTGCATCTGTCAGCAATGCTCCATAATTCTCAATCTGGTTACTCTGTTCCGATGTCATCTTTCTATAATAATTTCATAACTCTTTTCTTCTCTACTTTGGGTGCATTACTTGATCATGCTCTTGATTTTTGTATAAATTTTTTCTTTTGATATATTTTTTAAATTTTTCCTAAGTTTCGTGCATGCTCATAATTTAATGTTGCTTTGAGATCCACCCCCTTATGATTACTCCTCTGCATCACATAAAATATTTCCATAATGAATAAGATTATTATGACATATTTTTGTCATAATAATTCCTATCATTACTTCAACAATCCCATCCATGCCATTATTATCTACCACCACCCTCGACAACCATGTGACTACCCAATTACATAAGCACAGGTAAGTGACATTTGATCTAATGAAAAGACTTAAGGTATGTGTGAATTCATTTGTTAAAAGGGTTAGTATTTATTTGGAATAAAGGTTAATTAATTGGCATGATATGTTCCCCTTGTAACTTTGAAACTTGTGCCCTTTACACGATTGGTAAGAATACGACAACAGTTGTAATTCCCCATGAAAGGTCATCATCATTATGCAGTAAGGTGACAAGAAAGCTAACAATTAATTATGTCCTCGTTGTGTATATCGACACATAATTATTTTTCCATCTATAATTTAGAGAATCAAGCATTTGAGAGTTCTGTGAAATTTCATTGGGGAACAAAGGAAATGGGAGGCCCTAAGAAAAAGTCCGAGCCAACTTCTGCAGTGCCATTGCTAGCCTTAAGCAATATAACAACTTTATTTCAAAGGGTTGGATGGCTGGACTTCATGAAATAATTTGAAGGGAACATAGAGTAGTTGGTGAAGGAATTCATTAACAATTTTGCAGATGGGAAGATTGTGGTGCACGAAAAACCATTTCAGGTAAGTACGAAAGTCCTTGCTAGTATTTCCGGTCTTGAGAATAAAGGAATTCATTTAAATGAAGATACCCACTTCCCTTTTCTAAAGTTAATAGAATTGTTCCATAGGGAAGGGGAACCCCAACTTGTAATGACCATAAACACTAGGGGAAAAAATAAGGGAATTCATAGAATGTCTATTCCAGAACCCTGCAGGTCTGTTGCAAGTTGGATTGTTAAATATTTCACTTGTGAGGGACAAATGACTATAGTAGTGAGACCCCCTTTTTTCCTGCTAACTCATTTATGCCACGACATTGAGGACCCTAATCTTAGGGTAAATTTACTAGCTTTTCTCTACCATTTAGTCACCTCTATGATAGAAAAGTATAAAATTGGGACGGGGCCCCTTAAACATCATGGTCTGATACAGTTAATATGTAAATACCATTTCTGCCATAAGCCAGAGAAAAAGTGGCAAAGGTTTCTACAAAAAATTAAGAATGAAGAGCCACAGAGGCCACTTGAGGAAGGAGAATCCTCTAAACAAAAGGAAAAATCTATAGAGGAACCCTCCTCAGAGGCATTAGGTGCCCCTAAATCCCAATGTACCTCCATGGCTCCCAGCGGTGATGCATCAGAAACCTTTCCAGATGAATTACAAACCCTAGGATAGGAAGGGAGGTGGGAATTGTACAATTGGGTGAAGAGGAGGAACCCCCTTAGAAGAAGAAGAAATGAAGTAAAATTATTTTTCAAATAACTCCTCCTCTGCGGAGGAGTAAATAGTTATCTTTAGGGGCCAGTGAAATCAAACCCCAAGATATAGGTAGTAGTTCAAAAAGGAAAAAGGCTAAGACTCCAATAAAGGTGGTAGAAATTGATAGTCCACTTGATAATGAGGTAATAGATGGAAAAAAAGAGCAAGGGGATGAACTTCCCAATGAAAAGAAAAAAGTAACCCTATTGCCTGAAGAAAAGGAAAGGGAAAGAAGAAAATCACCACACTCAAAGCAAAACGAAGATGAACCTATGGGAGGATCTCCCCTTTCCCAAACAGGATTGAAATTATACCTGAATTTGTGGAAAGAGTGCCTTAGGCAATTCCTCATGCATCTTTCTCTGTGAATACCGATGAAGAAAAATAGAGACCTCATATTGATGGAGAAATTCCTTGCTCCTCTTTACCTAAAGAAATTGAAGAAGGAAGTATGCCTCATATTGAGAATACAAAAGAGATAGAAGAAGTGCTTCCTGAGAGCATTGAAACATAAAATGCACCCCATATTGATAAAAAAGTGAAAGAAGTACCTCACTCCTCCCTTCCTAAGGACAACAAATAAGAAAATGTGCCTCATCATGAAAAATAAATTCCTCACACATTATTTTTTGTGGAAACATGGGACAAAGAGTATAGTTAAAGAAATGAGGAATTAGAAAAGCTAAAGATAGAAATTGAAGGGTTAAAAGCCAGGTTGCAGGATGACATGACACAAATTAATCAATAGAAAGAATAAATTGAGGTGAAAACTACTATTTTCCATAAAATAAATTAGGAAGTTGCCAAGTTGATTGTGCAAATGGAGGAAAAAGACAAACTTATTGAGCAACTGCAATTCCAAATCCAACAATGAAATCAACAGGGTAAGCAGAATCAGGATGCTCTATGTGAAAAAGAAAAATGTATTCAAGATTTGAAAAATAATTTTATGCAATTATTCAATGCCTTTGAAGAAGAAAATAATCAACAAGAAATTGAGTTAAATGCCTCTGTAAAATTGTGGAGCTAGAACAAAGTTTGCAGGAGAGTGACACTCAACCAATCATGGAATCAAAGGGGACACAAACTGAACCTATTTTTATAGACTGGTTCCAGGTACGTATTCCCCCAATGCTAATGAAATGGATAGAGAATTGTTACCTCAAGTGAAGGATGTGTAATTTAAAAATAATAGGTTAAAGAGGGAGTTAGTCATGTTAAAAGAATATTTCCATTAGGCATATAGGGGTAAGCAAGGTGCCTATGAAATTGGTGAATTGTTATTGGCTTGTAGAAGACCACCTAGGATGTACTCCATGTTTCTTAATGAGCAGCTTTTAAGATGGAAATTGAAAAGAATTTTCTAGAACTAGCCTCATGACCCTGAAGGAATTTGTAAAAGTATTTATTGAATCACTCCCTAAACAACAAAATTTGCTGTGTGAGTTCTTTGTTCACAATTTTCTCTTAGAAAAGTATACATATTTCTTTATTAACTTCTTTGTTGGGGGAGTAGAATTAAGATCATTCCTGTCCACTATGAAAAATCAACTTCACTAGAAAGATAGATCCAAAGAGTATGCTCGAGTAGAAAATACTATAGGGTTATAGATGAGATACCCTTGTAGGAAGCCTTTCTCTTTCAAGAAACACTTTCTGGGTGTCAAAAGTAAACAAGAAGTATAGGTCAAATACAATAACAATCTCAAATTATGTCATTATTACTTTCAAGAAGAAGGGCCACACTTAATAGGACTAGCATGGCATGCATGTGAAGAAAGGTATACTCCTCTTACCATCCATCTTAAAAAGAGGGAAATAATTTCACCTCTTAATATTAGATGGTCCTATGGAAGAGCAGTGGCTTTGGCCAAAATTCTGGAGGAATTAAAGATCAACTGGATTGGTATGAGGTACAAACCTCCCTTGCTTCTTTCACTGCCACCTTTAGTATACATAAACCTGGACCAAAGTGAGGATATTTTTTCCAAGTGGAGACAAAGGGTCACTTTTCGTTAGGGATTCTTGAGGAATCCATATATATTAGACATAGAGGCAGATGATGTGTATGATATCAGTGTTAAGTATGAGGAAATGAATAAAAGGAACGATGGGCAGGGGACACACCAGAGAGCAGGAGGACCTACTCAGACTTAGGAAGGAGAGGAAATGATGAGGTAAAAATAACCTCATCAGAATAATGCGCTCAATATGTAAATCTAAACCCTCTAGCCTTAATAACCTTTCTACTTGATTACCTTTAGGAAAAATAAGTGTTCTCTTTTTATGAATAAGCGTACAAAATTTATTTCTTAGAGTTGATCGAGTTTAACTAACTTATGCTAACTTAATGGTCTAGTCTTCGAGCATTTCATAGGTCAAATCCACTCCCAACCATATTCATTCAGAAGGGAAATGAATGTGGATCTTGACACTTTTGAAAACCAGCGAGTGGGCGCTGAAATTCCAAGAGCACATGTTTTGGCTGTCTTTATAATTTTGTTATTTTTTCAGTTTCAAAAAATTTATGGCTCATGTGAAGCATCTTTAATATTGTATATCATGGGATTTAAAGTCCCTTTTACTATGGGAAATCTATTGAAAGACTTGATTGATTGAAAAATAGGATTTTTGTTAGTCATTTTTCATATAAATATGTAACTGTTACAAACAATAAAGAGATGATCGTTGTGCTGCCAATTTGTCTTTGAGTAAAAAACTACCATATGAATATGAGTTATCCCACCACTCTTTGAATTAATGTGTAATATGGATGCATCTGTGAAATGAAGTAACAAAGAGATTTTTCTAGTGCATGTGATCTGAAGTAGTTGTAGTCACACCTAAGCGCTGGCCACTTGAGGGTTATAGATAGATAGATAGATAAGTATTCTGTTTCCTATTCTATATTTTCTTTTAGTCAATAATAGTTGAGTTTTCATTTCATTTTCATGAGTATATGTTATACTATTAGTGTCAATCTTGCAGGTTGTAACTAAGTTCATAGTTTTTGAGCCTAACATTTGAATGTCCAGAGCACCTCTCTTCAGTTGATTCTGATTAATGGTTTTATGATTAGCAGTTGGCTTGTTATCTTTTGCATTAGATAGAAGTTTCCTAATTTATTTACATGATTTACTTCTTTAGAAATTTATGCATTCTTTAGATTAATCATTTCCATTGTTTCTAGTTTAATGGTGATGCTTTTTAGATTCTTCGTTTCTTGTTTTCTGATTTGAGTTATTTTTCTGCTTTCTAGATAGATGATTTATTGCTTTTAAGATTAAAGGCCCCTTAGCTTAAAACTTTTATTCAGTTGATTAGAGCTTAAGAGAGAAGTTGAGATGTCCTCTATTGCATACGATCGTTGGACACTTCCTGGTCAATATATTGATTTGTTTATTCACTAAAGTGTTAGGACCTAATGACAACCTTTCAAATTGCATGTGCAATATTCCTTTGTGTTTACTTTATGTGTTCTTTGTGTTTACATGCATATGATATGACCCCCTATGTTGTGATGCTTGACATTTCTTTATGTTTGTGAGTTTTATTTGGATGATACTTGTTTCTCTATTGGTGCAAGGGTTCAAAGGAAATGAATCTATTGTAACATTCTTCTATTTGTACCTTCATTCTTCTTTATGTCGTAACCTTTTTCTTTTTTTTAATCTTGTGTTTTCTTTTTGGGGATGATGCAATGCATTGAGACATTTAGGTATTTTCCATGTTGACTCAAAAGTTTTTTTGTATTCTCTATTTATATGTCATTCCTCCATGGTTTTTATTGTTCCATGAGTATTTGGGGAGTGATGTCAGTTCCAAGCTCTATTACATCACTCTAGCAAAGACGTATAGTGACCCTAGATCTGTGGATCCGTTATGTGTTCATATTATATGTTGTCTATTATATTACATTTGGAGGAAACCCATTATCATGAGGAAACTTTATTTAGAAACATATCATTGGCATGGGTAAGTGTGAGAAGTTGGGTCCACATTCAAGGAAGTGTCATTTTTTCAGTTTTAAAACAAGTACCCATTTTAAAGTGGGCATTCATTCCAAAAAGTTTGAAACTCATAATACATATTTTTCATTTGGATTTAGGCTCAGAAAAGGCATGGTAAGCCAATCCTTAGCCTTGGACCTACACGTACAAGGTCATGGCAATGTCAAGAGAAAAAACTAACTTTGGCAATATGGCTGATGAGGCTATTTTAAGAATTGTTTTATGAAATTAAAACCAATTATATATGACAATGTCTAGTTTTTAAATGTCATCTTTTATGATTGAATTATTTTTTTATATTTTTTTATTAATTTATGAGGAAGCTTGTCCATAAACATGAAATGTCAAGTTTTCACATTTTTTAATAACTTTTAATTTGTAATTTTTTAAAAATAAATATATATAAAATTCTTTACACAATTAAAAAAATTCAAAAAATAAGTTTAGATCAAGTTAAGATGTCTGTACATGAGGGTATTAAAATCTAGTAATTAGAGCCAATAAAAATTAATTAATAAATAAATATTTAGAAAAAAATATAAAAAAATATCCTCATCAATTCTCATAATAATACACATCTTGACTCAAAAGTTATTTAAAAAATTCTTTTATTTAGGTCAAATTATGGTGTCCATACACGTGGATGGTATGGTCCTAAAAAAACGACTTTTAAAAAGTAGTTTCTATACATGCCTATTAAAAATTATTTTGTATCATCTGGGTATTAGAATAAATTACATATTTGAAAACTAGACTCAAAATACAAAATCTTGGCTTATTAAACCTATTTAATATTCAATGTGTAAGTGCTTCAAATTTTTAGTTCAACTGTGAAAAATTCTAAAAATCAAGAAAAACACTTCCACTTTTTGAACATTTTGTGGACCCAACTTCTTGGACTTACCTGCATAGGGCTTTCCAAATAATCTCTTGTGATATTTTACTAGCATTTATCATTTTTCTACTTTAAAGTAATTGCTCACAACATGGTGTTTTAAAATTTATTTAAAGTGGGGGTATACATTGGCATTATTTGCTTCACTTTGTTCATAGGCATTGAACTTAGTGTTATGTTGACATAGTATTTTGATCATTTTCTAGTACCTTATCATAGTTATTAGGGATTATAACTGTTGATCATCAAAGCTTACACTTCTCTGATAGTCTTATGGAAAATTTAGTGAGCGGGGGACAAAATGCGTCTCATTGAATACCTCCAGGTTTTTATAGAAAGTCGACTCTTCTTTTGGGGTTTTGAGATAAGAGGAAAAGGAAATGTAAACATAAAACATAAAAGGTGATGTGCCAATGATTTTACAACATTTCAAACTCAAATTATTCCTATGATTGATATAAATAGACATAGAACACCACTACCCTTCATTGTTGGAAAGAGAATGAACAACAAAGGCTAACTTCAAGCACAATGCAAATTTTTAGATATTTTTGTAGGTAGTGTTGATTAAGTTCCAATCAAACATAAATATTTCTTATGAATAAAAGAACAATATTTTATAAATTATAAGAACTCTGTCTCCCAATACAACATAGCACAAAAAAATAACAACTTTCAGAAAAATAGAAAATTCCAATGACATAGTCTAATTTTCCTATGCCACTATTCTACAATAAAAGCATAAAGCATAGAAATCCACTATTTAAACTATCTGGATACAACTTGCAAGACACAATGTTTCATTCAAAATGATAATATAAAGAAAGAAAGCTTGAAAAAGGCCATACATGCATAGTCTCAACAACTTCTTCTCAATAGTTTGAGCTTTAATTATGAAATGAACTTTGAAACAAAGGTCGAATGCCAATCTGACAATAGTTTAAACCTTAATAGATATAACATGATAGAATAAAGTAGTTCTGTAACTTGTTCTTGAAAATAATTCTAAAACTTTAAGAAAATGAAAGAAACACTTATTTTGATAAAGAAACTATCACTTGGTATCCAACCCTTCATTGTGTCATTACTATCCTCTTATAGCCCCTAAAAGAAAGAAAAACTACCTTAGTACATAAGTTATTGCTGCCAGATGTTGATATTTGATAGCTCGCAATCTGATCTTAAACCTTTGGTTAGGCCGCAAAAGATCTTTGCTTATTAACTCCCAGTGACTGTATTAATGTCTTTTAGATATTTTAAAGATGGAAGCTCATATACGATCATATCCTAAAAATAATAGCATGGAAAAGGATTCCATTGACCAATCACACCATCTCGAAGCTTCCATCCTAAGAACCAAGAAAAGAAAAACCAACAAGTTCTAATAGTCTCCAAAAGATATTACCTCAGAAGAAGCAGAGTCTTCCTTTGATAGAAAGATGACACATCGCACAGTCAGAAACCTTATGTTTCCAAAAAATGTTTTTGTAGAAAACTTCTACCATTTTGACATGTGTCTTGGGTGCTCTTCTATAAAGAAAAAAATGAGGGAAAGCCGTGCAACCACCATGTGGCACATTGCCCATCTTTCTTATCAACCCTTCATTAACTTGAACACTTCCATAGTCAAAACGAAAGGAGGTTGAAGTTTGGAGGACTAAGGTAAAGAAAAAAAATTCACAGTTCTGGCAACTCACAGGGGCATTCACTTGCAGAGGTACAAACCCAACTCTCTGGAAACTCTTGAAGTTTGAGGAAGGAGGAGTGCTGCGCCTACTATTATTCTTTAGTTGGTAAAGACATACTACAGATGAGCCCGTGGGCTTGATCAAGCTGGAAAAATTATTTGAATGACATGACCCCACACCTTGTAGTGACCACTCCAAGGTAATGATAAAGGCGAGAAAGGAAAAAAATATCGCGCTCAACCTCATTAGCTACATGCACAGTACTTGAACTTGGGAGTTCTACAGAATTCTGATCCTTCTATTTGATAGCCTCTGTAATTTTCTCTACTGTCTACACATCTCCGTTTGGGGAGAAAAGGGGAGGTAGCTTGTAGTTGACCAAAACATTGAAGTCCTTTTTGATTTCTTCAACTCTCCTTACCAACACCATTTGGAAACCTTGTGGGAGTTGAAAATTTCACTAGCCTTGATGTAAGTGGTTCATCGGTCAGTAATCTCAACATCTTTCAAAACCTCGTCAGAAGCCACACAAAGTCTGAAAATAAAACTTTGTGATTCAACCACTTGAGAGTCACATTCCTATAGAATGTGATTGGCTGTTGAGCCAATTTTTCCATTTATTTCTTGAACATATCTCAAGAATTGAAAGATGAGCCTAAGAACAAGAATTGCAGCTGAGATTTTCTTCCAATGTGAAGATACCAATCTTTTCAGTAGCAGGAGGGACCAAATCTTTTGAGCAATGGCCAACTCCTGATTGAGCTAAGTCTCCTTGGTCTTTGCATTTTTGTCTATTTGACCCTTTTCCTTGAGAGCATTTTCTAGCTCAGAGCTTATTCTTCATACGTCTAAATCACGGGTTTGCAATGTAGACACAACCTCTTGTTTTTCTAGCTTCAATTTTTCCATTTCTGCATGTGCCTTCTTAGTGTTGTCAAAAAATTGAGATTGGACATTGCCCAACTCTTTCTGTAAGTTTTCGTGAGTACTTCTATACTCCATGTTAGTTTGATGGTAGGTGGCAAGATCAACTTTTAATCTCTCAATTTCGCTGTGTAGCCAAACTTGTTGGCTTTGTGCTTCTTCAAGCAACCTTGAGTTTTCCCCTTGCTTACCTTGGATTTACATTATGCGGGCCAACTCAACATCCTTAGCCTTCAACTCAGTCTGCAACCTGCCCACTATTTCCCTTACATTCACCAACTCAGTCTCATTCTTTTTTAACTTTCTACCTAGCTTTTCATAGTCTAAATATACCACCTACTGGGTGGTCTTAGCCAAGACCACCTTGTTAGCCCGTCGTCCAAATATCGTAAACCTCCAACGACATTTGTTCCTCAGGTTTAGCCATGAGCGGTGTCATGGTGCTGATCAAAAGAGAATTATGCTCCTCATTGTAACAAGCCTCAATTTTTTTAGTAGCTGGCAACTCAACATTTTCATGAGCCATCTCTATTTAGAATTTTGTCAGGCTATCTTTGTTGCATTGAAATGATCTTGGAGGGTTTGGGGACATTGACGTTCTGTGCTGCAATAGGGGCACCAGGAGGGAAACCAAAAAGGGTAACAAAAAGGGAGACCTCAGATGTATGAGCATGGGGAGAGGCAAGAGGGAGTGTTATCATGGAAAAGGGGGGCACACCCATTTGAGACTGAATAAGGGATTTTCCAGTAGGAGTGATCAAAGACATGATTGGGTGTAAAGGTATTTGCTTGAAAGTTGACCGGCTAGGAGCGGGGGTTAGTATAGATGTTTCATATTTTTTGAAAGGGGCCCTTGATAGGGCAAACAAAGAGTCAAATTGCCGAAATGGATGCTGCTTGCTCAATATGTGGGGTAATATTAGGAATTTCATTCTGAATAGGAAGGGGTGTATTTAGGACTATTAAGTTAGGACTCGAGGATGGGGAATTCCTTTCTAAGAGAGGAGGAGAGGGGGTAACCAAAGATGCAAGAATAGGAAGAAAAGAAGGAGCAAGACTTACCTGAATCGTGGTGGTTAGCACATCCTGGAAGGCGGACTCCACCTCTTCTTCACCTTGGGATGGCGTATCAGATATGCCTAGATCTTTGACCCTCCTCTTTTCACGACCAGAATTGACATGTTTTGATTTCCTGGCCACTGATCCCTCCAAAAATTTCCCCTCGATGACCGCAATGAATGATGCTCTTGTGGACCATTGGGGTCCTTTTCCCTTACTCTAGGAACTAGAGGAGGGCAAGGCTCATGAATCCTTTTTCCTTGAATCCCTCCAACTATTGGGTTCTCGAGGTAGGGGAGTCTGACGTGGAACTTGTTTCGCATCAATTTCATGGCTGGTTTCCGCATTACTATCATCATAATTGGCCTCCTTATCATAAATATACTCAAATTCTTCATCCTGTGGGAACTGTCCAACAAGAAGGTTGGGGCAACGTAACTCCTATCAAAACCTATAAAAATATACCTTCTTTCTTTCTGACCAACCCTTTTTCTTTAGCTGTGTGTTAATGGACATATTTATTGGAAGGTTCATATCATATGACACCTTTAGTGTGTAGAAAATCAACCATTCTAGTCGCTTGAAAGGAATACACTTCAAATCAATGTATACTTCTACACCTTCTCGAGCCATATTCTTCCTCCTCTCGAAGTATTCCCACTCTTCATGCTTCACACTATAAATTACCCATGGGTTGTATTCCCACTTATCACAAATGATGACTAGACCCAAAGATGCCAACAAATCCTTGAGCTCTTCTTCACAAAATCACTTTGTAAGTGATACCCGACTATTAGAAATATTGAGAGGAGGTTGGGGCAATGCAACTCCTATCAAAACCTCCAAAAATCTGCCTTCTTTCTTTCTGACCAGCCCTTTTTCTTCAGCTATGTGTTAATGGACTTATTTATTGGAAGGTTCCTATCATACGACACCTTTGGTGTGTAGAAACTCAACCATTCTAGTCACTTGAAAGGAATATGCTTCAAATCAATGTATACTTCTACACCTTCTCGAGTCACGTTCTTCCTCCTCTTGAAGTATTCCCACTCTTCATGCTTCACACTATAAATTCCCCACGGGTTGTATTCCCACTTATCACAAATGATGATTAGACCCAAAGCTGCTAACAAATCCTTGAGCTCTTCTTCAAAAAAATCACTTTGTAAGCGATACCCAACTATTAGCAATATTGAGAGGGAGAAAATACAACTTTGTCTTGTTCCTTTCCATGCCATAGATCTTGTCAACAATGGGCAACTGGCGACATGCTTCTAGCATGAAAACTCTATCTGTTATAAACTTGGGGAGTCAAAAAGACTCATTGGGAAAACCATGGAATTTGATAAATGTGAAATCTGCACCTAGGAAATAATCCACTCGGTTTGGTGAGATCCTCATCCATTGTATAACCTTAGGAGGGAAATGACCTGTAGGGAAAGGTAATAATTCTTGGAGCACGAGCCTCAAAAATTAATTCGCAAACCCATAACAATCCCTTTTTTTAGAAATCATATGGGTCCACATAGAAATTTATTGAAGACAACCCCTTTCATCTAGCCTAGACACTGACACATTTTTCCCAAAATATTCAAAATTTTGATGTAAAACCAAATGAGCCAAGAAGGAAGGATACCCGAATTTAGAATTGGTCCCATATTTTTTTAGCTGGTTCAACATGTTCCTAGCTATCACCTTGGAAAAATCATAGTGTCTCTGAATTTTTTCCCTCTTTAGCTCAAAATCTAAGCCAAATTGAAAAGGAAGAACCTGGGTATCATCATCAAGACCAAATACCCAGGCCAAAATCAAGAATACTACCTATGTGTCCCTCTTGAATATATGATATGATAGAGGGAAGGGAACACGACCTTTATCTAGTTGTTCCCTCGTTTCTTCTTTGTAAAAGTTTTTTCTTCTATCCTTTTCTTCCCCAAAAAGATCCATTTTTTCCTTGTCGAACAACTCTGAATCCCATGCCATAGGGATACACAACATATCCTGTATGGCTTGAGCAGAAATAGTAACCCTAATCCTGCCATTTTGGATAACCCCTGTTACCTCATTGAATCTCCTAGCACATGCATCGATTAATTCTAGGCATGGATGCACAGCGGGCAACATGAACTGTGACAAGCCATAATCCCATAGCCAAAGCACAAGACCCTTAGTTGTCCCATACTTTTCCTTTCTTTGAAACACACCTTCTCTAAGGATTTTAGGGTTAACTAAAAAATTGGGGTCAAAATCATTATCGACGATATATTGTACTACTTCTCTTCTCACAGGCTTATCAACCAAGACCTTCTTGCAACATTCAAAAGGTCGCTCCTCCATCGCCGAGGCATTGGTGAACGAATTCTGCCCAAAAACATTGGCATAACTAGGTTGTTGACTTGAAGCTATAGCTTGTCTTCTAGAGGTTGAGGGTTCTACCATGATAGTATCAAAAGTTGTAGAGAGATTCTTAAGGATAACAACCACTTTCCCTTTCTTTCAAAGGAAAAACCAACTTTTGAGCGTAATTAATTTTCTTGCCGGTACATCCACTTAAGACTACGCTATTATTGTTGGGCCATTAAATGATGCCATCGGGGTAATACGTGTGGACTAGAGATCCATATCCCTCAGGAATGCTAAAAATGCCATGAATATGGAATTAGTACATTCCTTCCATTGCCTTTTAATCAAAAGAAAACATTGCCTCAAGAGGCATGCTTTTTGTCATACCAAATGTGCTAAGGTGGTGCAAAGTACCCTTGAAAAATGTAACCATTAATTTGTCAAAGTTTTAGTGCATTAACCCCCATCTTTTCTCATTAATGAGATAGTTGGCATTGATGACGGTGAAGGACACATGTCAACAATTGACACACATGAGCATTTACTCCCAACACCCAAATTTATTTCTTAAGCCATTCTATGGGATCCTCCGTATGATTTATCTATCTTGGTCTGTTCTGCCTCAAATTTTCCTATTGCAGTCTGGCCAAAAATAGATATTCTGTTGGTTGAGTTTGCTAGTTGGCCTTTTCTATATATAGCCATGCCACCTTTTGTAGCATTCATGTGAACATAAAGTCCCTTAAGTTACTGGTCTTCTGCTTATTTCCATTCTACCATAATTTGCTACTTTTCTGAATGTCTGTTGGCTTAGCAACCTCTATTCAGCTCCTTCCATGAAGGCTACAATATAGCTTCATGGGAGAGATTACTAGCAGCTGAATCAAACGGTTAGTCAAGAAATGTGACCCACTTATCATGACTACGTTCAAATGGGTGTTGGGCACATAATTCATTACTGATGAGAATCAACTTTAGAGCAACTGCAATGTGCTTTCCAACCTCATGGCCTCATTGCTAGATCTAAATGTGTCCAAGCCTATGATAATTGAGCTATGCTGTGAGATGTTTGACACTTGGTTGATGGAAGGGCTTGGTGAGGTAGTGCAAGTGGCCATCCTTGGTGTTGGTATCCTGAGTGCTATGGACCTCTGATGGCATGTGGAATTTGGCATAGACGTGCCCTGGTTACCCTTTCTCTCTGAATTCTACACTATGGACATTGTAGCACACCGCCATTCTTCACACTTAGTGGCCATTTTTTTGCTATGTGAGTATGGTGTGCAGTGGGTTATGGGATTGGCCTAGAGGAAACACTTTGACTTCCTTGTGCAGAGTAGCAATGAGTAGGCCTTGAGGCTACGTTCATGTCCGTTGTGCTTTCAACCCTCCTTTTGCAACCAGATAGAGAAGAAGAGAAAGAAAGAAAAGAAAGAAAACCTGATGATGAGCCTTTTCTGCTTCCTGGGCGATAGCCAAAGGCACTTCCAAATTTCTTTTGCACGTTACCCCTTGTCTTTGAATCTTTTGCTTTGTAACTCATTTTGGGTTCACTCAAGAGAGCCTTATGCTTGGATCTAATCCTCGGGCTTGCATGTATGTAGAATTCTCAATAAATATAATATAAGCTACTTGTCTCTTTAGTGTCCTTAGTTGTCTTATTCTTAAAATTTTAAAATATTTACAAAATTTTACATATGGTACATAACTGTTAAAATTCAAAGAACTATGCATTTTAATGGAAAATATTTAGATAAATACTATTCACCAGTATCCCTACAACATTTCCTTCTATATCTTCAAGTTATTATGTGTTCTTTTCTTTACATGTGCTAATTTGGAAAGGTCCCTTCCATAGTGCTTCAAATTTAGTGTGTTGCCTTGGTTTCGCGGTACACTCATCATATTTTAGTACTAAACTCCCTTCTTTTAATTATGGACTAGAAGTCTTTTTGTCAAACCATCGCTTGAATCTCTGTTGTCGGTTGATCATGGATCCATGTGCCTTCTCTATGTCTTCCTCTAGTTTGAGGAGTTCTACTAGTCATACTTCCATTCCACCATTTTTTTCAATTTCAAGGGCTTTCGGTAGTTGTAGAGTAGGAATGTCTATGGAAATGGGTATCACTACCTATTTTTCATATACCAATGCATAAGCAGAGGTCTTTAGAATATGCTTGGGGGTAATTTGTTCTTCCCACAGAGCCGCTCACAAATTTGTGTGCCAGTCCCTTTTCCGTTTTGATCCAATGCATTTAATTACCCTAATTAGGTTTTTATTGGTGGAATTTGCTAACTTGTTTCCTTGTGGGTAGTAATTTGATGAAGTTTCAAGAAAAATCCCATGCCTAATAGAAAAATCTGACATCTCTAACCCAACAAAAGCTCGGGCATTGTCAGATATGATGGTTTTGAGCAGCCCAAATCTAGTCACTATCTCTTCGAGGAAATTAACAATCTCACCTTCCGTTGCATTCTTTAGGGCTATGACTTCCATCCATCTTGTAAAGTAATAAGTTTCCATGAGGATCCACTTGTGTCCGACATTGGAAATAGGATTTATCATACTAATAAAATCCAAACCCCACTGGACAAAGGTTTCCTCGGTTACAATGAGACTTAGGGGTTGAGCGACATTCTTTCTTTTTCCAACAAAAAATTGGCACTGTGTACACTTCTGTACTAGATGTGCTTCGGAAAAAATAGAGGGCCAATAAAATCCTACCCACATTATTTTTAAAGTAGTGGTCTTGGTGGAAAAGTGCCCACCCTCAGGGCTATGGTGAAATTCATTAAGAACTCTTTCCACCTGTAGGTTATTGAGACATCAGAGCAACACACCATCATAATTTTTCTTAAACAATACATCTTCAATTAGTACATACCTGACACCTTGCAGTCAGTAGTACCTCCTTTTATTGAATGGAAGCCTAGTTGGGTAATATCCCTTATGCATGTACCGTGTCTGGTCAACAACCCAAGACTCATTAGACACAAATTGGTTTGAGTAAACTTGATCGGTCTCATTTTTAGCCACAAGACTTGTTTCCTACACGATGTATTCACACAGACCTCTTCCCCAAACAAACTTAGTTGGTTGGATATCTACATTATATTCTAGGATTTTGGTAATCCAATTTGGTATTTTTTCAGTGATTTCACCCTCTGTGATGTACTCCCACACACTGGGATGTGCTACGAGGATAGTGATTTTGTTGGCTGACACCAAGTGTTGAAACTTTTTTAAACTTTTAACTATGGAAAAAGCTTGCTTTTCCACAAAGTTGTACTTCATCTCATACCCATTTAAAGTTCTAGAATGGAATGCAACAGGATGTTCTCCTTCATTTTGATTTCCTTTCTGAGTGAGCACTAAAGCTATGCTATCCTGACCACTATATACATAGAGTAAGAAATCCTTGGAAAATTTTGGATTAGCCAAGACCAAAGCAACAAAAATCGTTATCTTTATTTGCTGAAAAACTTCTTTTCCTTTAGGGGTCCACTTGAACAAAAAATTATTTTTAAGAATCAGTGTGATAGATCTCACAATACCAACGAAGTCTGAAATAAACCTGCTGATGAATTAATTTTCCCTAGGAATAACTAGAGTCCTTTCTGATTTACTGGCAAGGGTAGTTATATTATGGATCTAACTCTTTTAGGATCTATTGATATTATCTATTTTGAGACTACAAAACCAAGTAGCTTACCTTGAGGTACTCCAAAGACACATTTTTTTGGATTTAGACAAATCTTGAACTATTGGCATTTCTGGAAAACCTTTTCTAGATGATCAAAATAATCATCTTTTGATTTTGAAAAGACTGTTAGATCATCTAGATATATTAAAATGACCAGGTTGATTAGACCTCTAAAGGCAATATCCATTGCTCATTGAAAGGTTGTGCCAGCATTTGACAGGCCGAACGAGATCTTGGCATATGCGAACGTTCCCCACTTAGTGGTGAATGTCATTTTGTGTTAGTCACTCTCCTTCACATACACCTGGTTATATCCAAAAAAACCATCTAGTAGTGAGAACATTTTGGATCCAACTATTGTCTACATAATTTTCTCCATTTATGGCAAAGGGTAATGGTCCTTCAGTGATGCCTTGTTCAAATCTCATAAATCAACACAAAGTCTGATATCACCATTATTTTTTCAGACAGGTACTAGGTTTGATACCCAGGTGAAATGTTTGATTGGATATATTATTTTGGACTCGACCAACTTGGTGAGCTCTTGTGCCATTAATTCCTCAACCCTCGGGTTGACATGCCTTTGCTTCTATTAGATGGGCTTAGACCCTTCCTCCAAGTCGATGGTATTCTGAATTATACTGGGGTCGTAACCTCTAAGGTCATCATAGGTCAAGGCCATAACTCCATCATATTCATAACATAGATCCCTTAGTATTTCTTTATCTTTTAGTGGAACCTCTTTTTAAACTTTCAACTTTCTACCCCTTTCGACATCAAGCTCTTCATAATCTCTTTCATTCACCATGAACCTTCATTTTCCATTTCTTGCATCTTCATAGTCAAAGAGGTTCTTGAGGGAAATCAATCCTCTTGGAAGCTTGTTTCCTTTTAATTGAATGACCTGCCCATCAGAAAATTCTGCCCCTAGGGTTGAAGTATCAGGAACCTTTCCTCCCTTTTGTATGAAGGTAGCTATCTAAGTATCGTCGTTGAAAACCTGCCAATTTTCCTCATTGTCAGGAATCGAGGGTTGAACGATGACCTATACTACATTTTTCCTAGTTGAGTCAGAAGTTGGTTTGAATTGTGACCCAACCGATGCCATTCAATCATCTATGCTATTATGGGATTGGGGAATAAATTGTACGTTGAAGGCTTTGAAACTCTCAATTAGGTCCCAAACTCAGTGTTTGTATGACCTCATTCCAGTATTCTTTGCTATTGCTTGACCGTGGACCTGGCTTACTACCAGTTTTGAATCTCCAAAAAAATTTATTCTCTTTATACCCATTCTTTGTGCAAGGTTTAGGCCATGAACTAAGGCTTCATATTCAACATCATTATTCAAACATGAGAACATAAAATGGTAATTTCTGAGAGTCTCAGCTCCTATTCGAGAGAGTAATCAGACACCCACACTGGATTCAACTTTACACTTGGCACCATCAAAATATAGGGTCCATAGATGATTATTAGATGGGTCATCGATTTTCTCCTCATCCTTTATTAGTTTCGAGAAAGTTTGATCACCGTCAAAAATTACATAAGTGTTGAGCTCGGTCGCATGGAAGTTTTCGAATGGATCAGAATCAATGAATTGGTTGAGCAACACTTCTTCCTTTGGAGTCCACTCACTTGTATCCTCTTCATCTTCTATCATTTCAACACAATATTTCTACTATTGAGATATAGCAGTATGTGCAGCCTCAAAGCATAGGAATGCATTCTATACAATATGTTCGGGATGGAAAGGTTTAGAAAGAATCTTTATCTTTGCCCCACACTTGGTTCTCAAAATCAAGTGGGACCAGTCAAGCACCAAGTATCCGCCAAGCTTGGCGGTGAAATCCCTTGATAAACACATTCTGAAGACTGATGAAATGTCTATTACTACCACTTCTTGCGTGACTGTTTGGCTTGGCCAGGAGAAAAGGGTCAGGGACAGATCCCTTATCTGACCAACGCTCGGGACCTTCTTTCCATCCAATTGCATAATTTCCTTTTCTAGGGGCTCATACTTGAGTTTTAAAGCCTCCACCATTTGTTTTGGCATAACGGTTGTGCTAGCCCCCGAATCAATCATATTATTATGCAACAATTTATCTCCTACTATAAGCATTAAAAAGAAAGGTGTGGGATTTTTTTTGTTTACGTCTGTTTCTTTTATGTCTTCTACATCATTTGCATAAGCTATTACTTTTAGAATCCGGGGAAGAAGCAAGGATCTATCACCTCCGCTTTGATTGCATAGCTAAGCTGCCTCTGCCTATGGTTTTCGTTCTTCCACCTCTAATGATTCTTGAAGAAGATTTTTTTGCTTAGGAATTGATATGATGTCCCACAAAGATACATTGGTAGGTGCCTTCTTTAATTGGTCCACCACATTAAACATCCTAGCTATTTGGGCCTTAGACTTAAACAGTGGTATTTCTTTTGTTTTTGTGAGAAAACATTTCATCGTGACTAAGATTGGTGCCTTGCTTGTCTCCTTCTCCATCATTGGTGAATTACATGGTTGTGGAAAAGGTCAGACAATGGGTGATGGAGCCTACTTCTCTTGCAGAGGTGGCTGACATAGTTGTGGATGTGACAAAGCTTGTTGTACATAGTCTCTGGTGAGCCTCCTCTTAGATCTTGTGTTGTAATCTGATTGTATTAGTAGAGTACTAGTTGTCGGAGCTTCATTTGCATATACTGTGCCTTCTTCCTCCACCCATGAGAACAATGCTTGATCAGGTGCACTGTCTATCTCTTTTTCTAAGGACATCCTTCATAATTATGCTCTAAAGTGAGCACTCTCCATTTTGGATGATCTATACTCTGCATTCGGAGGTAGGCCTTTGCTTCTTCATTTTTCCATCCATTTTTGCATATTTCCCCTTGGGAAATTTTGTGGAAGATGACCATCGGTGCATGGGAAACACCATACATCATCTTCTTTCGCAAAATTGTTTTGGCTTTGGATCATTTCTTTGTTCTGATTGAATTTTACCATTTGAAGTGGCATGGTGACTGGAACTATTTGGTTTGCAGATGTTTCCTGTTGGCTGCCTCCTTGGGGAAACCTTTGGTGTGTATTCTACTGATAGGATAGCTTGTTTCTATCATAGGTCTAAATTTCCAACTTCAGAGGCATTGCATGTTGCCATTTGAGGATGACCAATTCATTAACAAGAGTCCAAATGAGACTCTTCATGTCATTCAGTCATGACTGAACTTGAGCTTGACACACTACTTTGTGTGGAGGGATATACATACATAGACTGGGACGTATTCGACGTGTTGCTTTGTATAGCGAACATTCTTGAACAAACTCCTTGAGATGTTCTGGAGGGTTTTGTAAACATGGGCATGGGGGGTCGCAACAGGAGCTTTCCAACATCAATTAGACTATTTTTCGCTTGTACTGCCAACTCATAAGCATCGGGAAATATATCTCCCCACATGGAAGTTCTCATAACTATGATATCCAGATTGATAGCCTTCAGATAGAACATGAACACCATCACAACTAGGGGTCGAGTAGTTAGGAGAATCCTTTGCCAAGTTTTATTGAACCTGGTGTTGAAATCACTCATGGATTCTCTTGGGGGCCTTTTAATGGTGATTAATTGATGCAATAGTGAGGAGCGATCTCCTTTTTTTTGAAAAGTGTTTGAACAAGCACCTTCCAAGTTGGTCCTGGGAGATGATAGAACCCAAGACCAAAGATCAATACTAATCTTGGGCCTTTCCCTTAAAAAAAGTGGCTAACAACCTTAGAGTGATATTTTCTTCCACTATATTATGTACCCTACATACCTCTGAGCTATATCTTGAAGGTGTTCAAAAGAGGTTTTAAAATCTTCTCCAGAGAATATTGGAATAGCCTTGAGGGCATTAGTAGGTATAGTAAGCCATACATCTAGGGGTGTGGGTGGTTGTAGTGGACTACCACTATCCCATGTTATGAAATTTCTAGGAGCAGGGGGAGGTACATGAGCCATGGAGAAAAGATTCCTATGAATCGGATATACATGCAATATTATTTGGAAGTTTACACCTCTGAGTGAAGTAGATAAGGCTCTAGATACTGGGCTCTGACTTCTCACTCTATTACTGCTTATAGGTGATACAAAAACTACAAGTCTTCTCCTTCTAGGGATTGAGGTAGGTAACTGAGAGTACTGGAAGTGACCTTTCGAGGATGCTCTTGTTTGGACTCTGGGCATGAAACTTCTAGTTTCCTTAGCCTGATTCAAGAAATATTTCTAACTTCTAATCAAGCGTTTGGAAAAACTTCTGTTACACCAAACGTGCCAGAAAAGAACTGTTGATCATCAAAGCTTGCGCTTCTCTGACAGTCTTATGGGAAATTCAGTGGGTGGAGGAAAAAATGTGTCTCACTGAATACCTCTAGGTTTTTTATAGAAAGCCGACTCTTCTTTTGGGGTTTTGAGATAGGAGGAGAAGGAAATGTAAACATAAAACATAAAAGGTGATGCGCCAAAGCTTTTACAACATTTCAAACTCAAATTATTCCTATGATTGATATAAATAGACACAAAATGCCACTACCTTTCATTGTTGGAAAGAGAACGAACAACAAAGGCTAACTTCAAGCACAATGCAAACTTTTAGGTCTTTCCGTAGGCAATGTTCATTAAGGTCTGATCAAACATAAAGATTTCTTATGAGTAAAAGAACAATATTTCAGAAATTACAAGAACTCTGTCTCCCAATACAACATAGCACAACAAAATAACAACTTTTAGAAAAACAGAAAAGTCCAATGACATAGTCCAATTTTCCTAAGCCACTATTCTACAATACAAGCATAAAGCATAGAAATCCGCTATTTAAACTATTCAGATACAACTTGCAAGACACAATGTTTCATTCAAAATGACAATATAAAGAAAGAAAGCTTGAAAAAGGCCATACATGCACAATCTCAACAAATTCTTCTCAATAGTTTGAGCTTTAATTATGAAATGAACTTTGAAACAAAGGTTGGATGCCCATCCAACAATAGTTTAAATCTTAATAGATATAACATGCCAGAATAAAGTAGTTCTGTAACTTGTTCCTGAAAATAATTCTAAAACTTTAAGAAAACTAAAGAAACACTTCTTTTGACAAAGAAACTGTCACTTGGAATCCAACCCTTTATTGTGTCATTGCTCTCCTCTTATAGCTGCCAAAAGAAAGAAAAATCACCTTAGTATAGAAGTTATTGCTGCCAGATGTTGATATTTGATAGCTCACAATCTGATTGTAAACCCTTGGTTAGGCCACAAATGATCTTTTCTCATTAACTCCTAGCGACTGCATTAATGCATTTTAGATATTTTAAAGATAGAAGCTCATATAGGATTAGATCCTAAAAAAATAGCCTGTCAAAGGATTCCATTGACCAATCACACCATCTCGAAGCACCAACTCGAAACTTCCATCCCAAGAACCAAGAAAATAAAAACTGAAAGTTTTGATAGTCTCCAAAAGATATTACCTCATAAGAGGCATAGTCTTCTTTGATAGAAAGATGACACGTTGCGTGGTTAGAAACCTTATGTTTCCAAAAATGTTTTTGTAGAAAAATTCTGCCATTTTGACACATGTCTTGGGCGCTCCTCCGTAAAGAAAATGATGAGAGAAAGCCGTGAAACCACCATGTGGCACATTGCTTGTCTTTCTTATCGACCCTTCATTAACCTAAACACTTTCACAATCAAAACAAAAGGAGGCTGAAGATTGGAAGACTAAGGCAAAGAAAAACACTTCACAATAACTCTTGGTATGGTTGACATGGGTGCATACCTAGTGAAAATCAATCCTCACTAGTCCTTGTGTGTTTCTCATTTTGCTACCTTATCATGGGTGCATACCTAGTGAATATTGGACTTCACTAGACAGGTAGTGTGTATCTCATTTTACCTTGTCCTAGGGACTCACCTAGTGAATATCAAACTTCACTAGCCTGTGTGGCTTCCTATTTTTGATTCACATAGCAAATATCAAACTTTTCTATGGTGAGTCATGAATTCTTTTGGTGTGGATCCTAACATAACACAACTTGCTACCCTGTAGTTATTCATTCCCTCCTTTTTTTATTTCATTGTGACATTGTATGCGTGTGTATGTTGTTTTTTTTTCATTTCATACATGTGCATTTCTTTGTGCTTATGCTGGTTTTCCATGGGATATTAGATCCTAGGGGCTTGTTCACCTCCCTAGATCCTTTGTCATACCATCTCTTCAACATTTGGACAATCAAACCCCTCTTGACATAGATTTTCTATTTTAGTGTGAGTTTGAGCATAAGTTCACACTCTCACTAAAGTGGGGGCTAAATGTAGCATAAAAAATTTCCACCCTTGATAATTTCACACTATGTTCCCCCCCTAAATTATTGAGTCCAATTGGGTCCCTAATTTCCTAAATTATGTATTCTATATCCCTTTTGTACCACTTTTCAAGAAATTGTAAGCATTGAACAAATGTATCTAATTAATATTTTTTCCCTAACATTTAATGTCATGGAAAATAGGGCCAAGACCCATTCACCTTAGGGTGTATGGGTCCTCCTATTCAACCGGGGACCAATTTTAGATATGTCGGTGTCAGTATTTTAGCATTCAAAATTTAAATTGCAAATATTGGATATCGAGATTTAATTCTCAAGAAATTAGAGAAATGCCTATAAATACCTAGTTATTGCATCATTTGAAATCTAACAAAAAAATTGGAGAGCAATTATTATTATCAAGAACACTATCAAGCAAGTCAAGAGAAACATTTCAAAGCTTTATTGTAGCAATTCAATATCCTAACATCATGTCAAAACTTATGTGAGTTTATGTGTGCTCATGTTATTATTTTTTTGTGAAGGCTAACACTTTCATAGGTCTCCAAAGAATTGAAGCAATCAAGCAAGAAAGATCCAATACCTTGGTGTGATATGTATGTCTTCAGTTCTTCAAGGAAGTCATTGAAAGGTGGTGAATCACTCCACTTTGTGATTTCATCAATCCTTCCTATTGTTTATCCATTCATCATTAACATTGCCATTGTGGAAGTGGAAACACTTACACAGGGTTTGACCAAGGAAAGCCCCTAAATGACACAAAATATTTTCTCTTTGTGAATGTGCAGAACTCAGGGTTGAAGAGGATTTAAATTTTCTTAAAGAAAAATTATTCATTTTTGCATTTGATTCCCTACATGTTGTCAAGCCACAAAAACTCACCTACAAAATTATTTGAAAGTGTTTTGAAAATTCTATAACCAAAAATCATAATCTTAGATATGTCATCAAAGGACCTCAAAAATAGAGAAGAAGTAGCATACAAGGACCCATTCACCCTAGGGAAACTCTGTCCCTCTACACTAATCAAATCCAACTTTTGGTGATAGGTACAAAGTACTTTGCATTTCCCAAATTTTCCTACAAGTTGTTTTAGTCTGTTAATCATCAAATTATTGCATTTTTCATACTAGGTCATATAATGTAATTAGCTTAATCGTTGCAAATCAATTCCAATCCATTCCAATCCCTAATAAGATGGATATCTAAGTCTAATTGGCTCACCTTCATGGTTGAAAGTCAATCTATACAACTTGTTGATCTCCATCTCAATGAAACCTTAGAAAAGGGCCTTGAATGGACAATTGTTCTAAGCACTTAGGACCCTAGGGTTCTCATTTTCCTATGTTTCAAATATCTCCCAAACAATACATGATATTGAGATGATTCTTTCACCACATGATTCATTTTTCAATTCTTCTCTTTGAGGTAAAATTTTAGGTACATATGTGGCCATATATGCCGACTTACTAAAACTAGCAGGTGATCATTTTTGGCCTTTTCAAGCTTCTGATAGTCCGACACCCCTTAAGTGTCATCATGGAATCTAAAAAAAATCAATAAACCTACAAATAAAAGGAAAACCATTTTTTTTGGGTGATGAACGATTACCCTTACACCACTGGATGCTCTTACATTAGAAGTACATGATTCAAGTGTCCATACTAGTTTCTATTTGATGTAGGAACATCTAGGAAGATTGACGATCAACATCAACCGAAAAATAAATTTCTAGTTTGAGTTTCAATTTTGATGTGTGTTTTGGTTTGTGTGGGTATTTTTAGGCATCTCTCAATAGAAAGATTCCAAAAAATAGATCAAAGTTGCAAAATCCAAGTTTTTGCCAAATTATTGTGTTAAGGATTCATAGGGTAGTTTAAAAAAAAAAAGATTTTCAGAGTTTCGTAAGATTTGCAAAAGAAATTCTTCTAGGAAAATATTATTGATGATATTTCTCCCAATTTTTATTAAAGTTGGAGCAAAATACTTTAGTTGAAAGCTTCATAATGTCATTCTACACATCCTATCAAGATTTCACACAAAGAGGAGCTTGTGAGAAGAAGTTATGCAAAAAAGTCATTTTTCAATGCAATTGTGTTGTAATGGCAAAATATTAAAGAAAATAAATGCTAATTAAAATCACCTATTTGATCATGGAAATTAGTTTATTAGTTTTTATTACTTCATTCATTGTTTATCTACTACATAAATAATTTGGGAGGCATTTAAAATATAAGAGGCTGAAAATCAAGATTTTTGAATTTTTAAAATTCTCATAATAGAGAAAAATACCCCTTGAGTAAAGGTAGTATTTGGAGGAGTAACTAGAAGTTTAAATTCCTCATTTAAAGTTGCATAAACATAGTATGTACAAAACTATTCTTGGGGAAGAGTTGGAAGCCCATTCTTGGGCGAAAATTGATGATTTTAATGCATATTTTTTGGGGTTTTTGGGGAGAAACGTGGGAGTAAGTTGTGCAGGAAAGGGGAAGGGAAGAGATGCTTCTTATAGAGTTATTTATTAGAGTTTTGTCACAGGATTGGGTAGTACTAGTAAAAGGAAAGAGAAGGTGCCATTGTGTGGGAGGTGAGTGCTTGAGTAGCGTAGTTGTAGAAGAAAGTGAAGAGGCTGCCAGTGAAAGGTGGCTGAGAGTGGTTGAGCTGAGAAATGCCATTGAAGGCTATTGATGTAATTTGATTGCATATTTTTATGTAAATAATTAAAGAAAACTTCATTACAATTTGAAATATGTGTGTCTTTCCATGAGTATGTGAGTGGAGAGTCTGTACTATATAATTTAGAGTAATTGTTATATTACAATCTTGTTTGTGAGAATCTGTGTTGTTGGCAAGAGGGGTATTATTTTGCATTAGTGGTATTAGAGTACGAGTTCCTGAGTGTGCAGGTAGAAGCTTCGATGCGAGACAATTTGCACCAGGACCTGTGCTGGTGTGTGTGTGATTTGTGTGTAGAAAGATCACCAAACGTGAGGCAGTCTACACAAAAGAGGATGGTATGGGTCATGAGGAGGCCCATAAGAATTTTATTTTGGGAATAATATGGGGAAGAAGTGGAAAATAGGAAGTGTTGTGAAGAATTAGAAAAGATTCAAGCTGAAGTAAACATATTAGGAAGGAAGGTTAAGGAGGAAGTGAGGATTTGGGAAAAGAGATATGGGAAGAAGAATGTTCTCTTGGAAGAGGATAGTGAAAGGAAGAGCATAAAGAAAGAGTATTGTAGCCCTATGGTAGGGGTTGAATGTAAGGATGAACATGTGGGGGCATCCCACACAAGTGAAGAGGATAATGAAGCACATGTTGCAGTAGTAGCAAGTGGATGTAATAAATTAAATCCAACAGATGAAGAAAGTTTGCAATTTGAAATTGTGAAAAACAATGGTTCAAAATTTGACGAACAAGTTGGTGAAGATGAAGATGATTTCTTGTTGAAAGAAGAGATGGAAAGAATCAACAAGTTGTTGGAAGGAGAATTGATGGAAAAAAAAGAAGAGGAGTTTCAAAAACTTGTCATTGGAGGTGAAAAGATGGTCCACATTGCAGTGAATAATGAGGAAAAGGATGTTGAGAAAGCAAACAAGAATTAGCTAAATTTGAATTTTGAATTTAGTTGTGATGATTTTATAATTTCTTTAGTGAGATTAGAAGAGGATTTCAAGCAAGAAGAGAGTATATAGATGGAAATTTTTAATTTCCATGGAATAGTAATTGTAAATTTGTATAAGGATGTACAAGATCTTGATTATTGTTTGGATAATACATATTTGCATGTAGAAGTTGCAAATGATGGTGTAGGAGGTACTTGGTGGAGGTGGTCATTTAGTGGTGAGTTGGATCCCATAAAGAAAGAAAGGAGGGAAGAAGAGATGTAGGGAAGGATTATGGTCTATGGTGGATGTGAGTCTATCAGAAGAAGGATGAATAAAGTGCACACTTGGTGGAGGGGACAAGGATCCTAACTAAGTGTTGGAAGAGGTGAAGAAAGAAACTCTTTCTGTCTAAATTAGTGATGGAGTTTGATGCAAGTTGTCTACAACCTAAAAGAGTAGTTCTACTACTCTAGTCTATTTTGTGAGTTATATTCACAAATTTTTTCCTACTCGACATGTTTGATGTAGGAGCATCTAGGAAGATTGGTAATCAACATCAACAATTTTTTTTTTCTAGTTTGAGTTTCATTTTTGGTGTGTCTCTTGGTTTGTGTTGGTGTTTTTAGGCATCTCACAATAGCAAGAATCTATAAATCTAATCATAGTTGCAAAATTCAAGTTTTCACCAAATCACTGTGTTAAGGCTTCATAGGGTAGTTTTATGGAAATAATTATTTCCAGAGTTGATAATAATTGGGAAAAAATATTTCTAGGGAAATATTATTGATGATATTTGTCCTAATTTTCAAAATAAATTGCATTCAAATTCCTCACGGTTTGAGAGAATTTAAAATTATTTGGTTGTGGCTGACAGTTTATGGGAAAATTAAAATCTAGAATTTTATGAAGGCTGGAGAAAAATAATTTGGTTGAAAGCTTCATAATGCCATTCTACACATCCTGCCAAAATTTAGCACAAAGAGGAGCTTGTGAGAAGAAGTTATACAAAAAGGTCATTTTTCGATACGATTGTGTTGTAATGGCAAAATATTAAAGAAAAGAAATGCTAAGTGCAAGTGCCAATTTGATCATGGAAATTAGTTTATTAGTTTTTATTCCTTCATTCATTGTTTATCTTCCACATAAATAATTTGGGAGGCACTTCAAATATTAAAGAGCCAGAAAATCAAGATTTTTGAATTTTTAAAATTCCCATAATAGAGAAAAACACCCCTTGAGTAAAGGTAGTGTTTGGAGGAGTTATTGGAAGTTTAAATGCCTCATTTAAAGCTGCATAAATATAGTATATGTAGAGGTACTCTTGGGGAAGAGTTGGGAGCCTATTCTTGGGCCAAAATTGATCTTAATGCATTTTTTGGGGGGTTTTGGCAAAACCGTGGGAGCAAGTTTTGTAGGAAAGGGGAAAGGAAGAGACATCTTGTAGAGGTATTTATTGGAGTTTTTTTACAGGTTTGGGCAACACAAGTAAAAGGAGAGAGAAGGTGCCATTATGTGGGAGGTGAGTGCCTTAATAGCATAATTGTAGAAGAAAGTCAAGAGGCTACCGAGGAAAGGTGGCTGAGAGTGGTTAAGTTGAGAAATGCAATTGAAGGCCATTGATGTAATTTGGTTGCATATTTTTATGTAAATAATTAAAGAAAGATTCATTGCAATTTGGAATTTGTGTGTCTTTCCATGAGTATGTGAGTGGAGAGTCTCTATTGTATAATTTAGAGTAATTGTTATATTGCAATCCCTTTTGTTAGAATCTACGTGTTGTTGGCAAGGGGGGTCTTGTTTTGTATCACTATTAATTAGTTTACTAAGTGGGTTGAATTCATTCCCACTAAAAGAGCCACCACTAAAGGGGTAAGTGCATGAAAATGGGGTGAAAAGTGGTATCTTTTAAATATTATAAACCTGAAATTAGATTTATAACTCGAGACCCACACACTCAAAATTTGAAGATATGATTAGAACTAATAAGATAAATTTAATATTCTAAATACAATTTCTAAACTATCAAGGCTTGTAAAAGGTGATTAAGATTAAAAGGGAGAAATGTTACATGTAGAAAAAATTGATCATTTTCTTATCACTAAATATATAATATAGTTTCATGTGTGTGTCATTAATTCTTTTTATTGCATTACGTAATTCTAAAAACTATTTGGTGGAAATATAGTAAAGATTGAGTGCCATAAGTTGTGCTCTTTTTTAATAATTTTTTGAAGTGGATGTATCTTTGAGCATGTGTCTCACATAACTTGTAGAAAAATATAAAAAAATAATTTTTAAAAGCGGATGAAAATTTATTACGAAAAAATAGTAAATATGTATATGAGGAATACAAATCTAAATTAGTAAAAAAGAAATAAAAAATATATGTTAATGCCTTAAAATAGAAAAAAAAATTTCTTAGAAATCTACAAAGAAAAGTGACACTTTGGTGATATTTTTAAAATATTTTTTATAAATGAGTAAATCTAAATATATTGAAGATTATTATTTTCCGAATAAGAAAAACACGTCTCTTAGAGGAAAAAATACAGTATAATTCTTAGGATAATCATTCAATCCTCAAATCAAGCCTAAAATGGAGAGAGTTATTTTTTAGTAGATAATGCAATTGCCTTATGTAATGCTTAAGTAGCACACTTGCATTACATAAAATAATTTCATATGATGTATCATGAGCAAGTTAAATATGTAATGTCAAAAATTGCACATCTTTGTACAATTTCACATTATTTTTTGTGCTCACTTTGGTGCCTAGATGTGAATTATCTTAAATCTAATATGTTAGCAATTTCAATCTATATTTTTTATTTTTTATGATGATATGATATTTTTAATCCAAAATTTCTTTGATGAGAGAACATTGTGTAGATGTTTATATGATTTTCTAGCATCTCATAAAAAATCATGATTCCAATGATCATTTGAGAATTACTCTTTCTTTTCCATTATTTATAGTTAGGAACATACCAACTCTATGAAATAATTGAACAATTCTCCAACTATTCCTTCCCTCTATTCTTGCAAAAAATTGAAAAAGAAAAGAAAAGGAAAGGATTATTCATTCTAAACTTGATCTTTTGGAAGTTTTATCTCTTGGAAGAAAAAACAACCTTTATTGCTATTTTGTGAATATTTCACAATCTATTCTTAATGTGAATACTATTAGTAAAATTTCATGAGATTGTGGAAACAAATGGAATAATGTAATTAATGTTCTTATTGGTGTTTATTATAACTTTAAAGTGACATTGTTCTAGTTATATTGTTCCCGTTATTGTACTATTGATATCCATCTTTGTTTATGGTTCCTAAGTGCCAAAAATACTTCCATTTAGGAGTAATATTAAGTTATATTTTGTTACTATAATTTATAATTTTCATTTTAGAGCATGTTGTCATTTGTTTCAAGAAGAATCTATCAAAACTAGATATTAATGGAGGTTGAAAGACCAATAAGGGGTTTGACAAAGACAATCCCCTAAACAACTACCAAAACATTTTCTTTTCTCTTTTGTTGTAGGCCTATTGGAGAAGGAGTAGTTTCAATTGGTGACCTATTTTATAATCTCTTTATCTTATTCTTTGTTTTATTATATTTCAAAATCCAAGTAGATTTACTCTTAAAATTAATCTTGTAATTCTTGTTATTTCATATTTTATAATTTCTCTTGGTACTTTTTGCATGTAGAGAATTTTTCCATACTAGGCCATACATTCGATTGTGTGTTTGGATAAGTTGATAGAACATTACATGGACATCCTAACATTATGTTGGAATTCAACAAAGAATTTTTCTAATTCTTACCCTAGGCTCCTTTCTATTTGCATTCTCTATTTATATTATTGGAAAGTTTCTATTACTTCATTGTTAGATATTTTCACAAGTTGATTTATTCTAAAATTTTTAGTTGGTCATCCCACAATAATGTGTCCCATGTTTTGGTCAAAGTGAGATATTAAGATTAACATGTTAAATTAGATTTTCAATTTATATCAACAATAGAAACTAAACCATTAAGAATTTGAAGATTATGTAAACTAGTGATTTTGATATTTTATGTAGATTTTATATGAATTTTTAAAAAATAATTTAAAATATGGTTTGTCATTTTTTTATGTGATATTTAGTAAATTATTTATATAGTTAACAATATTTTTAAAATGTGACATTTATTCAATGTCGTATATATTTTTTACAAACAAGTATAAAATACTAACACAAATATCTAGTATGCAAATATTTTTTAAAAAAAATTCTTCATATTTTACTTCTTATTACTTTTAAAGTAAGATCAATTATAATTTATACATTAGTTTATTCCATATCACAAATTTTTCTATATATATCCAAATTAAATTTTCTTCTTTGTTGAAATAATAACATCAATACCTAGTGCACACATATTTTTTAGATTTTTTTGCTCTATTTTTCTAATGTGTGAAACAAATACCTTGATGTTTAGTGAAAAACCTACATTCACAAGAAATAAAAAATAAATATAATAATCATATTAAATATATTCAAAATTATACCTTTTGGAAAATTTATTAAAAGGGCCACATATTTACAAAATGGAATTTCTAGATGACTTCATTTGATCTTGAAAAAGTTAAAGGAAAAGTGTTTTTGTCAACATTTTGATAGGTGTGGAGGGGACTCCATTGAGGATTTTATTTAAGACTAGGGCGGTTCTATCTAAGGGGGTTTGATCTAACCCTGTTTAATTATAACCCTTGAAATGGAACCCCTCAACGATTAAATCATTCAATTTTAAAAAAGTATGAGATTTTAAGAAAAAATAAAGATGTCCCATAAGTGGGACACACTTCTATGGTAGCATTGTGCCAACATCATCATGTGTTTTTTAGTTTAAAACTAAAATCATAGAAAAGGATAACCAATATAAGTCTAAATGGTAGATTTAGATAGATCTAAACATTGCTAGTTTATCCTAATATAGTATATGGAGCTACTTTCAAAGGAATCCAATATTTCTTTTATAAGAGTTTAATTTCAAATGCTACATTTTAGTCAACATATCATTCTGTACATGATGTATTTTAAAAATAAAAATATTAAATATTCAATTTTTTTCTTACTCCTAATAGAGTTTTAGATTGCATGTTGTAGAACCATTTATTATTTTTACAACCCTATAGATCTCTACTTTGATAATGTACTCATAAGAAGCCTTAGAATACATAAAAAATCTTACTATTATCTTTTTGTAACTCCTATTATAATAGATCCCAAACTTTCTCTTGTTGGTATGCCTTCATCACCCCACAAATAACTATAAAACTATCTTTTCTTTCAACTAATTCTCTTTGTATGGATGTCAAGTTCAATTATGAGGCTGCCTTACAAGCCTTTTATTCTTAGATAAAAAATAGACAAAAAATGATGAGGGCCACACCACCTGAAACCCACACAAATCACAGCAATAAATACCAACACGAAAGATGTAAGATAGAAAAGAAAAACTCACTTTCAATTATTTTCAAAAAATAAAATTACAGATTCAAAACTTACATGCTACAACCTCATGGGCTTGATTCATTACACCAAAATCAACTCTTAAAAAAAAATATATTATTCGGAGCCACAATTTTCACTAATGGAGCCACCCTCTACAACCCCCACCTAACCCTTTTTATTTTACCCCAATAACTGCCCTAGAATGTTCTAGAAAGTTCAACTTTCCTTTTTGTTTTGGTGCCAAAAATCCTATCGATTGATTTCTTGCCTGGGGAAATTTTGATGAAATTCAATTTTTAGAGGAGCAACTTTGTGAGGCCATAAATATTGATCCAAGTGTCTGATTTACTATTATTGTATATTTTTGGAAAGCTCTCGAAGAGATATACAGTGTTCAAACCTATCGTAGGTTGGTTCATCAAATTTTTGAGCTATTTTAGGGCCTCTAAAGTCTTCATATGTGAAATTGAAGTTGCATTGGAGAAATTTCTCAGGACGAAAACTTAAATATCTCCCAAAACATGCAAGGTATTGAGGTGATTCTTTCATGACCAATTTTTTTTTTCAGTTCTACTCCTTGGGGTAAATTTTTAGGTCCATATGAGCCCTTTTAGGCCAACTTACTAAAAATATTAACTATTTTTTACTATTTTTGACTTCTAACTATCTTACACCCCTTAAGTACCATCATGAGACTTTAAAAATAAAGAAAATAAGGAAAAACAATTTTTTTTGGGGTGATGAAAGATTTCCCTACACCGCTGGATGCTCCTGCATCAAACACCTAGGGTAATTTAAAAAGTGACTGTAACACTTCTCAAGAGTTAGAGGGAAACCAAGACAATTAACCTCATCCTTAGACAACCACGATGAATCTTCAACAAGCCTTCCTCTCCATTTCACCAAGTACTTTGTGTATTGCCTATTTCTTGTGCTTCTACCCACATGACTATCAAAAATTTCTTCTATCTCCTTTTTTGAAGTAGGTGCTAGAATATTCCACTATGCTTCTATTATTTCTTCATTAATTCCTCCATGAAATTCTGTTAAATATGAAATGTTAAACACACGTGAAATATGAATTTCATTAGGCAACTCTACCTTGTATGCATTTCTTGAATCATGCTTCTTCAGGATCTTGAATGGTCCAAACTTCTTCATCTTAAACTTGTTGTATGTATCGATTGGAAACCTTTCAAAAATGAACCATGACTTCATCTACTATCTAGAACTCCTTATACCTCCTTTTCTGATATGTTTGAGCCTTATATTGTGAGTTCATCTTATTGATATGTTTCTTCACCTCTTTGTGTAAATTCTTCAGGTGCTCCAAAAAATATTTAGCCTCAACACTATTAGAAACCAAGATTAGACATGCTCCAAAAATTGCTCAAGGTCAGATCCCTCAAGGAACCCAAAACATGCTCTACAATCAAAATTGTCCAAAATCTGAGAAGGGGTTGCATATCAAGGCTCTGATACCATGTTAGAAACGAAGATCAGACATGCTCCAAAAATTGCTTAAGGTCAGATCCCTCAAGGAACCCCAAACGTGCTAACACTACTCTTCTCCCACTTATCCATCTTTCTTAGTTCATAAGTATTTCTTGGACTACTCTCATACAAAATATGGAATGGTGATTTACCAGTGCTCCTCTTGACAAAATTGTTGTAAGAAAATTCAGCCAATGGTATAATCAAATCCCATCCCTTGGGCTTGTCTCCTACTAAGCATCTCAGTAGGTTACCCAAACTCCTATTCACCACCTTTGTTTGTCTACCAGTCTGTGGATGGTGTGAAAAATTGAACTTCAAATATGTCTTCAACTTCTTCCATAATATCCTCTAGAAATATCCAACAAATTTTGTATCTCTATATTAAACTATACTCTTTGGTAGACCATGTAGTCTCACAACCTCTCTGAAAAATAACTCTACAACATGAACATCATCACTGATCTTATGAAACAGAATGAAATGTTCCATCTTTACAAATTATCCACCACCACAAATATGGAATCATGTCCTCTATATGTCCTATCAAGCCAAGAACAAAATCCATGCTAATATCCTCCCATGGCCTCTTAGGTATAGGTAATGGTTGATACAATCTAGTATTTTAACTTGTTCCTTTCACCATATGACATACTCTACAAATTTGTACAAACTTCTTCACATCTTGTTATAATTGTGGCCAGTAATAATTCTCACTAACAAGAGCTATGGTCTTATCTTGACTGAAATTTCCAACCAATCCTCCACTATGCTTCTCCTTGATTAGATTCCCTCTCATAGAACTCCTTGGAATGCACAATTGGCTTCCTATAAACAACATCCCATCTTGGGTTAAGAAATCCAACCATCTTGCCCTATCCAATGTAACAAGTTCCAAATAAGCCTTCCAATCTTCTGCAAAGTCTAGATCTTCAGGATACAAACTCAAGAGTTCATTGAACCCAACAACCTCTCCATTCATCTCTATCAACAAATTTTGCCTTCTACTCAAGGAATCTACAACTCTATTTGACATTCCACTCCTGTGCTTCAAAAAAAAGGTATAACTCTACAAAAACTCAACCCATTTTAAGTTCCTTTGATTTAACTTTCCTTGACTATTGAGATATTGCAAAGCCTGGTGATCAGTATATAAAACAAATTCTTTTGGAAAGAAATAGTGTCTCCATTTCTTCATAGCCTGAACTATATCATAAAACTCCTGATCATAGATATAATATTTCTTCTTAGCATCATTTAACTTCTCACTAAAATAGGAAACACGCTTACCTTCTTGACTCAAAACAACTCCTATTGTAGTGCCACTAGCATCACAATCTACTTGAAAGACCTTATTGAAATCTAGAAGTACCAAAATAGGTTGCTCTGTAACTTTCTTCTTCAACAAATCAAAAATTTTGGTTGCTCTTGTAGTCCACTTAAACTCTTTTCTATCACCCCTCATTGCTTCAGTTAGAGGAGCACAAATACTACTGAAATTCTTAATAAACTTTATGTAAAAAATTTCTACACCATGAAATGATCTTACCTATGTAACATTCTTGAGTGTGGGCCATTCAATGATAGCTCTCACCTTCTCTAGCTTCATTTTAAGACTCTTCTCTGAGACAAAAATTCTTAGATACACCAACTCTCTCTTCACAAAACTACATTTCTTCAAATTAATAATCAACTTCTCCTCCCTTAGCTTCTCAAAAAATCTTCGACTATGCATCAAGTTCTCCTCTAATGTCTTACTCAAAATCAAAATATCATCGAAATAAACAATAGAAATTTTTCCTAAAAAATATTTCAATACTTCATTCATAAGCCACATAAATGTGCTCAATGCATTGGTTAGCCCAAAAGGCATGAATAACCACTCGTATAAGCCCTCCTTGATTTTAAAGGTTGTCTTCCATTCATCTCTTCTCTAATCTGGATCTGGTGATATCTTCTCTTCAAATCTATCTTCATAAAGTACTCAACTCCACTCAAACAATCTATAATGCCATCCATTATCGATAAGGGAAATCTATACTTGATGGTGATCTCGTTGATGGCTCTATAATATGTACACATCCACCATTCCTCATTATTCTCTCATTTTTGTACTACAGGTATTGCACATGGACTCAAACTCTTTTTGATCAATCCCTTCCGCAACAACTCTTGCACTTGTCTATTCAACTCTTCAGTCTCTGTTGGAGTTATATGATGAGCTACCTTATTAAAAAAATGGCTCCAAGAATCAAGTCCATCTGATGACTAATATTTCTTGCTAGAGGAAAACCTTCATGTACGTTATCAGAAATAATAGCTTGAAACTCATTCAACAAATCTGAAACCTCTATAGGTACCTCAGTAGTATCTTCTTTATCAATTCTATGGATCAATGGAAACCACATATGCTCATGCCTCATACCTTCTAGGAAATTTCTTCCATCAACCAAGAAAATTATTGCATTACTGTATACCTTTTCTTCTACCTCTTTCAAGGGCTTCAACTTATGATGAACCCCATCCTTTTTCAAAGAATAGGTGTTGGCATGTCCATCATGTACTACTTGCCAATAAAATTGACATCATCTTCCTAACAACATATGGAAAACATCCATAGGCATAATATCACACAATACCTCATCATGGTAATTTCCAATCTCGAACTTTACCAAAAAATGTTATTTACCAAGGGTTTATGGTCCTTTTCCAACCAAGCAATCTACTCTGGGTTCAAATGCCTTCTTCTCTCCAACTACAATTTATTAACCATTTATTTTGAAACAAGGTCATCATTAATACCTCCATCAATAATAACATTGCAAAATTTACCTTCACACTTACATCTGGTATGAAAAAAATTCTTCCTTTAATTTGGTTCCATCTCCTCATTCAACAAGGATCTTCTAGTATCAAGAACCTCTCGTCTTTCTACATCCTCAGAATGTGAAGAAATCTTCATCTACATGTGCAACTTTTGCATTACCCTCAGGTCTTCTATTTATCCTTCCTTGATGTTGAGGACACTCATAGGCTCTATGTCCTTCTCCACACTGGAAACAGGTCCCCCGAAAGCCTACTCTTCTCAATCCTCATCCAGATCTTCCTCTTCCTCTTTGGTCTCCATTATTTTGATCACCAGGATGGTAGGCGTTATCTCCTTTTTGGTTTTGGCTGCTATTGGAGCCTTCACCCTTCTTTTGATCTTCATTTCGACCTCCATGACATCCACCTCATTATTTATTCTCAAACCTCTTTTTCAGTCATTCTTCAACCCTTAGAGAAAATTGATAAGTGTCCTCAATGGTAGTCATTCTTACCAGTGCCAATTCTTCTTGTATGCTAGGCTTCAACCCTTTAGTATAATGAGCAACTTTCTCTTTATTTTCCTCAAAATTTCCTATTTGAATTAGGACTTTGTGAAATTCCTCTATATATTCTTTCACTATCCTTGTTCCTTGCCTCAAGCTCTGCATCTTCTTGAGCAACTCCAATTCATAATTGACTAGAAAAAAATGTTTCTTCAATTTTGAAACTATTTTGTCCCATCTAGAAATTTGATCTTTCCCTTGTCTTCCTCATTCTAATTGGACCTCTTTTCACCATATACTAGCGTGACCTTCAATTTTGTCTTTGTAAATCTCACTCTGTGAGGATCTTCAATCTCCTCAAACTCAAAAAATTCCTCCATGTCATTGATCCAATCGATCAATTCTTCAAGATTTAGACTTCCATTGTAAGTTGAAACGTCCATTTTAGGTCTCTTCCCAATGCTTGAGATCGCTCGCAACAATCTTCTCTCTCTAGGATCCATTGGATCTTGCTCTTCCTCTTCCATTTCATCTTCTATTTCATCTTCGTTGTCATCTCTTTCTTGTTGCACATCTCTTCTTTGAACCTATTGCTGCAAGGTTCTAAATGCCTTCTAAGGGCTCTGATTTCATCTCTAGGTGGATCTCTTCCTCCACCACCTCGACCTCTACCTCTGCCATGCTAGGAAAGTATTAGAGGCATATTGAACTCAACCCACACTCACAGGCCTTGCTACAACTACCTCACATTCGACGCTCTGTTATAGGCTCAAAAACTCTTGCTTTGATACCACTTGATGAGGGCCTCACCACCCAAAACCCACATAAATCACAACAATAGATACCATCATGGAATATGTGAGACATAAAAGAAAAAATCACTTTCAATTATTTTTAGAAAATGAAATTACAGATTCAAAACTTACATGCTACAACCTCATTGGCTTGATTCATTACAACAAAATCAAATCTTAAAAAAAAAAAATTATTCAGAGCCACAATCTGCACTAATGGATCCACCTACTACATCCCCCACCTAACCCTT
This sequence comes from Sequoia sempervirens, assembly GCA_007258455.2. NCBI lineage: Eukaryota > Viridiplantae > Streptophyta > Pinopsida > Cupressales > Cupressaceae > Sequoia > Sequoia sempervirens. The sequence continues at coordinate 418,763,680 of VDFB02281492.1, forward strand.
TTTATTTTACCCCAATAACCACCCTAGAATGTTATATAAAGTTCAAATTTCCTTTTTGTTTTTGGTGCCAAAAGTCCTGCCGATTGATTTCTTGCCTAAGAGGAAATTTTGATGAAATTCACTTTTTAGAGGAGCAACTTCATGGGGCCATAACCTTTGATTTGAGTGTCTGATTTTCTATTATTGAATATTGTTGGAAAGCTCTTGAAGAGATCTACATCGCATGAGCCCATTGTAGGTCAGTTTGTCAACTTTTTGATTTCTTTCGGGGCCTCTAAAGTCTTCATATCTGAAAATTGAACCTGCATTGGAGAAATTTCTTAGGACATAAAATTTAATATCTCCCAAACCATGTAGGGTATTTAGGTGATTCTTTCGTGACCAATTTTTTTTTTCAGTTCTGCTCCTTGGGGTAAATTTTTAGGTCCATACAAGCCCATTTAGGCCAACTTACTAAAAATAGTAAGTGACTGTTTTTCACTGTTTTTGACTTCTTACTATCTTACACCCCTTAAGTGCCATTATGGGACTCAAAACAACTAAATAAAATAAGGAAAAATAATTTTTTTTGGCTGATGCAAGATTTCCCTACATCACTAGATGCTCCTGCATAAAAAAATTACATAATTTTTAATATATCTTGAAAAAGGACAACATTTATTTTGAGGCTATGCATGCTATTGGTGGTATTAGGGAAAGTGCAAGAATATGGGTCCACAAAGAGGGGATTTTTATTACAAATAAAAAATTCTAAATAGGTACCCATTCTAAAAAAAGTGAAATACCAACCCAGTTTTTGACCTACAAGTACAAGGTCATGGTAATGTCATGAGAAATAACTGACTTTGGCAATATGACTGATAGTTTTTTTTCAAAATTGCTTTGTAAAATTAAAATCATTATAGATCACAATGTCTAGTTTTCAAATATGTAAATTTTAGTATGATTGTATTATTTTTTTCCATTTTTTAATTAATTTCTAAAGAAACTAGTTCCTAAACTTGAAATGTCAAGTTTTCATAATTTTTAAATTTGTTAATTTTCTTGTAAAAAAATTATGACATCAATCTACAGATAATTATCTATACAATGGAAAAATTCAAAAAATGATTATTTTAGGTCAAATTATGGTGTTCATACACAAGGGTTTTAAAATTTACAACAATTAGGGACAATAAAAAATTAATTAAAAAATATTTAGAAAAAAATTATAAAAAATATCTTCATTAATCTTTAGTTTATTACACATTTTTCCCAAATAAATTAGAAAAATAATTTTATTTAGGTCAAAATATGGTTTCTATACACGTGCATGGTTTGGTCCTAAAATAGTGACTTTTAAAAAGTGGTTTTTATACATGTCTATTAAAAAATATTTTTATCATCTAGGCATTAAAATACATTACATATTTGAAAACTAGACTCAAAATACTAAATTTCATATTACTACAATTTTTGAAGATTCAATGTGTAAGTGCTTCAAATGTTTAGTCCAATAGTGATTTTTTTTTAAAATCAAGAAAACCACTTCCACTTTTTGAACATTTTGTGGACCCAACTTCTTGCACATGCCAATTAGAAACATGTTAAACAATTAGTCGAAGGGTTGGAGTTCCTTTGAGGCTTGATACACATCATTCCAAATACATTAATCTTTATAGATACTCATGATTTATATTGTAACATAATTAAAACATATTTATCTCTCTTGATGACACTACAAAATATCTATATGGTCATCACTACACATATGGCCATGGTTGTTCCAAAATCAATGGGCACTTATACATTAATCATTATAGATACTCATGATTTATATTCTAACATAACTAAAACATATTTATCTCTCTTGATGCCACTACAAAATATCTATATGGTCATCACTACACATATGACCATGGTTGTTCCAAAATCGATGGGGACTTATATTGTGTCTACTAGGTTTGTACCTCTCACTACCACACTAACTTCTAGTTTTAATTTGGAAGTTAGGGACCTCTACATCCTTTGGGTATAGCACTTTATATACCCTCACATTTTATCAACTACAAACATCCATTACTATTACACATTTTGTAGACCTCATCATAAAATAGTTAATACAAAATTTCAATGAGTTGCAACATCAACTTACTTCAATTGAAACTACTTCCACCCAACCACTTATTTCCCCATATTAAAAAATAATACCTTTATAACTACAAGTTATTTCCACTCCCTTACCCACATGGTTGTAGGTGCAATAATTTGAGATATATAATGGTAAGGGATACTAACACACACATGTATCTACCTTCACTAAATTGTGGAGTGATTTTCTATTTTAGGATACATTATTAGAAAAAATCTTCCCATGGTCCCTCAAGGATACCACTCTATACTTATTTTTCCCCCTTCCTTACCATTCAATTAATTATTTAACATGATTAGTAAATTATTTTTTACAACACTTCCAAGATAACAATGGGTCATAGGTCACTCTCACTAAAGTCATCCATTGTAAGCAAGGGAAAATGAAAAGGTTAAATACTTAATTTTTAGTTACCAATATTTATTCTCACAAATTTTTTATGAGCTTCCTAATCATAATGTACAATGATTTTTCATAAATAATCTATAGCCTTCACTATGAGATAAAATATTATTTATGAAGTAGAATTCATTTGTACATCTATACACTACTTTGCATGACTATAAAAAGTCATTTAATCAATATGAAGATTCCTCCTTATTGAATCCCTTTGATTCCCTATTAATTCCTCTTCTTCATCTCAAAATTTTAAAAGAAACATATATTTTCAAAATAATGGTAATATGGTTTTAACACTTCTCAAACACTATATGTTTTTGCTACTATGCCTCAAAGATGTCGATAGTTCTCAAAACTATCAGAGTCTCTCCATATACTCATTTAAAAAATTCTTAAAGAAAATCTAATTTAGTTACTTCCAACTCATCCTCTTTCAATAAATCAACCTCTTCAATCTTCATTTGATCCAAATTACTCTTTTCAATTCTATCAAGGTCCTAGTCAAGATACCAAGCATTGTATGTGTCTTTGATATATCATCCAAGAACACATGTTAATTTTGGTACTCTCCAACTCTTATATGATCCTAACAAGTCTAACAAGTCTATTGTAAAGCCCAACCAAAATATCTAAATTAATTCTAATCCATTCCCAAAGTGTTATACAAAATTTATCATCCTTGCTCCTTGCAAAGCATCAAATTCCCCTCATATTAATAATCCATTCTTCTTATCCCACATGGTAGAAATCATTGATGGTCTTAGGTGTGAACCATTATTAGCCCTATCATATATTTCTCTCTACCCAATGTGCCTAATAGCGTAGAGGATGGACCTCTCTACATTCTTACTCAATTCAAAAAGAGAATCATTAATGCTCAATTATTTTTGACCCTACTATAGAGTTAATGTTATTAAAGAGGAAATTATATATGTCAACTATGTGTATCAAGACAAGTGCAAGGAATCAAAATTATTCATATTAACACATGATGATCTATCTCTCCCCACCTTGGGTTATTTTAGAATCTCTATCTAGGTTGGCCTAAAGTGTCTATATACCTCTTTTTATATCATTCCTACCTCCAATAACTTTCATGTGTAGTTAGGCCACCCATGGATTACTTCTATTAAATTTTTTTCCTATGTTGTATAAAAATGAATTAAGTTCCCACATGACAAAGTTGTGGATATTATACAATGCATTGGATATAAGCCACTTAAAATCAATTGAAAATTTTCCTTATGGTAGTGTCATGATCAAAGCTACTCCTGGAAGAGGTGGATGATACATTAGGTAAAGTAAGATTTGGAGAAATATAATGAGGTGAATTAGGATAGTTCAACATTCCTATTATGAATTAGTTTTTAGACAAATCCAGTGTAGTTCAGATAGAAGTTGTAAATGGTCTATATCATGACATGTTTGAATTGCAAAGACTTGTTCTAACTATGTTACTTGAAAAAAGAGATTGGCTTGTAAAGCTCATAAGACTCTTTACAACACTCAATATAACTTTAGAGCATGTAGCACAATCAAAAGAGGTTTTAACAATAGATTTTATGTTTTTTGAGTTTTAAAATGTTTTTTCTTTTTCACTAAGGTTTAAAGTGTAAGAGTGTTGGGTTCATCAAAATGTAATATATTAAATTGATTTTGACAGAGGAAGTAACTTTTACTGTCAAGAATCATCTTTCTATATTAACATTAGAATGAATCAAACAATTTGATTTATAGTTTGATAAATCCTTTTTAATATTTAAAATACGAAATTTGAATTAGATATTACAATTCCAATATAAAATATTCAATTACAATAAATTGTCTAAAATATTTATTTTTGTAATTTAAAAAAAAAACCTAATTTTTATAGATAAGGAAAATATAGGTCTTAAAGATGATTTTGTAGCTTTTAGCAAGTCTCAGCCATGGAAAACAATACGTAACATAAATGTCCTCACTACATGTAATCTTGAACAAACATGAAAATAAAACACATAATACCTCAAAACTTGTGCCTACACACAAAGAGGAGATCACAGACCCACTATATATAAAATATATTTAAATAACAAAAAATATTGAAATATGTAATAGAAAATACCACTAACAAGAACCAAGGAATAAATAATAGAAAAGGAATAAATATCACCTATATTTTTATTTCTTCTAACTTGGATACCTACACACAGAGAAAAAGAGGAAAATGTTTGGGTGAATGTTTAGGGATTTTCCTTAGTCAAACCTCATTTTTAGTGTTTCCATATCCATAGACAACCAAGATTGATTTGATAAAAAAATTAATAAAAATGAGGTATTGATTAATATTGATAAAATACAATTCAAAAGATTTAGATAATAGATTTAAATATAGAGTGCTAACACCAAGTATATATAACTACGTGCATAGAAAAATATAACAATAAGGAGACAACAAAATAATATATCTCTCACTAGGAAGTTGGAAACATCCAAAGTGAATTATAAAGCTATAATATAGTTTTCTTGATCAATCTCATCACCAATAAATGACAGGAAAAGTGTTGAAGGAGTATTGTTACTTCAAAACCTATAAAACTTCAAGAAAGTTGTAGAGACAAAGCCAAAAATATAGTGTGGGAATTTGAGAGAGAGAATGAGATATTATTTTGCAAAATAGTAAGTTGTAACTTTTCTACCAAGTGCAACTACCACACAAGAGTATTGCATTCAAAATATTCTATGGAATGTAATTTTACAAAAGACACTTGAATTGTGATTTTCCATGGGACATTAATGTGTCACATAAATGTCTACACCTAACACTCTTGTCTAGGAAAAATGGACTCAAAAACCTATGATCATCATAGATTTTTTAGACAAGAGATATTTTGGTGTCAAAATTTTATATTTAAACTATTTCTAAATCATGAATCAAAAGGAAGGATATTATATAGTGTGAAATTGCAAGGTATGCAATTTCCAACACTACAATAGGTCTCATAATTACCTCTATGTATTGCAATTTTTTTCTATTTGAAAATATATTCCCACACATTCCTACCTAATAAAAATAATTTTAATTATTATTTTAAAAAATGCACTATGTTTTATTATAAGATGTTTTAATGAATTGTCATATGTTAAACTAGTTATTCTCAAAATAATTTATCATATTATCGTAGTTATGATGATCTTAGAATAAATATTTTCTAGGTAACTAATTTCTACCTCTAGTAGTTAATATTATATCCCACAGTTAGGGTTGTAGCATGCCTATGACCAAGGTTGTAGAAAATTTACAACCAAGACTATAGCCTCCTTGTAGCTATGTAGTTGTGTTAATCTATCTCTACAACTAACGATGAAACTCAATGAAAGTAAGGAAGAAAGTCTGAGAAAGTTATATAATGCCTATTTTCTAGTAGGATAGATAGGAATAATTATAGAATAATAAATATAATTTAACCATGGATCCTTATAGTTTTCAATAAACTACTCTTTCATGCATGAATTGAAATTTCCTAGAGAACTTGTGTTCTTTAATTGCTTCAAACTTGTCTCTTAGTTTTATTGTTATTTATAGAATAAAAAGTACTCTTATACAATAGGGAATGACTAGAAAAGTGTATTGTTTGTTGTTAAGAATCAATAAATTCATCAAACAAAATATAAATGTATATATTATGCAACCCAAGATATCTAGGGATTGGATTTTCTTCATGAATGTAATAGATTTTGTGACATGATCTACAATGTGTTATCATGGAATCTAGCAACACTCGATTCACAGATAACCCCTTAAGAAACTTGTCCATTTCATAGTTTTGTGATGTTCAAGCCTGTAAAACAAGGTGAATTTCAATTCACCTTGATGTACGGTACAAAAATTCAAACAGTTTGTTTGAGTGTTCCCCCTCGTCCATCTTTTGAAGAGCTTCGAAATGAGTATCTTCATCAGCTCTCAACCTTTGGGAGTTGGTTAAATTGTGAAACATGTCAGAGTGCTGAAAATCAACACTCCTAATTTTTTTCCTAAACTATGAATTGTACAAGCACTAATTTTTCAGCGCTAGTGCATTTTTCATTCAAGATAGTTTTATATGCACAAGCGGTGATTTTCATCGCTCGTGCATATATTTCTCCATTATGTCCACCTTCATCAATGCAAAATCCAAGTTGCATTAAATACTCTTTTTGATGACTTGATTTAAGTCAATTTAGACTAATAATTTTCATTCTAACTCATCTTTCTCTCCCTCCCTATGTGCTGGTTGACATCCAACTTCACAGTAGATCAATGTCTTCAAGGTTTTTTGTGATTTTCAAGCTAGGGCTTTGCATTTTTAATAGGTGAGTCATTGCTCCTCCTTCATCGAGTTTATTTCTATTAGTTTTTTAAACTCTATAGATTCTTGATTAAATGTCGCCATTTGCATTTCTCATATATTAGGGCTTGATCTCTTCCTTTTTATAAATATTCTTTCCTCTTTTAATATCGTGCCCTACACTTCATTTTTTGTTTTGAGCATTTTTCTTTGTGCCCTTGGTTTGTATATATCCACACTTTTCTCCTTAGGCTTTTTTCCACAATTCTTCAATAATGGCTCTCAAATATACATCGATGGAATTGTTTGTCTTAAGCATGAATGCCACAGCCTCCCATATTTTTTCGTGTTATCTTCCTTGATGTTCAAGTGATGATTTTCAATGCTTGAACACCAATGACCTTGCCTCCTATTTCCAAGGTGGCTAAAATTATCGCCGTTATGTTTGGTGATTATCAAACTCCAATTGTTTGAGCGGTGATTTTCACCGCTTGAATATCTAGCCTTCTTCACACCAAAATTTCATAGTGGTGAAACTTAATGTCATTTCACTTCAATGATTTTCACAACTCCACATGTAGGAGCAGTGAAAATCACCACTCCTACATGGTGTGCACTTTAAATTACATGCGAAAGCAGTGTTTTTTTCCACTTTGACATCCAAATTCAAAAGCGAGAGATCTACAAAGAAGGATATGCTCGAGCACTAATTTTCAACGCTCAAGCATGATATTGGGCTTTCCTCCAAATGTAGAGGTGTTGGTTTTACCTGCCTTTAAACTTCATTTTTTTCTAAGTGAGAAGACATGTCAAGGCGCTAATTTTCAATGCCTTGACACTTTTAACATATCACATGTAGAATACTCTGGAATCACTCTGCTTGCACTCTGAGCCTTGTTTCTTCACCCATGCTTTTTTTTCTATTCCAAATTTCTCGTTTCACACTTGCTCCAAATTTCTTGCTTGCCTCATGCTTCCCAATGCTATAGTTTTTCCTAACATTTGTTGATTCACCATCCTTGTAGTTTCTCTCTAGATCTCATCAAAGTGATCCCAAAGGTGGTATCCTTTGATCCTGGTTCTTCTAGATGACAACAAAGAAGCCTCCATCATCTTCTAAGAAATAAGGAAAAATGAAATACAAATACCAAGGTGTCTTTCCACCTATAATAGTGATCTTAAAGGTGGACGAAATCAAGGACACCAAAGTTGGTCTTTAGGATCTTGAAGACTTTGTAAAAAGAACTGAACGAAAGCCCTTGGAAGATAGCTTGGGAGCCATTTTCCATAGAAACTTTCATCTGGTGTCCACATTCCCGACATCTACTCATTATAAAAATTTCATTCTCCAGGTTGCATCCCACTACATCCGAGAGAGTAGAAGTGTAATAGACTCCTCTAGACAAGTGATGATGAGACTAGACCCTAAATTCTTTGACATTGTTTTTAGAGTTCCCTACATGGAACAATATAGAAATATTTGAATGCAACAGGCACAAGAGGTTTATGATGTAGATCCAACTAAGGCTAAAAATTTGATTAACAACCAATGGTTGAAAACACCTAGGCCCACTATCTCAAGATGGTCGAAGAGGCTTCCTCAAAGTGATTTCAAAGAGGATGCTAGGGACATGATTACTCTCTTGAGTAGGGTTAAAGGATTGCATGAGTCATCTCATTTTCACGAGTGGATGTATGAATACATTCAGATCATTAGGAGAAATAAAGCTCATATTGATTGGGTAAGCCAAATTAGTGATGAAATTCATGAGAAATTGATAAATGTGCCCAAAACTTTGAAGTTTTACATGAATTCTTATTTGGTGTATGCTGCTGCTATGATGAGGCAATTCCCAAGGTTATCTATAAAGGGAAACCAACATTTTGTACTTGTATATGAATAATTTTATCAATTGAAACTAAAAGAAAGTCTTCATCATTTCAGGAGGGTCATAGATGCATTCTTTGCACCTTTACTATTTAGTTTTGATCCAACTCTCAAAAAGAAGAGGGTGTCAAATGAGGCATACAAAGTGGTGAGTAAGGTTAGTTGTATATTTTTTCAATTTCTAACTTTCACTTATATGAGGGTAGGCTGCTATACTGGGTGCCTTTACATGTTGCCTAGATATCCCTCAGATAAATGGATACTCATGGATCTGTGTAGACAACTAATATTAGTTCACAAGGAACACATAAGAATTCACAAACCAGGTTTCAAGTTCCCACTGACAATTGGGAGGTATACTATTCAAAGTGTACAAAAGGAAAAATCAATCTATACAAAGATGCATATCATAACTATTAGGACATACAAGTATAGATTTGATTTTGATTACTGAGATGTGAAGAGGAAATTGAAGAAGGATAACATGCATGTCTATCATTTTGAAGATATGTGGATTGATTGCAAGGATGAAGAAGACAACCACACAATGGAATTTTGTAGGCTAATAGTTGATAAAATCAAAGAGCTGGGTGTGGCTGATCTACTAGAGGATTTCCAAGATCCTGGTGACATCCTAAACTCTACCTATGAAGAAGATGAGATTGATAAAAGGCCCTTACCTCTGATTCAATGGTTAAAAAAGGAAAGCATCTCTATTAGGGAAAGGCTTGGTCCCATCTTGTACAACACAATAGAATGGTTGCATAAGCACAATTTCCAAATGAAAGATTTTAAGACTGAATTAGAAGGAGAAGTACCAGGAGTAGAAACTAGTCAACAACCAAAACTCTGCTCAAAGAAAAAATAAGTGGCTATTCTCTCTTCTTCATGAAGAGGTCCTAGAATCGAGTTCATCGTTGGCAAGAAAGTTATGCAAGATGTTGAAGAAAAAGAAGCAACAAAGTCTGAACCCACACATGCAATAGGAAAAGAGGTTGCTTTTGAGGAACAAACTTCCAAATAAGGAGGAAACAAAAGCGGAGAATTTGAAGAAGAAGAGTCTGCATTAGAAGAAGAGTCCATAGAAGAAGAGGAATCTAAAAAAGATGAAGGGCAAAAGGAAGGTAATGAAGAGGAACTTGGGCATGATGATGAACAAAAACTATCTCTTCATGAGAACATTGTTGAAAATCTTCCCCAAACGTCATTGCCTATAACTTCAAATGTTCCTCATACACCTCCCAATTCTAACACTGCACTTCCTCTTCCTACATTACCTCCTCCCACATCTACCATACATGTAGTAGAAATTTCTCATCCCCTTGTAGCATCAATCATTCTTGCCACTCATCTCACAGTTTCAAATATACAAACTATTGATATCTAGTCAAGCTCTTGGTCATCAATCCCCAGTTTGTCATCTCCATCTTTTGATATTTCATCTGAATCTGAATTTGAGAGATTTATGAATGAATATTTGCATAGTCAACTTGGTGTGCAATCTACTAGAGCAATCATGATAGATACTACCCCAATTGTTACCATACCAGTCATTTATACAAAAGTGGTTGTGACAAAAGAGTTGACGGTGAGTCAAGAAGCATATACGTCCTCTCTTCCTCCTTGGTTAGTCTGTCAAGTATCAAAATGAAAGAAACAAATTATCTCTCCAAAAGAGCTAGATCTTGAAGAGATAGCTCCTCCAAAAGCCAAGGGCACGAAAAAGGAAAAGGTACATTCAAGGCTTCATATTGATAAGACTGGTCATAAGGTTGTAGAAATTGGTCTACCCCCATAAGAGGAAGGAGATGTAAACATGGAGGACTACATAGTCACGGGAGTCCAACTCAAAAAAGTGACAAATGAAAGTGCCAAGGAAGATGCACAAATAGTCCTAGATGCTTTGGAAGGATGGTTTGAAAAAAGGAACAGGCTTGAAACATGTATAAGTATAAGGTCAATCATAATGCAGCTATTTTGAGGAAACCTGTAGGATCTTTAGGAAATGTAAAACCTTTGGCTATGATAAGTGATGAGGACCTAGCAGTGAAAAAGGTGAAGAAGTTTACCTCTAAAGGTAAAGCATTGTATGATTTCATTGATGAAATTATAGAACATGGTTCACAAGTTATAATTGATGCAAATGATAAGGTCACTTAGATAGCCAAGCTAAAGTCAAAGCTTGATAAGTAAGAATTGTGCCTCCACTTTCTAAGAGGAGAGATTACATCTCACACAGCTGTGGTTGAAATCAAGGTTGTGTAATCTATTGATTGAAGTGAATAAGGTTTCCAGTATCTTATTGTGATCTTGGATATTGTTATTTTTTATCTCTATCTTGTTTAGATCTACATTCTAGCAGATAGAAGGTATACACGATTATTGAGGGCTCAAGGAGTAGCATATACACTTTTTGAAGACTTGTTGCAACATAATTCTCCACCTACTCCTCTGCAAGTAAAGTCACCGTTGAAGCACATAGCAAGTTATCCTCCCTGAAGGATAATATCTCCTCTTCCAAGTGAATTCTTTGTTTACCACATGCATCTAGTTCAAGTATTTGTTGTGCAACAAGTCATGGCTATAGCACCTCCAGGACTGTGGGGAAATTCTTTCAGTCCCCTTTGTTTGGCTGCACCTTTGTAGGAACTTCCACGTGTTTCGAGAAAGAATCTTCAAAAGTTTCTAGGTGACAACAAACAACATACCGATGAACACATTTCTACCTTCTATATCATTTGTGGTGTTCTCAACATAGAGCATGAAAATGCTTCTGTAAGATTGTTCATCAAATATATCCAAAGGGTTACTACCAAATGGTTCTATACTCTTCCAACTACTTCAATCACCAACTGGGCCACTCTTCCTACCAATTTTGAAGAAATATTCAAACCTATTGAAGATGCACGCACCTTGTTGGCACAACTCACAACTATGTGGAAAGAGGCCCATGAACCCATGAGTGAGTTCGTGGCTAAGTTCAACAAGCTGGTGACATGAATCCCAAACAATGTAAGACCAACATATCATAATTTGAAGTGTTTTTTTTATCAATACACAACTCCTCAAAGTAAGTTTTTTCTTGTGTAGGGAAAATCTTGCCAACGTTGAAGTAGCTCAACAATTAGATACCAGACTTGAAGATGATATGATCCTTGCTGGAGAAATAAGGATGAACACCAACACCAACAAAAGGATGCAAGCATCAGGATCTTCAACATCTAATGCCAATGCTCCTAATGCCAGTTTCAACTTCACTAATCCCATGGTCCAAAGGCTAGCGAATGAAATCTTGGCTTTGAAAAAACAAGTTTCCAACAACAATACCTATAAGGACGTGCCAAGGAGGAATTTTACCAACTATGTTGGAAACATAAATTAGAATCATCCTCCAACACCGCAAGGAAGAATTGCACTTGAAGGTCCACCTACTAGTACTGTCATAGGATACTATGAGGTTGAACAAGATGAATATGCATGAATAGATTATCCTATGGAAGAAAGTGCTGATCTCTTTCAAGATGAAGAAATAGAATTAGCTGGAAACTCCAACATTGGGTACTTACAAATGGAAAATGAAATTGATGAGGAGGAACTAGTGATGGACACGTACACTATTTTTATGTGGCAAAAACTAAATTAGCTTGATAAAGATCAAGTTGCAGCTCCACTAGAAAAGGAGAAGCTGCCAGTTACTATTTCCAAAAGAGGGTCTCCTCTCCCTTGGAAACCAAAGAAAGTAGCAAACCAACAAGTGCTCCCCATCCTCCTCTGTCAGTTCCCACTATTCCCAAAGCCAATCTCCCAATTCCGAAGACTAGTGTGCCATTTATTAAACCTATCAGTGAAGTTACCTCATCTACTTTACAAAATTATTTCTAGACTTTTGACATTATTGACCATGCTAAGAAAACTAAGGGCCAAATATCTGAGGCTGAGTACCTCAAAGCCAATCTTGACCAATTTGATAGGCTTGTCAAGTTCGTGAAAGATAAAGGAATTACCCCAAATTAGGATCCACCTCTTGATGTTCCTACTACTCCAAATCCCCAGATGCCACATAATAACCTTGTTTCTACACCTCCAGTTGTATCTAGGAATATTGATCCATTCTTTATTTTTTTATTGGTCAATGGTTTTAAATTAAGCAAGTGTGTTATAGATTCAAGTGCATCAGATAATGTGATGCTAGCTAGGGTAGCTACTGCCTTAGGCTTGAATTCAACCAAAACCTTTAGCCGTTGTTTCTCCATGGAGAAAAAACAAGTACCCTTGATCAGTCAGATCAAAGATGTGCAGTACGCATTTGCTGCGTACCCAGAAAAGAAAATAAAGATGATGGTTCTAGTAGCTAACATGCCAACATCTTACAAAATCTTCCTTGGATGCAATTTTTGTTGAAATGATGGATGGAAAATGCCCCTGAAGTTGTTTCCTTCAAGAGGACCTTTGCCAAGAAGAAATTCAACCATACAAAAAGTGTTACAACTAAGGGCATGCAAATAGAGATTTCTTTTGATATCTAGAATATGATAAAAGATTGAGATAAGTTCTAGAAAAGACAACTAATCTTCTAGAAGGAATCTTATCTCCTACAAACATGGAAGGGGGAATTACCCCATTATTTATGATTTATCTAATAATGCAACCTAGGAATAAATTAATGCAAGATCTAAGTTAACTTATGCTAGTGTAATAATTAAGTAATTGCACTAACAATTTATATAAGGATGTTGGAGGTGAACTGAGCATAGACATATTTGAAGCCAGGATACTTGTGAAAGACATGATGTAGAAGTTGATTCTTGAAAAGGAATCAAAATTTTCAATTACTCAATCCAATGATCCAAGAGCTCAAATTCTATTTGAGTCTTTAGGTGTTGGAACATATTACCTACAAACATAAGATGTTGGTGAGTCTTCAAAAAGACATGAGTTGGAGAGCGATGATTCTTCATCATGTTGGAAAATTTTCCTCAACTTTACTGACATGAAACTCCTAAAAGAGAAAAATCGGTGAGACCCTCTAGAAATATTACCGACTAGCAGTTGTGTTCAAAGATTAAAAGTTGCTGAGACTTTGGTTTTGTCTTGCTGATGGGAGTCATCAACAAGACATGGCTATCACTGTGAGTTTCCCATCTCATTCCATCATGGCAGATCTCTTGCCGATGGGTTGGTTCTAGTTGGTTATCGGGGAGACTCTTGGTGATGAGTGGCATCGGGGAGAGGCATGGACATTTAGAATGACTCATTCCGACAGTGTATGTCTCGCCGATGGTTTTACACATGAATGACATTGGAGTGACATGAAGGCTCGATAAGAGTATAAGAAATAGTGTTTCTCTCATCGACATATTAGCATTTGGTATAAGCTCTTGGTGATAGTGTTGGTCTCGTTGACAAGTCTGTGTTCAGTGAGAACTCTTGCTGATGGATGTGGTCTCACTGATAGGTTCGCATTCAGTGTGAGCTCTTGCCGATAGTGTTTCTCTTGCCGACAGGCTGGTGCATTCGGTATGACCTCCTAGCGATAGCGTTGGTCTCTTTGACTATTCTATGTTAGGTATGATGTCGACGATAGCGATGGTATTTCTGATAGTTCTGCAATGGACATTAGTAAGAAGTCTTTCCGATAGAGTGGGTCTGGCCGATGGATTTGCATTCGATATGATTCTTGCTGATAGAGTAAGTTTGGGTGACAAGTTTGAATTCACTATGACTCTTGCCAATGGTGGTGACTCTTGCTGATAAGGACATTCAGGCATTTTGGCATCGGGGATACATGATCTAGTGTCTCACTGACATGCGATTCCAGTTGAACATTTGATTGAACAAATTTCTAATGTGGTGTGTTCTAAGCCAATGAGAGAAGCAAAATGAGAACCATTGGAAGTTGAACAGTTACAACTTTTCTGTTGTGGAAAATGAACAGACCATGAGCAGAATGTGCCTCAAGCTTACTGACATGAAACTCCTAAAAGAGAAAAATTAGTGAGACCCTCTGGAAGTCTTACTGACTAGCAGCTATGTTCAAAGATTAAAAGTCATTGAGACTTTGGTTCTATCTTGCCGACGAGAGTCATCGGAAAGGCATGGCTATCGCTATGAGTTTCCCATCTCATTCCGTTGTGGCAGATTTCTTGTCGATGGGTTGGTTCCAGTTGGTTATCAGGGAGACTCTTGGTGATGATTGGCATCAAGGAGAGGCATGAACATTCAAAATGACTCATTCTGACAGAGTATGTCTCGCCAATGGTTTTGCATAGGAACGACATCAGAGTGACATGAAGGCTTGATAAGAGTCTAAGTGATAGTGTTTCTCTTGCCAAAAGATTAGCATTCGGTATAAGCTCTCGCCGAAAGTGTTGGTCTCATTGATAGGTCTGTGTTCGGTGAGAACTCTTACCGATGGACGTGGTCTTTCCAACAGGTTTGCATTCGGTGTGAGCTCTTGCCGATAGTGTTTCTCTCACTAACAGTTTGTGCATTCGATATGATCTCTTGGCAATAGCGTTGGTCTCTCCAACTGTTCTGTGTTCGGTATGATGTCTTGCTGATAGCGATGGTCTTGCCAATAGTACTGCAATGGACATCGGTGAGAAGTCTTGCTGATAGAGTGGGTCTGGCTGATGGCTTTGCATTCGATATGATTCTTGCTAATAGAGTGAGTCTAGGGGACATGTTTGAATTTGATATGACTCTTGTCGATGGTGGTGACTCTTATCGATAAGAACAGTTGCGCATTTTGGCATCGGGGAGACATGATCTAGTGTCTCACTGACATGCGATTCTTGTTGAACATTTGACCGAACAACTATCTGACGTGGTGTGTTCTGAACCAATGAGAGAAGCAGAATGAGAACCGTTGGAAGTTGAAAAGTTGTAACTTTTCTATTGTGGAAAACGAACAAGCCGTGAGGAGAATGGATTACACTTTGCAATGGTTGACAATGGTGAACAGTGTGAGATAACGATGTGTTGCTCGATTGAACATAGATTGATCTGAGTGAATTAATTGGATGTTTTCAGAGAGCATTGTAAGATTACTATTCTGTACAAGATTGATCAGTAAATGATGCTACTGTAAAATTGACATCAAAAAGTGAAGTCGATATCTATATGTAATATTCTTTATTGTAATACAAAGAGGCTTTTCTTGGTGTGGTGGGTTTTTTCTCCCATAAGGGTTTTCCCACGCAAATTTGGTGTCTAATTGTGTATGGTCATTTCTCTATTCTATTATTCTTTTCATGTGTATCTTATTGAATTGTAATTGGAAAAATTTAAAGTCCTATTTGTATTCTTCCCTGAGGTTTTGGTGTTAGGAGAGTTTGTTCTGCACCTAAGCTTTCCTTACAAGTGGTATCAGAGCCTGGCCAGTTGTGTTATGCTTGTGGGTATGTTGGGTTTTTTGTGTTAATTTTGTTCAGTTGGAGTCTTGGAGAAGTCTGGTAATTTAAATTACAGATTAAGATGGAAAGCATGTCAGGAAAGATTTAAATTGAGAAATTCAATGGCAACAATTTTGAGTTGTGGAAACTCAAAATGGAAGATCTGTCGGTTGATCATGATCTTTTGCTGCTGTGTCTAGAACGTAGCCTACAGGAATGAAGCAAGAGGATTAGGACCTTGCAGATCAAAAATCAAAAGGCCTGATAAGGCTCTGTTTAGTAGACTCTGTTCTTCTAAATGTTCATGAAGAAAATACTGGGAGCTATTTATCAAGGCAAGTCCTTGGTGAATAAGTTGTTCTTGAGGAAGAAGCTGTACTCTATGAAAATGTAGGAAGGATCATTTGTTGCTGATCACTTGAATGCTTTCAACATGCTAATTGCTCAGTTAGCATCTGTGGGTGTGAAGATTGATGAAGAAGATCGTTGTATGCTGCTGTTATGTTCTTTTCCAGATTCTTGGGATCACTTGGTGATGGCTATTGGGAGTACTACTTCCTTTTTTAAGATGGAAGATATTGTTGATTCTTTGTTATCAGAAGAAATGAGAAGAAAATCTTCTGAAATGTCGAAGGAGGCTCTTGTTGTTCGAGGCAGATCGAAAGAAAAATGCAAGAAGGACAAGAAGTCCAAATCCAAATTAGAGGGGAGATCAAAGTCTCCTAGTAAGAATTCCAAGGTGAAGTGCTGGAATTGTGGGCAACCTGGTCATGTCCGAAAGGATTGCAAAGAGGAGAAAAAGAAGAAGTATTCTTCCGACAATGATTCTTCTCAAAGTGATGTAGACACTTTCATTGCATCCTTGGCTACACATGCATCAAATGATGTCTGGATAATTGATTCTGGACCATCTTTCCACATGAAATCTCATAGACACTGGTTCACTAAGTATGAAAAATACGATTGTGGAAGGGTGTATTTGGCAAGCGATTCATCGCTGGAAATAGTTGGCCGTGGAAGAGTCAGAATTCAATTCCCTAATTGAAGAGTGAAGGGAATCAATGATGTGATGCATATACTAGGTTTGGTTTGAAATTTAATTTTTGTTAGTAAGCTAAATGATATTTGAGTGCAAGTCACATTCTCTAGAAATGGCTGCAAGATGACTAGAGGCTCAATGGTGCTAGCTAGGGGTGCTTGTATTGGTACCTTTTATAAGTTGGATGCACATGCTGTGCAATGAAATAGTGTCTCTGTAAAGTCACAGAAGGCTTCTCATGAAGAAAAGGAGGAAAAAGTTCCTAATAGTGCAAACTTTGTGGAAGTTAAACTTCCAGCAGAAAAGACTATGCTCTAGCATCATAGGCTTGGCCACATTGGTGAAAAAGTTTTAAAAACATTGAAAAATAAAAAACTGGTTGAAGGTTTTGATGATTGTAACCTTGAATTCGAGTTTTGTGAACATTGTATATATGGTAAACAACACCATGTTTCATTTTACTCCAGTCCTCACAAATCTTTTGGTTTACTTGATTATATACATTTTGATGTTTTTGGTCCAGTAAATGTTCCTTCTTTGTCTAAATCAAGATATTATGTATCATTCATTGATAATTATTCAAGAAGGGCATTAATTTATTTTTTGAAAAGTAAATCAAAAGTGTTCAGTTGTTTTAAGGAATTAAAAACCTTGTGGAAAATCAGACTGGAAGAAAAATAAAATGTTTAAGGACTGACAATGGCGGTGAGTTTTGTTCTAATGAATTCTAAAGGAACTGTAAAGATCATGGGATTAAAAGACATAAAACTACACTCTACACTCTGCAACAAAATGGAGTTGCTAAAAGGTTCAACAGGATAGTGATGGAAAGAGCATGAAGTATGCTAAGTAGTGCTGGCTTGGAGGAGAAGGTCTAGGCCGAGGCAGTTGCAACAACATGTTATTTAATAAACCATTCTCCTAATTCTGCTCTTGTTGAGAAAATAGCTTTGGAATCATGGTTTGGAAAGAAACCCTCTCTAAGACACATTCGTGTCTTTGGCTGTGAGGCATATGCATATGTGCCGAATAAAAAAAGGTCTAAATTAGAAAAAAAAGGCTGTTAAATGTATTTTTATTGGTTATAGTGTTGGCATAAAAGGATACAAGCTTTGGAATCCTGATACAAAGAAGGTTATATACAACATAAGTGTTATTTTTCATGAGCTAAAGCCTTCTACTTTAGATCTGCAATTAGAGACAAAATCAAAAAATAAAAAGGATGTAGTTGAAATTCCTCCAACACCAGATAAAGAGGAACTGAAAATTCAAAATGTACCTGAAACTGAGGAGAGCTCAAGTAGTTTTGAGAGTTCTCAAGAAGAATATCAACCTCAACCTTAGCCTATGAGGAGGTCAACATGTGAAAGAAAGCAACCTAATAGGTATGGGTTTTCTTTGTTGGATTCTAATTATGCCTAGATGCTTTAATTTCTAGCACTAATGAGCCTAGGACTGTGCAAGAGGCATTTAGAATGTCTGATTCAAACTCTTGGTTGGAAGCCATGAATGAAGAAATGACATCATTAGAAAAGAATGATACTTGGAGTTTGGTGCCCTTTCTCGAAGGCAGAAAAGTTGTTGGCTGCAAATGGGTATTTAAAAAGAAAATAGTTTTGGATGGCAGTGTGGAAAAGTATAAGGCAAGATTGGTTACGAAGGGGTATTCCCAGGTAGAGGGAATTGATTATGGAGAATTTTTTTCTCTTGTAGCTAAGCTAACGTCTATCATATTTCTTTTGTCACTTGCAGCAACGTATGCCTTAGAGATTGAACAGATGGGTGTGAAGACAAAATTTCTTCATGGTGATCTTGAAGAAGAAATTTATATGTCCCAGCCTGAGCACTTTGTGGAAAAAGGTAAAGAAAATTTGGTTTGCAAGTTGAAAAAATCTCTATATGGATTAAATTTTTTTCCTAAAATGTGGTACCAAAAGTTTGACACTTTTGTTTTGTCATTGGGATTTGTAGGATCAAAATCTGATCATTGTGTGTGCTACAAAGCTGAAAATGATCGTGTTCTTATTATTTCTCTCTATGTTGATGATATGTTGTTCATAGGCAATAGTAAGTTAATGATTTCTGATCTAAAATATCATTTGTCTGCAAAGTTTGAAATGAAAGATCTTGGTGCAACCAAGTATATTCTGGGAATGGAAATAATAAGGGATAGGAATAGTAGAAAACTTTGGCTCAGTCAGAGTAAGTATATTAATACTGTTCTAGAGAGATTTTGTATGACTGATTGCAAGTAGTTAGTTGTTCCAGTTTTGCAGGGAACAAAGCTATTTGTTGAAGACTATCCAAAATCTCCTACTAAGATAGAGGACATGACCAGAGTGCCTTATGCTAGTGCAGTTGGAATTTTAATGTATGCAATGGTCTATACAATGCTAGACATTGCCCAAGTAGTGAGAGTACTTAGTCATTTTATGGAAAGTCCTGGAAGGATACATTGGGATGCTGTGAAAAGAATGTTTAGATATCTAAAGGGAACTTCAAAATATGCTTTGTGTTACCATGGGAATTTGGTTGAATCACAGAGGACTCTTAGCATTTGAGGCTATGTGGAGTCTGATTGGGCAAGGGACATTGACAGTAGAAGATCCACCAATGGATATATTTTCATGATGAATGGTGGTGCAGTTAGTTGGATGAGTAAGTGGTAGGTTGTAGTCACTTTTTCCACTATAGAGGAAAAATACATGGCAGCAACACATGCTTGTAAAGAAGCAATATAGTTAAAACATTTGTGTTCTAACATTGGGTTTGATGCAGGGATAATTACAATTTACTGTGACAATCAGAGTGCTATTTGTTTGGCAAAAAATCCTACTTTCCATGCTAGGATGAAACATATTGATGTGCAGTAACATTTTGTATGAGATATGGTGGAGGATGGAAAGGTCTCTTTAGAAAAAGTGGATACTTTGGAAAATGTTGCAGATGCATTGATGAAGCTAGTGAGCACAAACAAGTTTAGGTGGTGTGCTAGTTCGATGGGTCTTAGTGCCCATGAATTTTAGTAGTTTTGTTGTGCTCTGGAGGTGTTAGTAAGATCTTCGTCAAGTGGGAGATTGTTGGAAAATGTGCCTCAAGCTTACTAACATGAAACTCCTGAAAGAGAAAAATTGGTGAGACCCTCTGGAAGTCTTACCAACTAGCAGCTGTGTTCAAAGATTAAAAGTTGCTGAGACTTTGGTTTTGTCTTGCCGATGGGAGTCATTAGCAAGACATGGAAATCACTGTGAGTTTCCCATCTCATTCTGTCATGGCAGATCTCTTGCCGACGGGTTGGTTCCAGTTGGTTATCAGGGAGACTCTTGGTGACGAGTGGCATCTGGGAGAGGTATGAACATTCAGAATGACTCATTCTGATAGAATATGTCTCGCCGATTGTTTTACATATGAATGACATTAGAGTGACATGAAGGATCGATAAGAGTCTAAGCTATAGTGTTTCTCTCCCTGATAGATTAGAATTTAGTATATGCTCTCGCCGACAGTGTTGGTCTTTTCGACAGGTCTGTGTTTCATGAGAACTCTTGCTAATGGATGTGGTCTCGCCGATAGGTTTGCATTCAGTGTGAGCTCTTTTCGACAGTGTTTCTCTTGTTGACAGGCTGGTGCATTCTGTATGACCTCTTGGCAATAGCGTTGGTCTCTCCAACTGATCTGTGTTTGGTATGATCTCTCTCCAATAGAAATGGTCTTGCCGATAGTTCTGTAATGGACATCGGTGAGAAGTCTTGCCGATAGAGTGGGTCTGGCTGATGGCTTTGCATTCAATATGATTCTTTCCAATAGAGTGAGTCTGGGCAACAGGTTTGAATTTGATATGACTCTTGCCGATGGTGGTGACTCTTTCCGGTAAGGACAGTTAGGCATTTTGGCATCGAGGAGACACGATCTAGTGTCTCACTGACATGGGGTTCCAGTTGAACATTTGACCGAATGACTATTTGACATGGTGTGTTTTGAGCCAATGAGAGAAGTATAATGAGAACCATTGGAAGTTGAATAGTTGTGACCTTTCTGTTGTGGAAAATGAACAGGCCGTGAGCAGAATGGATTACACTCTGCAATGGTTGACAATGGTGAATAGTGTGAGATAACGATGTGTTGTAAGCTCAATTGAACAGGAATTGATTTGAGTGAATTAATTGGATTTTTTCAGAGAGCATTGTAAGATTACTATTCTCTAAAAGATTGATCAGTAAATGATGCTGCAATAAAATTGACATCAGAAAGTGAAGTCGATCTCTATATGTAATTTTCTTTACTGTAATACAAAGAGGCTTTTCTTGGTGTGGTGGGTTTTTCTCCCGTAAGGGTTTTCCCACTTAAATTTGGTGTCCAATTATGTATGGTCATTTATCTATTCTGTTATTCTTTTCATGTGTATCTTATTGAACTATAATTGGAAAAATTTAAAGTCCTATCTGCATTCTTCCCTGAGGTTTTTGTGTTAGGAGAGTTTGTTCCGCACCTAAGCTTTCCTTACACATCAACAACAAATGAGTCATCAATAGATGATTTTTCTATCTTAGATCGTGAAACTTAAACAAATGATGAAGATACAAATTTTAATATTGTTAGTCTTGGTGACCCAAATGGTGTTTGGTTACTCAAGTTCAATGGAAGTTGCTCTTCCACTGGTTCTAGAGTGGGAACAATCTTCATTTCGCCTAGAAGAATTTTTTTCCCTTTCTCTTTCAAATTGCAGTTTGACAACACTAATAACACTGCCGAATATGAAGCTTTGTTATTATGTAAGGTCTAATAATCTCATTTACTAATTATATCCCTTAGTTTCCAAAATAATTTAATAGAATAAAATAATTATAAAAGGGTGAGGAATAAGAGGAATAATTAAATTTATTTCATCACTATATTCAAATGGAATAACATACATCAATGAATCAAAGCATATCAAAACAAGGTTTTGCGTTTACAAGATTTAGCTGTATAGGCTTACCCAAGATTTATCATATCAACAATGCATGTAAATTCAAATACTGTAATGCAAATTAAGGAAATAGCAAGATCATAAATGAAACCACAAAGAACCATAACACAAATATTTTCATGAGTGGAGAATACTCATATGGATGAAAAACTACTCGTAAAAATGCATCATTGGCTTAACAAAATACCTCACTAGGGGAGCCTTACTGGCTACAGAATCTCACTTGTTACGAGATGCCTTACTAGTAATGATACAAAATGCATCTCTGGCAATGATCATACTGTCTCCCTGACATGACCATTTACAACTTCAATACATATTCTGAATAATAAAGCGAACAATTACAAAGGATCACATGGTTCCTCTACATAACAATTATCTTCTTAACACATCTGAATTTCATATCCTAATGTTCATAAGAACTGGAATCTTAACATATAAATAGCCCACTATCCTGCATGTAGTTACAAGATACTTTTTCAAGTTACACCAATGCATCATCTTTGCATATGAAATTATGGTAATTTCAACACTATCATGAATCACTCACAAGTATTTGCAAATGAGACAATTCTACCTCCAAAGACCTCTCAAATATCACACGAGTACATTGAAAATCATAAGCTAATCACATAAAAATTTATGAGAGTAATCCTAGCACTACTAGAATGTACACATGCCTATGCAATTATAACATGAATTCTTACATCATGGATTCAAAGAAGTTTCAAAAAAGAGAGAATAATACTATAAAAGAGTTTAGAAGGTATAGCTCATGTATGTATGTATGTAAAAGAGTTAAAGATTGGAACTTTTCATATCATTTCTCTTTCTAAGGTTTTTGGGGTGGATATTTTTGCAGGCTATCCTTCAATTCATATCACAGATATAATACTTGATTTTCTAGAACTATAGATTGAGAAATTAAGGTATCAAAAGGCATCAATCAAAATTGATTATATTTCTTAAATTATTAGTTTCTTGGATACCATTATGAAAAATCTACAAGGATTAACATATCAAGCAACTAGGGAACTTGAATGCATTATCAAAATAAATCCACAATGTGTATCTTACTAGGCTTCTTGTTGCTCAAAGCAGAGAAAGTCTCAAGATGATGATGATGTGGATTCAAGCCCTAGCAAACATGCTCTCTAGTAACTAAATCTGTTCAAAAATCATAGAGAGTAGTGGATTCCAAACCACTGGTAGTGAAAGCTTGACGTTGCATTCCCTCATTCTAAGAATGCTTGGGATGGAAATACAAATTTAACAAAAAAAACTACTACAGAGTTTGAAGAAAATAAAGAGAGGTTTGATAAAACTCCCAATTTTATGTAGTTTTCTCAATAAGTAATCTAGACTCGAGAGAAGCATATAGATAGACATTATTAAGAAAAAAATACCTATAATTTTAAATGAATATTATAAATTTTAAAACATTCACATTGATTATGAATGCAAAAGTGGATGCAAAGTCAAAGCATGAGAATTGCTCGACAGAATGCCTTGAATATTTACAGACCATGGAATGATATGACAACAAGATATGCACAAAATTTGGAGAGCTTAAAGCATGTGTTTTGAAGGCGTTTGTAACTCCAGGTCAAATACTTGATAAAAATAAAACATTAGTGATTGAAACAAAATATTAGGCCATTTCTCTTACCTTATAATTTCACATGAGATAAAGCTTCTGAATACTAAGTCCTAAAAAGTGAATATTTAAAACTTTGGAGACAGGGAGAATCTCGCCAGTAAATTAACAAGACTTAACTACTAGCTCACCTAAAAGTGTAGAAATCATTTCCTCAATATCACAACAAAACCAAAAATAAACCAACAACACCAATACCTTATTCTTGCTCGCTAAAGATGATCCATTTTTGTTCAAACAAAGTAAGTCCTTCCATGTGACACGGTTCATAATATCTAAGGGGGAGGAATCTATTACATGGGTTTTTCTTTCACACATTGCAGTCATTAGTGTACTGCTAGTATTGCCGACACAACCATTCATTCTTCCTTGTAAAATTGTCAAACTAAAGACCAAATTGAAATTCAAATGTCCAACAAGCTTGAATAACTACTTTACCACTCTAAAGAAGACAATACAGAAAGAATTGTGGAAAAATACCACCACAACAGACAAAGTGTTGTTTTAATGACTACTACAACTATATGAGAATTGAAAACATTTCGTCTTCAAGAAAAACATAATTACTAAAGATTTCCATTCTAGATTTTTAATCCATCTAAATGAAATATGAATATTATAATAGTATTGTATATTTACACATATATATTAACACAATTCAATATATAAGTAATTATATAATATTATTATATTTTGGCTTAAAAATTCAATTCTAATTTCTCAATAGCAGGGTATATATATATATATATATATATATATAATGTTGTCTATATTTAGATATATGTATTTATATAAATGTATATAGTTTTATACAAAAAGAAAAGATAAAATACAAATTTACACCACCATGAAGTTGGCATATAGTAAACAGGATATTATAACACTAAGCTAACCTTGCATTTGATTTTCAAAAGGGATTTCAAGAGAGGATCAAATCTTTCCATAGGTAGTCATTTAATCACCCATTTGAAATTAAAATACATTGGAAAAGAATTGAAAACCTAGAGATTGCTTTCCAGTTAAATTTCCTCTTTTTGTTTTCTCTCTTTCTCATTCTTGATTGCTGGAATTCTCTTGTTGATGATTTTTCCTTTCTTCCCTTGTATTATTTTCTCCTCTTCTTTCCACCATTTTTAGTTTATTGGGCTTCAGAAACCCTCTTCCTGACATCCATTTTTCAGTTATATTTTTTAGAGAAATATTGAAAGACTATGAAAGCTGAATGCATGTTTCCATTATTCTTTTTCCTTCTTTAAAAGTTTTTTTTTAGTTCTCCAAAAACCTAATCTTGAAAATAAAAATAATAAAGTTTATTTTTCATGCAAAATATTTATCCTCAACTTTTAATAAAATACCTTTTTTTAATTGCAAAATTGAATATCTATTCCTAGTAAATAATAAGGGAATATCTTTTATTTGTAATTTAAATATTTATTCAAAATAGTTAGCAAAGAGGTAACATTTAATTGCAATTAAAAATAATTATTCTAAATTACAATGCATTATCATTTATGTGCAAAAATAAATTCTTTATTTAAAATATAATTAATTCTTTTATTCCTTTGCACTTTTATTTCACCACAAATTAATTTTAATTAAAAATTGTAAAATACGAACAATAAAAATAGGGGTCATGACATCCTTTTCCCCTTAAAGAATCATCGTCCCAATGATCAACTTAAGTAAAGATAAAAATATCATACCTCTTTAATTCTGTTTTACCTTAATGTCAAAAGCAGCCCACCTGGCAAAGATATCATCTAATTCAAACACCTATTTGTTCCTAACAACAAAAATTCCTGTGGCAAGCATTCATACACTTGCACACCTCGTTAGCACATCATGGATTCATCAATTCACTGTATTTACCCTATCTAATAAAAGCATGCAACTAATTCATTTCTTTCATACAATCTTCTATATCTCATTCAAATCTTTTCATATTCTGAGATATATATGGATAGAAAGAAACAATTATGTTCATTTTGTCAATATGCTTACTCACATGAGATGTCATAACATTTTCCTTTATGATGAAAAAAAAGCATCCCATACTACTTGTTATCATAATTACCAAATTAAAATACTAACAAAAAGTCTCAACAAACTGAAATTGTCAAACAAATTACAACAAGGTCTTCATCTAGATCAACAACATAAAAGATAAGAAGATCAACAAGTTACTAACATACAAAGATCATCAATATGATAAGAAACATCAAAATAAGATCACCAAATATCCACAAGGTTTCAACACTACATAATTGAAGATCATCCTCCCAAAAAGGTCATCAATACTAAAACAAAAGGTTCAAGTTGATTACAATAGCAACCTAGAAGACCAAATCTCAAGGAGATCATCAAGAGCTCAATATTGATTCAACCAGTTACTAGATTTCAAAACAAAAAGTAAATCTCAATCTATAAAGGGAAAAAGGTAACTTTCTATTAACAAAGATATCCATAAATGTATAATATGTACAATCCTTAACCTAGTGGTCTTCCACAAGCTGAAGGTCAAGAGCATGGTTAAGGTGATTTTCCCACCCAACCATGAAGAACAACACTTCCCTAGGATTCTTCCTAACTCAAAGAACACCTGGTCTTGCATGAGGCACCTAGAAACCTGTAGCAATAGGGTAGAAGGGAAACTCTCCATGCATGCATGATGCCTTGTATGCACTCTTATACTAGAATGAACATATTTCTTGTATATAGGATGTCGCAGAGAAACATATAATATATAAAAATTATAGGCATTCATTATCCATCTATTTGAATGGTACAACTTACTTTGGCCAAAGCATAAATACAAAATTTGGTTGATCTTGAAAAAGAAGATAACCTTATTTGTTAGCCCACATTCGACATCCTTTCCCAGAAGGTAATCTTAAAGCTTATCATACACATCACATTCAACAAGAATAATTTATATCAAATTTCATAAAATAAGGACCAGATGATATGATAGTGCAGAACACACACAAGTGCACATAGAATGAATAACAAACAACAATGCATGAACCCTTGGTGCATAAATCACATAGGGTATGAATACATAATTTACTTGTAGTGACTCACTCACACAAATATGGAATGTCTTGTATACAATGTGCATTACTCATTCTAGTTTTCATACAATAAATATGGTAAGTACATCTCTCGAGCACAAATGCATCGCTCACACAAAAGGTGAGATATGCATAAATTACAATAGTGTAGTTATAGTGATCCACAATGAGTATCAAAAGTATATCTCACACACAATTGTGAAATGTAATCATTACTCAAGTACTTTAACCACACAAAGGAATCAATAAATTACTCTAGTGCATCACTCACACAAGAACAATAATATGAAATATGCATCACTCACATTGGTATAGTGAAAATTTCTCATTCAAGTATAAATATAAGTATAGTTAAGGCAACAATTTTCTATTATATGCATAGAATCATTCATACAAATGTGTCATTTACATGGAGAATGAGAAGTGCATTATTGCACAAGTATCATTCTCATATAGTACATATGTATACATACTTTCACTAATAGCAATCAAGCATACATGATTCATCACATCAATCACTTCTACCTTTTCCTATTAGACAGATCAAGATATTTATCTAATCAAATTCTATCATGAATCACCAATGAAGATTCTTAATACATATGAACCCTACGCTTTTAAAAGATCTCATGGATTCTAATAGATCCATATCTTACAAGACTAAGACATTGCTCAACAATCAACTTGCCCAAAGCCTAGTACTATTACAAAAATCCTTGCCTTTAAAACATTCATCTTAGGTCTCCTACCTTCAAGAAGGTTCAACCAATATTTATCTGTTATTATCCACTTTATTTACTTTATGAGTGATTTTCCTTCTTCCTCTCATCAAAAATTTCTTCTTTTCTTCTTCCCATGTATCTTATCAACTCATTTATCCTTTACTTCTTTAGAGAAATCTCTCTTCACAATATATTTCTCTTATTAATTTACTTTTATTACCACATCATCATTCGTGGGTTTTCACCATTTACTATCCATCTTGGCTCACTTCAAATAACACTATATATTATCCATCTTGGCTTATTTCAAATAGCCACCTTTACTCTTACTAGCAAATCCTATGAAAACACAATTAAGGCAAAGGGGGCCTCACATCTCTAGAGTTCCTTGAATAATCAATTACGTCTAAACTTCTAATTAGTTCCAACTAACCAGCTAAGAATAACCCATAACTAGGGTTCTCTATTCAATACAACAAGTTCATATACTACAATGCAACCTAAGCACAAAAGACTCAAGGCTTTAGTGTTGAACCTGAGTGCTCTGATACCAAAATGTAAGGTTGGGTAATCTCATTCACTAATGATATCCCTTAGTTTCCAAAATAATTTAATAGAATAAAATAATTATAAAAAGATGCAGAATAATATGAATAATTAAATTTCTTTCATCACTATATTCAAATGGAATAACATACATCAATAAATCAAAGTATATCAAAACAAGGTTATGCCTTTACAAGATTTAGCCATATAGGATTACACAAGATTTATCATATCATCAATACATGTAAATTCAAATACTGTAATGCAAATTAAGGGAATAGCAAGATCATAAATTCAACCAAAAAGAACCATAACACAAATATTTTCATGAGTGGAAAGCCCTCGTAGGGATGAAAAACCACTCATAAAAATGCCTCACTAGCTTAATGAAATACCTCACTGGCAGAGCCTTACTGGCTACAAAATCTCACTTGTTACAAGATGCCTTACTAGCAATGATACAAAATGCCTCCCAGGAAATGATCATACCATATCCCTAGCATGACCATTTACAACTTCAATACATATTTTGAATAATAAAGCAAAAAATTATAGAGGATCACATAGTTCCTCTACATAACATTTATCTTCTTAACACTTCCATATTTCATATCCTAATGTTCATAAGAACTGTAATCTTAACATATAAATAGCCCACTATCCTGCATGTAGTTACAAGATACTTTTTCAAGTTACACCAATGCATCATCCTTGCATATGAAAGTATGGTAATGCCAACACTATCATGAATCACTCCCAAGTATTTGCAAATGAGACAACTCTACCTCCAACAACCTCTCAAATATCACACAAGTATATTGAAAATCATAAGCCAATCACATAAAAATTTATGAGAGTAATCCTAGCATTGCTAGAATGCACACATTCCTATGCAATTATAACATGAATGCTTACTTCATGGATTGAAAGAAGCTTCAACAAAAAGAGAATAATATTGTAAAAGAGTTAAGAAGGTATAGTTCATGTATCTATGTGTGTAAAAGAGTTAAAGATTGGGATTTTGTGTATCATTTCTCTTTCTAAGGTTTTTGGGGTGGATATTTTTGCAGGCCATCCTTTAATTCATATCATAGATATAATACTTGATTTTCTAGAACTATAGATTGAGAAATTAAGGTACCAAAAGGCATCGATCAAAACCGATCAAATTTCTTAAGTTATTAGTTTCTTGGATACCATTATAAAAAATCTACAAGGATTAATAGATCAAGCAACAAGGGAACTTGAATGCATTATCAAAATAAATCTACAATGTATATCTTACTAGGCTTCTTGTTGCTCAAAGTAGAGAAAGTGTCAAGATGATGATGATGTGGATTCAAGCCCTAGCAAACATGCTCTCTAATAACTAAATTTGTTCAAAAGTCATAGAGAGCAGTGGCTTCCAAACCACTGGTAGTGAAAGCTTGATGTTGCATTCCCTCATGCTAAGAATGCTTGGGATGGAAATACAAACTTAGTAAAAGAAACAACTACTACAAAGTTTGAAGAAAATAAAGTGAAGAAAATAAAGAGAGGTTTGATAAACTCCCAATTTTTTGTAGTTTTCTCAATAAGTAATCCAGACTCGAGAGAAGCATATAGATAGATATTATTGAGGAACAAATACCTATAATTTTAAATGAATCTTATAAATTTTAGAACATTCACATTGATTATGAATGCAAAAGTGGATGCAAATTCAAAGCATGAGAATTGCTCAATAGAATGCCTTGAAGGTTTACAAACCATGGAAGGATATGACAACAAGATATGCACAAAATTTAGAGAGCTTAAAACATGTGTTTTGAAGGTGTTTTAAACTTCAAGTCAAAAAGTTGATACAAACCAAACATTAGTAATTGAAACAAAATATTAGGCCATTTCTCTTACCCTATAATTTTGCATGAGATAAAGCTTCTGAATACCAAGTCCTAAAAAGTGAATATTTAAAACTTCGGAGACAGGGAGAATCTTTCCAGTAAATTAACAAGACTTAACTACTAGCTCACCTAAAAGCGTAGAAATCATTTCCTCAATATCACAACAGAAACAAAAATAAACCAACAATACCAATACCTTATTCTTTCTTGCTAAAGATGACCCATTGTTGTTCAAACAAATTAAGTCCTTCCATGTGACACGATTCATAATATCTAAGGGAAAGTAATCTATTACATGGGTTTTGCTTTGACACAATGCAATCATGAGAACACTGCTAGTGTTGCTAGAAAAACCATTCATTCTTCCTTGGAAAATTGTCAAAATAAAAACCAAAGGGAAATTCAAATTCCCAACAAGCTTGTATAACTGTTTTACTACTCTAAAGAAGATAATACATAAAGAATTGTCAAAAAATATCACCACAGTAGAAAAAGTTTTGTTTTAATGACTACTACAACTACATGAGAATTTAAAATGTTTCCTCTTGAAGAAAAACATAAATACTAAAGATTTCCATTCCGTATTTTTAATTCGTTGGAATGAAATATGAATATTATAATAATATTGTATATTTACACATATATATGAACACAATTCAGTATATAAGTAATTATATAATATTATTATATTCTGGCTTAAAATTTCAATTGTAATTTCTCAACAGCAGGGTATATATATATATATAATGTTGTATATATTTATATATATGTATTTGTATAAATATATATAGTTTTATACAAAAATAACAAATAAAATACAGATTTGTACCGCCATGAAGCTGGATCTCATATAGTAAACATGATATTAGAACACTAAGCTAACCTTGCTTTTTATTTTCAAAAGGGATTTCAAGAGAGGATCAAATCTTTCCATAGATAGTCATTTAATCACCCATTTGAAATTAAACTACATTGGAAAAGAATTAAAAACTTGGAGATGGATTTTTGGTTAAATTTCCTCTTTTTGTTTCCTCTCTTTCCCATTCTTGATTGCTAGAATTCTCTTGCTAAAGATTTTTCCTCTCTTCCCTTGTATTATTTTCTCCTCTTCTTTCCACTGTTTTTAGTTTACTGGGCTTCAAAAACCCTCTTCTCGACATCCATTTTTAAGTTATATTTTACAGAGCAATCTTGAAAGACAATGAAAGATTAATGTATGTTTATGTTATTCTTTTTCCTTCTTTTAAAGTTTTCTTTTAGTTCTCCAAAAACCTAATCTTGAAAATAAAAATAATAAAGTTTATTTTCCATGCACAATATTTATCCTCGGCTACTAATAAAATACCATCTTTTTTAATTGCAAAATTAAATATCAATTCTGAGTAAATAATAATGGAATACATTTTATTTGTAATTTAAAAATTTATTCAAAATAGTTAGCAAAGAGGTAACATTTAATTGCAATTAAAAATAATTATTCTAAATTACAACACATTAGCATTTATGTCCAAAAATAAATTCTCTATTTAAAACATAATTAATTCTTTTATTCCTTTTCACTTTTATTTCACCACAGATTAATTTTAATTAAACATTGTAAAATACGAACAATAAAAATAGGGGCCATGACATATTAGGAATGCAAGTTGCACGAAAGAAAGGTATCAAAAATCTTCATGCTCAAGACGACGTCGAGTTGATAGTATGTTAGGTAAGGAACTTGTACCAAACAAAAAATGACAAACTTAGGCATTATCATAATCTTGTTTGGGATTGCATTGAGGAGTTTGAGGTTTTGATATATCTGTAGTTCCAAAGGAATATAACAACAAAGCTGATTCCTTAGTAGTTTTGGCCACACTCTTGATACCGCATAAAGAATTTCAAGGTCCCACCTATACCATCGTGTTGGTTTTCCACCCAAGTGTTCTTGATAATTCTGAGAACTAGCAGATTTTCAATGACGATCATCAAATTGTTGCCATTTTGGAGAAGGCAGAAAATTTTGATGAATTGTAATTTGAAGGAAGTGATTCTCCACATCAAGAATTTGTGTCTAATATGGATCCAATTATGGGTGAAGAGTTCTTACAGCTCAAAGGGAATAAAATCCCTAAGGGGTTGGTATCTCTAGAGAAACATTTTAATAAGCATGATCACTATGTCAAGAAACAACTCTCAGACTTTGATTCGTCTAATGAGGTTGAACAAATCAACTTAGGAACTGAAGTAGATCCTAAGATGATAAACATTGGCAAGTGTTGCACGGTCAAAGAGAGGAAGCAGTTTGCTAAGTTGTTACAAGAATATATGGATGTCTTAGAATATTCATATGAAGACCTGAAATAATTCTGGCTAAAGGAGGTGCAACACGATATTCCCCTTAAGATTGGAGCATTGTCGTATAAACAAAAGCAAAGGAAATACAACCCAAAAATTTCTAGAACAATCCTTGTAGAAGTTCAAAAAATTTTGAATGCTCGAATAATATTCCCTATCCATGAATCCAAATGGATAGAAAATATTGTTCTCATTCGTAAGAAAAATGGTGAGATATATATTTGTCTAGATTTCAGAAATTTGAACTAGCGTAACTCACTCAAGGATAATTATCCTCTTCCGATGATGGACCAAGTTCTACAAAACGTGACTGGATCCGAAATTCTCTCCATGTTGGATGGTTTTTCTGGTTACAACCAGATTGAAGTTAATTCAAGTGATCAACACAAGATGACTTTTACGACACCATGGGGTACCCACCTTTACATATGACAAAATTCCTTTTGGCTTGATCAATGCTAGCGCCATATTTCAATGAGCTATAGACTTGGATTTTCATGATGTGATGGGTAAGTTTATCATGGTGTATCTTGACGATCTTATGTTTTTTTTGTAAAAAATGTCGAGAACATTTTTACCATCTAAGGCAAATCTTGGAGAGATGCTAACAACATGGTATTTCCTTGAACCCCAAAAAGTCAATTTTTTGGGGTTACAAAAGGTAAACTTCTTGGTCACATGGTGTCTATAGAAGGAATCAAGATTGAATTAGAAAGAGTTAAAAATATCAAATCACTCACTTTACGATCAAGCAAGAAGGTTTTCCACTCCTTTGGAAAAGTAAACTTTCTACGAAGATTCCTTCTAGAATTTGTAGAAAAGACTCGTCATATTGTTAATATGATGAAAGGTAATACCATTTTTCATTGGACGATAGAAGGAAAAGTTGTATTTGATGATATCAAGGAGGCAATTGCTCATGCACCAATGTTAGTCTTCCCAAAAGACACCAAATAATTCATCATGTATAGTTATGCTTCCAGGCATACACTTTTGATGATTTGGGTGCAAGAAAAAAGTGAGGGTTTTGAATCTCTAATTGCATTCATGAGTTTCCCTCTAAAGAATTATGAATTGAAATATTCCCAGATGGAAAAAAATTCTTTTTCCATGGTCAAATCCTTTAAACATTTCTGATTCTACATTCTTAATAGCCATGTCAAAGTCCTAGTCCTAGATTCAATCATTAAGTCCATCTTAACACAATAGGAGTTTGGAACAAAAAGAGGCAATTGGATTGCCAAGATTTAGGAATATGACGTGGAAATCAAGCCTAAAAAATTGATACATGGGCGAGGATTGTGTCAGCTCATTGTTGAGAATAATCTTGGTGGAGAAGTTTCAAAAACTGAAGAGGAGATCCAAGTGAAATTCCAATGGTGTTGTTCATCAACACCACTGACAAATGGTATTCCAAAATTGCCCATTTACTCACTTATGGGGAATGTCCCGATCATTTGAATTCAAAGGAAAAGAGAACCATCAAGTTAAAATCAACAAACTTTGTCTAATGGGATAATGGTTTGTACAAGCGTGCAGTGGATGGAACTTTTTTGCAATGTGTTGATGAAGAACAATAGAAAAAATTGTTGAATTCATACCATGACTTGGCATGTGGAGGACACTTTTCAGCACTAGTAACTACTCACAAGATTCTGAGAGAAAAGTACTATTGGCCTACACTCTTTCAAGATGTGTACTCATGGGTGCATAAATGTGAACTATGTCAACAGTTCATAGGCAAGCCAAAGTTGGCAACTTTGCATTTAAAACCAGTTGTTGTTGAAGAGCCCTTCCAACAGTGGGAAATTGACTTCATTGGTGTAGTAAATCCACCATCAAGTACGGGACACACCTATGCCCTAACTACAACTGACTATTTCACCAAGTGGGTTTAAGCAATTCCAACTAAGCATGCTACTTTTGAAGTGGTATGTAGGTTCTTAAAAGAAAATATCATTTCCAGGTTCGGTGTGCCGAACAAAATTGTTGCTGAAAACACTTTTTCCTTCTCATCAAGCGAGATAACTGAGTTCTATTTTGAACATGGCATAACTTTGTCACATTCATTCAACTATTACCCACAAGGTAATGGTCAAGCCGAATCAAGCAACAAAAAATTGGTGACTATAATCCGCAAGCTTGTGGATGAGAATCAACATTTGTGGCACAAAGCTTTGTATGATGCTTTGTGGGTAGACATAATAACTCCAAAGAGGGTGATTGGTATGTCTCCTTTCCAACTCTTGTATGGGTTGAATGCAAAAATTCCCATACCCTTGGAACTTCTAGCCCTCAAATTGGCTAAGGCCATTGAGGATGAGACTTTTGATAACTTTGTTGATAAGCATGTAATGTATCTCTCCGAATTGGAAGAGAAGCAAGTTCAGGTGGCTAACTACATCACATAACATCAAGACCAAGTAAAGAATCCCTTTAAAAAGAAATCCAAGTCTCGTAATTTTCAAATTGGTGATCTTGTTCTCCTATGGGACAAACGAAGGGAACCAAAGGGTATGCATGGGTAGTTTGATTCACTGTGGACATGACCTTTCAAATTTCATCAGCTGCACAGTGAAAGTAGTTTCATCTTGGCATATGAGGATGGAACACCATTTTCCATTCCTCACAGTGGACAACATCTTGAACACTTTACACAGTAAGGTAACGATAATTCAAATGTAAATATTTTTAGCTTTTTTCAAGTCCTTGCATCTTTTTGTTTTTAAGTGTTTTGTTGTTGTCGTCACCTAACTCTATGCCCAATGGATGGATAAAAGGCACTTGAATTTTGGAGTTCTTCTCCCTTCAATCATTTATGAGAATGACTGAAGGAAAATCCCCAGCTAGAGCCAATTGTTATCATGGAATCTAGCAACGCTCAATTCACAGATAACCTCCTATGAAACTTGTTTGTTTTGTAGTTTCATGATGTTCAAGCATGCAAAATGAGGAAAATTTAAATTCACCTCAATGTGTGGTCCAAAACCTCAAGTAATCTATTTGAGTGTTCCCCCTCATTTGTCTTTTGAAGAGATTTGAAATGAGTATCTTCATCATCTCTCAACCTTTGGGAGTTGGTTAAATGGTGAAACATGTCAGAGCACTAAAAATTAGCGCTCCTACATGTGCCTTAGTGAAATTCAACAAGTGTTGGAGCATTGAAAATTAGTGCTCCTACACATTTTCCTAAACTATGAATTGCACAAGCGTTAATTTTCAGTGCTTGTGCATTTTTCATTCAAGACAAATTTATATGCACAAGCAGTTATTTTCACTGCTTGTGCATATATTTCTCCATTATGTCTGCTTTCACCAATGCAAACCCTAAGCTGCATTAATTACTCTTTTTGATGACTTAATTTAAGTTGATTTAGATTAATCATTTTCATCCTAACTCATCTTTCTCTCCCTCCTTGTGTGCTGGTTGACATCCTACTTCAAAGTGGATTGGTGCCTTCAAGGTTTTTCATGATTTTTGAGCTAGGGCTTTGCATTTTAAACTGGTGTCATTTCTCTTCCTTCTTCATCGGGTTTTCTTTCTATTAGTTTTTTAAACTCTATAGATTCTTGATTAAATGTCGCCATTTTCATTTCTCATCTATTAGGGCTTGATCTCTACCTTTTTCTAAATCTCCTTTCCTCTTTCCATATCGAGCCCTACTCTTCATTTTTTGTTTTGAGCATTTTGATTTTTGCCCTTGGTTTGTATATATCCACGCTTTTCTCCTTAGGATTTTTTCCACAATTTCTCAACAATGGATCTCAAATATATAGTGGTGGAATTGTTTCTCTTAAGCATGAATGTCATAGCCTCCCATGTTTTTTCATGTTATCTTCCCTAATGTTCAAGTGGTGATTTTCACCGCTTGAACACCAATGACCTTACCTCCTATTGCCAAGGTAGAAAAAATGATCGCCATTACATTTGATGATTATCAAACTCCAAATGTTCAAGCGGTGATTTTCACTGCTTGAACATGTAGCCTTCTTCACACCAAAATTCCATAGTGGTGAAACTTATCGCCATTTCACTTCAATGATTTTCAAACTCCACATGTAGGAACGATGAAAATAACTGCTCCTACATGGAGTGCACTTTAACTTACATGTGAAAGTGATGTTTTTTTCCATTTTGAGATCCAACCTCAAAAGTAAGAGATCTACAAAGAAGGATAAGCTCGAGCACTGATTTTCAGTGCTTGAGCATGATATTGCACTTTCCTCCAAATGTAGAGGCATTGGTTTTACCTACCCTTACAATTCATTTTTTTCTAAGTGAGAAGACATGTCAAGGCCTTGATGTTCAATGCCTTGACAATTTTAACATATCAAATGCATAATACATGTAGGGGCATTGATTTTCAGTGCCCCTACATGTAAAGCCATCATTTCAAGTGTAGGAGCGCTGATTTTCAGCGCCCCTAGACAAAAAGTAGTTTTTCCCCTAATGCTTTGAAATCACTTCGCTTTTTCTCTGAGCCTTGTTTCTTCGACCGTGCTTTTTTTTCTATTCCAAATTTCTCATTTCACACTTGGTCAACATTTCTTTCTTTCCTCATGCTTCCTAATGCTCTAGTTTTGCCTAACATCTATTGATTCACCATCCTTGCAGTCTCTCTCCAGATCTCGTCAACATGATACCAAAAGTGATATCCTTTGATCCAGATTCTTCTAGATCACAACAAAAAAACCTCCATCATTTTCTAAGAAAGAGGGGAAAATGAAATATAAATACCAAGGTGTCTTTTCACCTATAGTGTTGATCTACAAAGGAAAACCAACATTTTGTACCTATATATGAATACTTTTATCAGTTGAAACTAAAAGAAAGTCTTCATCATTTTAGAAGGGTCACAAATGCCTTCTTTGAACCTCTGCTGTTCAATTTTGATCATACTCTCAAAAAGAAGAGGGTGTCAGATGAGGCATACAAAGTAGTGAGTAAGGTTAGTTGTATATTGTTGCAATTTCTGATTTTCACTTATATGAGGGTAGGCTGCTATACTGGGTGCCCTTAGATGTTTCCTAGATATCCATTAGATAAATGGTGACTCATGGAGCTATGTAGATAGTTGATATTAGTTCATAAGGAATGCATGAGAATTCACAAATCGGGTTTCAAGTTCCCACTAAAAATTGGGAGGTATACTGTTCAAAGTGTATAAAAGGGAAAATCAGTCTATGTAGAAATGCATATCATAACTATCAAGACATACAAATATAGATTTTATTTTTATTACTAGGATGTGGAGAGGAAATTGAAAAAGGATCACATGCATGTCTATCGTTTTGAAGGCATATGGGCTAATTGCAGGGATGAAGAAGACATCCACAAAATGGACTTTTGTAGGCTAATAGTTGAGAAAATTAGAGAGTTGGGTGTGGCTGATCTACTACAGGATTTCCAAGATCCTTGGTGACATCCTAAACTCTGCCTATGAAGAAGACAAGATTGATAAGAGGCCCTTACCTCTTATTCAATGGTCAAAAAAGGAAAGCATCTCTATCAGGGAAAGGCTTGCTCCCATCTCGCACAACACAAAATAATGGTTGCATAAGCATAGTTTCCAAATGAAAGTGTTTAAGAGTGAATCAAAAGGAGAAGTACCAAGAGAAAAAACCATTCAACAACTAGAACTCCGCTCAAAGATGAAACAAGCAATTATTCCCGAGGTTCTTCTTGAAGAGTTCCTAGAATCAAGTTCACCATTGGCAAGAAAGTTATGCAAGCTATTGAAGATCAAGAAGCAATAGAGTCTGAACCCACACATGCAATATGAAAAGAGGTTTTTTATGAGGAACAAAATTCCAAAGAAGAAGAAGGAAACAAAAGTGAAGAATCTGAAGAAGAGTCTGCATCAGAAGAAGAGTATGCAGAAGAAGAGGAATCTGAAAAAGATGAAGGAGAAAAGGATGGTAATGAAGAGGAACTTGGGCATGATGATGAGCGTCAACTATCTCCTCATGAGAACATTGTTGAAGATCATACTTGAATTTCATCACCTGTAACTTAAAATGTTCCTCATACACCTCCAAATTCTAACACTCCTCCACCTCCTCTTCTTACATCACCTCCTCCCACATCTACCATACATGCAGTGGGAATTACTCATCCCCCTGCAACATCAACCATGCTTGCCACTCCTGTAGTTTCAAATATACAAACTGTTGATATCTTGTCAAGCTCTCCATCATCCATCCCTAGTTTTTCATCTCCATCTTTTGATATTTCATCTGAAGCTAAATTTGACAGATTTATGAATGAATCTTTGCAAATTCAACTTGATGTGCAATCTACTAGAGCAATCATGATAAATACTACCTCGATTGTCACCATACCAGTCATTTCTACAAAAGTGGTTGTGACACAAGAGTTGACAGTGAGTCAAGAAGCATATACTTCCTCTCTTCCTCGGTTAGTCTCTCAAGTATCAAAATGAAAGAAACAAATGATCTATCCAGAAGAGCTATATCTTGAAGAGATAGCCCCTGCAAAAGCCAAGGGTAAGAAAAAGGCAAAGGTACATTCAAGGCTTCATATTGACAAGACTGATCATAAGTTTATAGAAAATTTTCTACCCCTGCAAGAGGAAGGAGATGTAAACATGGAAGACTACACAGTCATGAGATTTTAGCTTGACAAAGTGACAAATGAAAGTGCCAAGTCAGATGCACAAGTAGTCCTGGATGCATTGGCAGGAAGGCTTAAAAAAATGGAACAAACTCGAAACATGTATAAGCAGAAGGCCAAGCATTATGCAGATGTTTTGAGGAAACTTGTAGGCTCTTCAGGAAATGTACAACTTAGCTATGATAAGCGTCGAGGACCCAGTAGTGAAAAAGGCAGAGAAGTTTGTCTCTAAAGGTAAAGCATTGTATGATTTCATTGATGAAATTATAGAACATGGTTCACAAGTTATAATTGTTACAGATGAGAAGGCCACTCAGATAGCCAAGCTAAAGTTAAATATTGATAAGTAAGAAGGGTGCCTCCCCTTTCTGAGAGGAGAGATTACATCTCACACAGTTGTGGTTGAAATCAAGGTTGTGTAATCTATTGAAAAGGGATTACATAATTTTCACCCAACACAATGGATTTTTCTATCATAATGAGTTTCTTTTATTGCTCTTGTATTATGAATCTTATGATGTGTTGAGTTAGGTAATATTTCATTTGAGTAGAAATGAAGTGTCTAGTTAATCCAATCAAGTGCCCACTTGAGGTGCATTGTAATTGAAACTTTATCATATTATCCTAGATTCTTGTAATTATAGTTATACTTATTTGTTACAGTCAAATTTAATATAGTCAATAAGAAAAATATCTTAACCTATAGCATTTTTATTGTACCAAAATAATATACTATAAAATTCTTAGTATGTTGAGGAAGTTATCAAATAGATTTATTTCTTGAGAAAAAAATTACTTCCTTATTTTTCAAAGATTAAATTTCTTTCTACTATACGTGATGACTCTAGAATCTCAATGCATATGAATATATTGTTGTATATACACTATTGATGCCATGATACAAAGATGCACCCTTGGGTTAAAATATAAATGAGGTAACATCATGACCCAAAAGGCCACTTGATATTAGATACGTGTATGTTGAGTCGTGTGCGAGCATTAACTATACTAGGCTTAGAGTGATTTGATGGCACTCAATACTCATCAAGATCCAAAAAGGGTAAAGTAAGGGAATGTTGTGGATAGTCATGCAAGATTTAAGAGGAAAAGGTTTTTGCAACAATTATTTTTTCTAAAAAGAACTTTGATATAGATGGAAAGAATCCCCTTCAACAAATTATCCATATACAAAATATAGAAAAATAATATGTTGGAATAATAAACATAAAATATTTATTGCATTAAAATACTAGAAAGTTATCCTCCTTGAACAATGCTCTTTACAATGTAATTCATGAATGATAATTACACTCTCAAAACCCTCTATTTATACTAATTCCACCAAACAAAACTATTAACTCCCAAGAGTGTGAGATAAAATAATTTAATAAAATGATGAATTACAAAACATATTCTTTTATTACAACTACCTTGATACAATAGTATATAACTAAGAAAATAGTTAGAAATGTAGTAAATAAAATAGATCTAAAGTAATATAAAATAGTTCTAAAGTAATATAAAATAGTTCTATTGTTCTATGAATGTTTTGTATATATATCTATATATATATATATAATTTATAATAATGAACAATATAAAACAAGGGAAATAAACAATAAGTATAATCTAGTTTTAAATCTCTTCATTCTTTATTTTATTTTTCTATTGACTAGGATATTAATCATTTAAAATCTAAAATGAACTTTAATAAATGAATAATATTTAAAATTAACTTTAAATAAATGTTTGCTTGTGTCTTTTAAGGAAAACAAGGCAAGATAAATCATCTAATTAAAATGATTTTAATTATGATTTTTGTTATTTAATAGTTTTATTTTTCTTTTCAAGTATATTATAATTTTTGTGATGTGATTTTTTATATTTTTTTATAATTTTAAAAAAATTATGATTAATATCAATATTTATTTTATTTTTCAAAATATAAAAATAAGAAAATTATAACAGGACAAACAATAGAAGTATACTCAATCTTTAGTAGTGAGATGTGATTTTGTTTTGAAGTGAGACCAAGAGCATAGTGGATTACAATGTCTTAGCCCAGTTGCCACCTGCAAAAGCATAGACAGAAAAGAAAATGTTGAAATGAAATTCCATCACTCCATATCTGGAGAAGACAAATCTATTTATCCCTGATGAATCCACAATCATTTCACTACCCCACAAAGATTGGCCTTTCCAATGCCACCCAGTGCAAGTGCACAGTACAATTTGTCAAGAAGAATCTACAAAAGATCTGAAGTCTTCTCAACCATGCCATTCAAAACTCTGTACGTCAAATTCTGTGTATCCTGCTCAGAAACGTCCATATCAAACATATTATCAGATATTTATGCCCCCTCAGTGGGTTTGAGAGATTGACGTATGCTTGCTTTCTTAAAGTATACTTTGTCTCATCGGTGTAATCTTATCTTTGTTCCTTTGGAAAACCGATCTGATTTGCTCCTTCGAATGGTTGACTTGGATATGTGGATTGATTTGGTGGGCAAAATGCCCATCTCTGATCGACTGTAGAGACATTCATCATCGACATAGGTGTGTTTCTTATTGGATCATTATTATTGTAATTGACAGTGCAATTGCCAAAGTTGTATGCTTTCCTTTTTAACAATAAATCCTAAAGAAATATGATAGCTTTTTATTAATTTCCATATGATTAGTGTTTCTGCGTGACACAAGTTGATAGGCTTTCAATGTATTTTGTTGTTTAGGCAGATCAAACTAGCTAAGTATTTGGTTATTCATTGAACCATTGATCATGGTGAAGATTAAATATGTGATATCAATTTGAAGTATAGGAAAGATAACGAGTTTTGGTCTAATCATAGATCACATTTCTTAGCTCTTCAACAATCTATTATAAATGTTCATTTCTAAGATAATATGATCTAGACTATTGAAAGTGGACAATGATTAAGTGATCATTGAAATCATTTCATGGAGATATCCAATAAATATGAGGCATTCATGTGGTGCAACACCCAAAGAAGATGAAGCCCCCAACAAATAGAGAGAGAGAGAGAGAACAACCCCTAAAATAGAGAGAAGGAGAGAAGGACTAAGTAGCCCCTTAAAGAGGACACCAACCACACACCAAGAAAAGCTCACAAATGAAGGGAATTGATCTTAGTGAAGGGTTTGGTGAAGATGTATGCAATTTGATCTAATGTTGAACAATATCTAAGATCAATTATTTGTTCATGAATTAACTCTTTAATTTAGTGCATATGGATCTCAATGTGTTTGGCTCATTGATGATAAATCAAAGTACGAGATATCTATATCACACTTTGATTGTCATAAAAGATGACTATGGCCTTCCGAAAGGGAATGTCAAACTCAATGAGAATGTTCTAAATCCAAATGACCTCAGTAGTAGCATTAACTCCTCCTCAATACTCAATCTTTGTAATGAAAGAGAAATAGAAAACTGCTTCTTGCTTGACACACAAATTGAACCAAAACCAAGGGAGAAGAAATACCCTAAAGTAGACTTGTGATCTTGAGAATCATGTGCCTAATCTAAATTTGTGTGTCCCACCAAGTCAAAAACCACGTCCACTACATATGTGAATCCAATAACTATGATTACCCTGAATGTAGTGAAGAATGGAAACTTAGCTTCTTTTTAGTGCAACTCATGTGGCTCTTGCATGAATCAAGAGACCATGCCTACAACATATGAAATTTCAAGTCTCATGGGAGTTAGATAGATGAGACTACCAACAAGTTGTCTATACAAACTATCATCCACTAAATGTGAAGAAAACTTAGCCTCAAGTTTGACCCTTGATAGAAATGGAGTTGGCACATGCTTATAGTAAGCTATGTGAAACTTGTGGAGCATATGAAGTATGTACTTAGACTGTGCAAGAGAGATACATGAAGAATACTGAGTAATCTCAATCCCCAAGAATAGTCTAATAAACCCAAGTTTGACATCAAAAAATTGATTATGAATGACAATTTTCACTACTTGAATGGTGGATGAGTGACTTCCTGTGATCGACAAGTCATTGACATAGAGAACTAGGAATTTTTGAG
This sequence comes from Sequoia sempervirens, assembly GCA_007258455.2. NCBI lineage: Eukaryota > Viridiplantae > Streptophyta > Pinopsida > Cupressales > Cupressaceae > Sequoia > Sequoia sempervirens. Next base: position 418,806,725 of record VDFB02281492.1, read on the forward strand.
TATTATACTATTGCATAATTTAGACATTAGGATCAAAATTGCAATGAGTTAACCAAAATTTCAAAAGGAAGTCTATTTCAAGCCATAAAGAGACTTCCAAAGATGGGAAACAAGTGAAGGATCTGTAGAGGAGGGGGACTGACTACTCTGAGACTCCAGGTCATGGGAGAGTCCTAAGCAATAGGCTTCCTTGATCTACCTCAATTTTGCTAAGCGGATTAGGAAGGTTAAGATGGTAATGTTGAAAAGGAAAAAAAAATTGGTTGTTGCCATCCTTCTGCTAAAGGGTATGTGCAGGACTATGGTGGGCCAAAAATTGGCAATATGTTGGGTATGTGGCTGAGAAATTTTTTTTTACCTAAAATTGATGAAACGAAAAGGGTTTTTAAAGAATATTTTCAACTTTACACCAATATAAATTATTCTTTACTTTGAATTTAATTAATAATTATTATTTATTTTCTATTTGAATTACGACTAAAGTCCGATTGATACGATGATTGAAAAACATATATAGCTTTCAAAATGGTATCACATTTTTTGAATCTGAAACATGTGTCACATTCTATGCTTTGCATACTATAGGATTTAAAAAAAAAAAGAATTTCATGAAGTTTTGACCAAGTTAAGGTGGTCAGACATACAAGTTTTATATTTTTAAAAAGTTGTAATAAAAAATCATAATTAATTATTTACTTGGAAAAAAATTTCAAAAAAATATGCATCACATTCGTAAATGAGTCCTCTACTTATATATAAAATATTATAAAAAATAATTATCATTTTATTGTGGTTAGGGTGGTTAGAGACACCTACTTCTTATTTTTTCCTGAAATTTAAGTACTACTCATTGAAATTTCAAAATTTCACTAAATAGATTTTTTTTAAAACCTAGTAGTTTAGAAACTACATTCAATTTTCTATAAATTCTATTCTTACATATTTTTGAAATAATATAGGTAACTTATTCAAAATTTTACAGCAAGTTTCCTAACTTTTATTTTTCTAATTTTTTTGCCACTTAAGGGTGTATTTTTTCCATGATGATCCTACACATACCCTAAACTGAATGTTTCAAAGGGCCAAATGAGCCGGTTTTGATGCTCCAATCCACTACCCAAACAACTCACTATCTAAGGATGACAACGTGGACTATAGACTCTAGTGTGTCACACTGTCATCTCAGATGTGCTCTAGTGTCCTTATGGAGAGAGGGCCTTAGGAATAGACTAAAACACCAAAAAATCAACTAACAACTTGAATAATTGATATTTTATGCTACATCAAAATATTGGAAAAGTGTAGAACTAAAGTACAACAAGATGAATACTATGTTTAATGTTGTAAAATTGCATCCCTTGCAATCTCACATACATTTTGCTATTTTCTTTAGTTTCCACTCCCTTAGCATCTTGTTTAGGTTTGATGTAGGGGCTAAAATGAGCCTACACAAGATGCTAAGGGAGTGGTCACTAAAGCAGATGCAAAAATGCATGTGAAATTGTAAGGGGTGCAATTTTACAACATTACATTTTCCCCCCACTTTAGTGGGCATATGAATCTACACTAATATGCATGCTAAAGGAAATCCACTAAACATAAATAACATCATTATTCCAAAAGGATACTGTAGAGGAAGTAGACAACTCTTCGAACCATGGAAGCATTCCCCCAAGCTGAAGACCTACAAAACAAACATATTAGAAAAGAAAGACCTGCACAAGACAACAATGTTAGTTCATAAAAATCCACTACATCATAGGGTTAGAACATAAAAACACACACATAGGCACACAACAAACTAAAGGATTTGAGTCAGAAAAGTGAAAGAGACGTCGATGTAAAAAGGTTGTCTTAGTACTATGCATCATCCCCAAATAAAAAAGTAACACACAAAAGAATTCTAAAATGAAGAGAAGAATGCAACATATACTCAGGATGAAGAAGATGCAGATCTTCGATCCGGTATACACAATTTGAGAAGAGAATAGAAAAGGCTCAAGAGAGAGAAAGGAAGAATGCAAATTCCAAGAGAGATGGCTCCATAGGTACTCTCTCTTGAGGAGGTTTGAACGAAGAGCACTAAAGGTCTGTGGACCAATGATGGAAAAATATTTTAAGATGAAAGCATCTTACAGGCCCGCAAACCTACAAGGAGGCAACCCCCAAGATCTCTCACATGAAGGAATCCTCATGAAGTATGCACCTTACAGGCTCGTAGACCTACAAGAAGGTATTCCCCAAGATCTCTCACATGAAGGAAACCCGAATGAAAGTGCCTTATAGGCCAGCAGACTTGCAAGGATGTATCCCCCAAGACCTCTCACATGAAGGAAACCTAGATGAAAGCACCTTACAAGTCCACATACCTGCAAGGAGGTGTCCCCCAAGATCTCTTTCATGGAGGAAACCCAAAGGGGGGGACTCTGCAAATTCAAATTGGAAAGCTTCTTTATAGGTGCACCTGCAAAGCAACATGTTTACCCGTAGATAAAACATGTTCGAAAACAAAGTAGCCACACTAACAATCAAGTAGACAGTCACATAGACCATTTAAAAATTGGAAGGATTTCAAAGGGGTCCCTTAGGAATCCTCCAAAAGAAAAGGGATCCACTCAAGGGACACACTATTTGAAAAGTGAGGTCTAATCAGGCTGCCCCCAAGCTAGACACAGATTTTACTTAAGAAAAAATATTTCAAAGGGGATCCGTTGGGAACCCTTCAAAAGAAAAAGGGGTCCACTCAAGTGACACATCACTTGAAAGACATAAAGAAGAGAGGGGGTCCTTAAGAAGGACACACATCTCCAGAACAAGTTATCACTGCCCCCAACATACAGGGGAGGAGAACCATGCAAGATACTTAGGACATATAGGATAGAGGTGAAACTCAATATCACTTGTCATTTTAAGAAGAGATAGGTGCATCAAAAAACAAGTGAGTGATGGAACCCGAATCATAAAGTTGTTGTATTTTATCCTTCAAGGCCTTACATTCACTAGTGGAATGGCCAAGCACTCGATGGTATGCACAAAAAGAATGTTTTTCTTTATCATGTTCATGGGATTTCTTGCATGTAGGAGGAGGAAGAGTAATTAATTAGGCTTTTAGAAGCCGTAACAAAATATGCTCTTGCTTCAACAAAGAATGAGGAGAAAGAAGAAAACCTTTCTCTTGTGGAGAAAAGTTTGACTAATCACAAGAAGAAGATACAAAGATAGAAGCCAATGGAGGATGAATCTTTTCAATAGAACAAGGTTGAGAAGAATTTGTGTCACTCAACCATGGCTTCTGTTTAGATTGTTCATTCAAGCAACCAAGCCAAAAATTATGCTTACAGGGTGCAAATCTTATATGGACCTGAATTCCTTGTTCATTATGCCCACAACCTTTATGCCCATAGCCATATTTAGAGGCAAGCCTATTAAAGCCAGGACCATAAAGTGTTTGCAAATCTTGAGCAAGAGGATCTTCATAGAGAGCATTGTTCAAAAAATGGGGGTTATGCTCCTCTATGGGATCACCATCATCCTTACTAATAGGACTGCCAACATTATCCTCTTTAGTAGAACCATAATCGTCTTCCTTAGAAGGAGGATCAACACTAAGATGTTCATTACAATTTATGTTCACACTATCCCGTGATATAGAAGAATAATCATCTTCGATAGGAGGTGTGGATGATGTTATAAAAAGGTCTAAGTGGATTGAGTCAAATTTATACTCCCTAATGAAGGAATCTATAAAGTCTAAGGAACCTCAATCATCACGAATACATGCATTATCTTGAGAAGAGGTAGAAGGAACAAACTTATGATTTCTTGCTTCAGAGGGATCTTCTTTAGGGACATTTATCTCAAGATTACCTTTTGTAGTAAGTACTACTAGAGTAAACATCAAAAAATTGGAAGACACTGAAGGGATAAGAGTAGGCACAACTGAAACCTAACCAACAACTTCCATTTCATATAAGTGCATAGCCTCGAGGTTAGCCTTGACTGTGACTACTTGGTTGTTACAAATGAGCTTAATAGATTTATATAAGGTAGATGAAACTGCACCCATATCATGAATCCATAGTCTACCAAGAAGAAGGTTAAATGATAACTTTTTTGACATAACATATACAAGGGTGGGTATAGTAATGGGTCGCAACCTCAAAGGCAAGACTATCATGCCTAGGGCTTGTCGATCAACATTATCAAACCCACGAATGTCAACAAAATAAGCATTAAGAGAAGATGAATCAACATTAATCTTAGGCAATAGATCAATGCTACACACATTGAGCACCGAACTAGCATCAACAAGATTAAATCTAATGCCAATATTATTAATTTTTACTATAATCATCAAAGGATCTTCTTGCTTCTGTTCTTCCGGAGGTGAGAGTTCCTGCAGATAGAACATAATATTTGGTGAATTTGCATGAATACGAGCTATCAACACATCAGCATCTTCCGGCCTAGCAGAAGAAGGAAAGAGGATCTTTGGAAAGGCTTCTTGAAGCATACCTTGATAAATCGAAGCAGATTGAAGTAAGTCCCACAGTGAGATCTTAGCCAGAGTAACCCGAGGTTACTTGAAAATATCATAATCATAGTTGGGTGCTTTACCTGTAGGTTTAGGTGCTTGAGGAAGACTTGGTTGTTTGTTCATTATATTCTTGTAAGTATGGGCTACTGTTCTATAAGAGGGAGCCTTACAAAGATCAGGAGAATCACTATCAAATGGAACAATATCAATAGAACAAATCCTTTTAGGAGAAGGACTAGCCGAAGTCACATAAATGACTAGTCTCTTAGGTCTTTGAGGGGAAGTAGAGACATAGATTACATTTATAGAATCATCACAACTACTGGAATAACTATTTGAAGACATATTCTCAATATTGATCCAAGGAGGATTAGATGTGGAAGGAGGTTCATCATTCACTAATGCACCATCTCTAGAAGATAGTGCATCAAAATAAAGATGAGATTCATTATTCACCAATGCAACATCTCTAGAAGAGAGTGCATTGGAATGGAGAGGAGATTCATCATTCACAAATGCATCATCTCCAAAAGAGAGTGCATTGGAATGAATAGAAGGTAGAGTAACATTAAGAAAGGTATCAATGATTTCATCTTCTTGCAACAAAATATCCTCCGACACAAGAGGAATTTCATGAGAATGATCAAAGATACCAAATGACATGGGTAAAGCCAAGTCACCATCACATGAATGAAATGGAACATCATTAACATTTTGAACAAAATCAGATATTGAACTAAAAAAAGAAGATATTAAATTCATTTTGGTGATAGAACTAAGAAAAATCGAGAATCTAGATTTTCTATTTTTTTTGGTATTTTCTAGATTCTAGTAATTTGCATTTTGGAGGTCTTCATAGTGGAATTTGAGGTCATAACCTATGTTGGTCCTTAAAATTCAATAACCAAAGGCATTGTATTTGAGAGACTAAATTAGTTCTCTTGGAGATCTTTCCAACGGTGCAAATGGTTCTGAAATCCAAGCACCGAGCCAAAAGTTATGACCTCGTGAAGTAGGGGTAAATAAATTCCTAGTTTTTTGAAGAAAAAAGAACCTCTTCACGGCAGGTTCACCAAAATTTAGAGAAGGGGGATTCACTACTCATGAGTTCTCTTCATTTAGAGAGCCTAACAGGGCAAACTTCCCTAAACTACCTCAAGGAACAACGTGAAAGTTCTAGAATTAGAAAGAGTAGGTCACGAAGATTCTCTAGACAAATTGATGAGCCCTTAGCCAGAGGATGTAAGCACGGAATAAGGATGACAACATGATGTGCTAGCATCTCAAAGGTGCACTGGTGTCTCGTACAGACTAGAAAGTGATATTATCATAGAAAATAGCTTAGCGACTACTAACAATCATATTACTAAGAAATTCCAAAACGTAGGGAAATGATAGAATGTAACATGACTGAAATAAAGAAGTATAAACGAAAAAGTTAAAGAAGAGAAAGAAAATTATTACAACCACACAAGTGATGAAGCCTCTAGCATGTAAATATATTCAATACTTGCATGCGTAAGATCTAGAGAAAGTGTTGGGGTTGTATAGGGGTTTTCCTCAGTCAAACCCCCATTTTGGTTTTCCACCTCCATGAACAACCAGATAGATAGAGAGAAATTAACCAAAATGGAAAAAGTGTGTGGTGAAAGGAAAACCTACTTCAAGAGTGGAACTTGCACCACCAAGGATGATTGATAAAAGAAAACCCCACTCGAGGAGGAGAACCCTATTTAGAAAATGTAGCTGATAAAAGTAATCCATGCTCGAGGAGGAGAACTCGTATCACGAAGTAAAGATGCAATAGATAGGGGATATGGAATCCCAAGATCCTCACAAGCTTGAGATAGGGGAGATGGAGATACAAGATCCAAGAGTGTTGCAAAGAGTGTTGTAAGAGCTTGAGAGTTTTGTTTTAACAAGCTTTATGGAGTTGTGCAAATAAAATAATAAGAGAGAAATGTCAGGGCTAGGGCAAGAAAGAAGCTAGAGTGAAGCTAGAAGCCCAAATGAATTGAAAAGATGACATTTAAGGAGAGAAGAGAAGCAAAAAGAAGCTTCCCGGGTGGTTACAAGGAATCCCAAGCCGCTACCATTGATAAAGGGAGGTAACAAGTGGCAAACATGCTTGGAAACAACTTTTTGAATGTTGAAACGTCGCAAGATGCTAGCATGGCGCATAGACGTTCACACGATGTGCTAGTGTCCAGACACATCACGCTACAAAAAAATGAGAATGGGAAAAGCAGAAGGTTTGACACAAAGTTGATGCACAAAGGGTAGTTGCTGAAAAGGGATTTAGAGCATCCTAAGAGGGGAAAAAGGTTGATGCAGGGGCTAAAATGAACCTACACAAGATGCTAAGGGAGTGGTCACTAAAGCGGATACAAAAATGCATGTGAAATAGCAAGGGGTACAATTTTATGACATTACAGTAGCATGATGTGTTTGGACACTAGCGTGCCACATGGACATCTGCGCACCATGGTAGCATCCTGTGATGTTTTGACGTTCAAATAGATACCTCCAAGCATGTTTGCCACTTTTCATCCCCTTTTGTTGGTGGTAATGGCTTGGGACACCTTGTAATGGCTTGAGAAGCTTCTTTTCCTTCCTTAAATGCTATCTTTTCAATCCATTTGTTCTTCTAGCTTCTCTCTAGCCTTGGCTGTAGCCTTGTACACTCCATCCATTGCTTGCACAACTCCATACAACTTGTTACAACAACTTCAAACACTCTCAAGCTCTTACAACACTCTTTGCAACACTCTTGGCTCTTGAACCTATCTTTTCTCTCTCTTTTTGGCTTCCTTAAGCCCTAGAGTTGATATCTCCCTTGTCTTGTGCTTGAAAACATCCGAGTATTCCATATCTCCCATCTATTGCATCTCTATTTTGTGATACGGGTTCTCCTCCTTGATAGGGGATTTCTTTTATCACCTACATTTTGTGATACAGGTTCTCCTCGAACGGGGTTTTCTTTTATCACTCATCGCATACTTTATTTCTCTCTATCTATTTGGCTATTCGTGGAGGTGGGAACACCAAAATAGGAGTTTGACTAAGGAAAACCCCTATACAGCCCCAACACTATCTCCAGATCTTACGCATGCAGGTATTGAAGATATTCATGTGCTGGAGGCTTCATTACTTGGGTTGTCATGAGCATTTTATTTCTCCATTATATTTAGTTCTATCATTTACTTTACCTTATTTCAGTCTGATTACTTTGAGTTACTTTCTTGCATTTTGGAAGTTCTCAATAATTAGATTGCTAATAGTCACTTTTTTGTTTTCTTTGATATTCTCGGTTGCTGATTCGTATGAGACGCCAACATGTCATGCTGTCATCCTTATTCTACACTATCATCCTTTAGCTGAGAGGCTATTAGTTTGCGTAGAAAATATTCATGACCTACACTTTCTGATTCTAAAACTCTCGTTGTTGTTCCTTGAGATAGTTTAGCAAAAATTTCCCCTTGGGAATCTCTTGAGAATAAAGAGAATCATGAGTAGCGAATCTCCCTTCTCTACACTATGTCTACACTAAGCTAGAATTGACAAAGAGAAAGCGAGAAAGGAAAAATTTTCTATCTATGAGTCGAATCTTCGAAGAGCTCCACACGAAAATACCTACACACACAAGACCAAGGAAAATGTTGGGGTTGTGTTTAGAGAAATTCCTTAGTCAATCCACTACTTTAATGTTTCCACCTCCATGAACTAGATAGCAACAATATATAGAAAATGATGTAGAAATAGAAAGGAAATAATGCTAAGAGGAATCACCAATAGTAAGAATGCTATGTAAATATACAAAGTGATGCAATGAGCAATGTAAATGAACAATATCACCTCCACATCTACAAGAACTCAAGGAAAGTAGTGAAAGGGAAGGGATTTAAAGTCCTCCAACAATAATGTTGTCACAACAAATATAGTGTAGGAGCTAAGAACCAGTAGCTTGCAGCCACAAAAATGTAAGGAAGCTAAGGTAGCGGAACAACTTCCTACACTAATCTTAAGAGGAGAATAATGAAAAAATTTATAGATATTTAATATTTATAGAAACTTAAATGGAAATAAACACAAATATCATGCATACCACAACATAATGATTTATGTGGGGAAAATTCTTTCAAAAGAAAAACCCCACATTTCGAAAGTCGTCCAATATATTATTCAAAAATCACGAAGATTACAACATACTTGTAGAGAAAGTTTCTCACATGAGTGTCACCACTCAGAGATCTAAAGGAAACACAACTGCTATCAAACTCTCATAATACATCACAATACACAACCATAATACAATTCCCTCATAAAGTAGGGTTTCCTTCTAGGGAAATCGATCATTGGATATGATAAAATCAATTTTCCTTTCTAGGGTTTCCTTCTAGGGAAATTCCATATTTATAATAATAAAATATAAATAAAATTTTCCTTTTAGGGGCATTGCCCCCAAACCACCAATAGGGCACACTACCTGTAGACCACAATTAGGGGGATGATCCCCCCAAACCCCTCATGGGGGGGGGATCCCCCTACACCCTCCCCCCTCAGGTCATCATCGGATGAACAATACCTTATGTAATTACAAGGTTGAGACACATTTTATCAACATAAAAAAGAGTGATGTAGAAGTTTGAGAGTGTGAGAATGAAGCTAAGATTGTGTAGAGAATCAAGAAGTGTGAGAGAGAAGTGAAAGAATGAGAGATAGAACATTTGAATCAAAAAAAGGCTGCAAAAGATCCATTTCTCAGTGGTCAAGGGAGGTGGAGACATTACAGTTCATTTCCAATGGAGAAGGATAATGCCTATGCGGATTCAAGAGGCAGGAATCCCATCAGGATGGAAACATGATGTGTGGATGTCTATGTGGAATGTGCACATCCTCGACAAGGATTCCTCTACCGATGTGAAAATGAGTTGCCAAGTGGATGGAGAAAGGTGGAAGATATGGAATTGCATCATCAATTTTTTGTTTTCTAAGGTAGGGTGATGTAAATGGGGAATTTTCCTAGAGGTTCAAATTTGCTCCATTACAGGATCCTACACAAACCCATGTGGTTTCTCTATGCATATCTCTTCATAAAGGTCACTACGAAGAAAGAAATTCTTCACATCCATTTGATGAACTTACCATATGTGAGCTGCAACAATATTGAAGACAAGTCAGATGGAAATTTTGGTGACTGGTGCAAAAGTCTTAGAGTAGTCACTCCTAGGAATGTGAGATAATCCTTTGGAAACCAAGTGAGCCTTATGCTTATCAACCAAGCCATCTATTAAGAATTTTGTTTCATATATCAACTTGCATTGAATAAGTTTCCTTCCATTAGGAAGTGGGATAATATCTCAAGTGTGGTTCCTCTCCAAGGAACTAGATTCTTCATGCATAGTTGCATCCTAATCGGCGACACCAGAAGATTCTTCAAAGGCCTATAAATATGAAGCTATAGCAAGGAAGAGATGTGGAGCCTTCTAAAATTGTGATATTTTTTTTAGATAATATGAAGGATCCCCTACCCAATACCTAGTAAATATAATGTCTGACAAGACCAAAGAGGCCCTACTATTAGAGAAGGTGGAGAATTAGGAGGAGAATCATCAACCTCTAAAGGAGGACTATAAGAACCCTTATTATTACTGGCATCATCTAAAGTGGAGGAATACTACTCCTCATCAATATCAAAAGGATTATGATCCTTTGAAGAGGGTATGTGCAGGATCATCATGGAAAAAATAGGCCCTTAAGTGGCAAAAAATTCAAAAAAATTAGAGTTAGGCAACTTGAATTTAAAATTTCAATAAGTTATCTATATTATTTCAAACATATGTAAGAATAGAATTTGTAGAAAATTGAATGTAGTTTCTAAATTACTAGGTTTTTTTTTTAAAAAAAAAATATATTTGGTGAAAATTTGAAATTTTAAGCATAAATTTAAGGAAAAATAAGAAGTAGGTGTTTGTATGACCACCCTAACCAGAATAAAATGATAATAGTTTTTATAATATTTTAGACATAAGTAGAGGACTCATGTCCGGATGTGATGCATATTTTTTGTAATTTTTTTCCAAATAAATAATTAATTATGAATTTTCTATTACAACTTTAAAAAAATATAAAAACTTGTTTGTTTGACCACCTTAACTTGGTCAAAAATTCATGAAAATCAATTTTTCTTTTTTTAATCCTATAGTATGTGAAGCATAGAATGTGATGAATTTTTTGGATTCCAAAACTGTGATACTGTTTGTATGTTATAGAGATTTTTCAATCAGCCTAACAATTAAGACTTTAGTCGTAATTCAAATAGAAAATGAATAATAATTATTTATTAAATTCAAAGTAAACCATAATTTATATTGGTGGAAAGTTGAGAATCTCCTTTAAAAACCCTTTTCATTTCATCAATTTTGGGTAAAAAAAAATCGTTAGCCACATACCCTACAAATACCCATCATATCGCCACTTTTTGGCCCATCATGATCCTGCACATACCCAAGAACTATCATCTTGATGCAAGGTCTCCAATCTAATGGTAGATGTGTTGGAAAATGTGCCTCAAACTTACTGACATGAAACTCCTGAAAGAGAAAACTCGGTGAGACCTTCAGAATGTCTTGCCGACTAGTAGATCTGTTCTAAACTTCTGAAGAGTTCAGATCAGCATGACATTAGATCTATCTTGCCGACGAAAGTCATTGAAAAGACATAGACTATCTGTTGAGATTCCAATATTGTTCCATCCTGGCATATCTTTTGCCGATGGGTTGGTTCCTGGTGATCATCGAGAAGACTCTTGGTGACGAATGTCATCAGGGAGACATGAACCTTTGAAGTAACCTATTTTGACAGTAGCTGTCTTGCCGATGGATTTACACATGATGTATACTGGGTCAGACTCTTGGTGACAAATGTCATCGGGGAGACATGAACCTTCAGAGTAACCTATTCCAACAGTAGTTGTCTCGTCGATGGATTTACACATGATGTATATCGGGAAGACTCTTGGCGTCGAATGTCATCAGGGAGACATGAACCATCAGAGTAACCTATTCTGACAATAGCTGTCTCGCCAATGGATTTACACATGATGTATTTCAATGTGACTCTGGTCGATGATACTTGGTAGGGTGACATGAGAGTTCTATGAGATTCTTAGAGACATAGCATGTCTGGTTGATGGTTTTTTGTGTTCGGTGTGACTCTTGCCGATAAGGATAGTTGTTTTCTTTGTGATACTAGGGAGAATTGAACTATCTTCTCAGGATGTTGCTGATAGCATTGGTCTTGCCGATGGCTCTGTGATCAGGCACTTTGGCATCGATGAGACACGGTTTGGTGTCTCACTGACATGTGATATAGTTGAACTTTTTTGACCGAACGACTGTCCTACGTGGTTTGTTCTGAGCCAATGAGAGAAGTAGAATGCAAACCATTGGCAGTTGAACTATTGTGATTGTTCTTGTGTGGAAGATCAACTGACCGTGAACAAAAGAATGATTCTCTATAATGGTCGTTGATGATGAACAACTCAGTGGCGAAAAGAATTGTTCGATTGAACACAAATTGATCAGTGTGTGAATTTATTTCTAAGAGCATTGTAATAGTGATGTTTTGTGCAAGGTTGATCAAGGAAATGTTGCTACTGTAAATTTGACATCTGAAAGTGAAGTTTGTTCTCTATATGTAATTTTTTTTACTGTATAACAAAGAGGCTTTACTTGGTGTGGTGGGTTTTTCTCCTATAATGGTTTTCCCATGTAAATCTGGTGTCCAATTGTGTATGTGTTTATTTCTCTTTTCTGTTATTCTTTTCATGTGTATCTTATTGAACTATAATTACAAAATTTAAAGTCATATTTACATTCTTCCTTGAGTTTTTGGCATTAGGAGAGTTTGTTCCACATCTTATCTTTCCTTACAAGTGGTATCAGATCCTGGCCAGTTGTGCTATCCTTGTGGGTAGGTTGGGTTTTTTGTGTCAATTATGTTCAATGGGATTCTTGTAGAAGTATGGTAATTTAAATTACAGATTAAGATGGAAAGCACATTAGGAAAGATTGAAATTGAGAAATTCAATGGCAACAATTTTGAGTTGTGGAAACTCAAAATGGAAGATCTATTGGTTGATCGTGATATTTGGCTTGTTGTGTCTAGAACAAAACCTACAGGCATGAAGCAAGAGGATTGGGACCTCATAAATCAAAAATCAAAGGGGCTGATAAGGCTCTGTCTGGTAGACTGTGTTCTTCTAAATTTTCATGAAGAAAAGACTACATCTTCTTTGTGGAAAAGAATGGGGGCTATTTATCAGGGCAAGTCCTTGGTGAATAAGTTGTTCTTGAGGAAGAAGCTATACTCTTTGAAAATGTAGGAAGGAGCATCTGTTTCTAATCATTTGACTTCTTTCAACATGTTGATTGCTCAATTAGCATCTGTGGGTGTGAATATTGATGAAGAAGATCGTTGTATGCTATTGTTATGTTCTTTGCCAGATTCTTGGGATCACTTGGTGATGGCTATTGGGAATACGGAATCCACTTTTAAGATGGAAGATGTTGCTTCTTTGTTATCAAAAGAGATGAGAATAAAATCTTCTGAGATGGCGAAGGAGGCCCTTGCTATTTGAGGCAAATTGAAAGAAAAAGGCAAGAAAAAGGACAAAAAGTCCAAATCGAAATCAAAAGGGAGATAAAAGTCTCCTAGTAAGAAGTCCAAGGTGAAGTGTTGGAATTGTGGGCAGCCTGGTCATGTCCGAAAGGATTGTAAAGAGAAGAAAAAGAAGAAGAACTCTTTCGACAATGATTCTTCTTAGAGTGATGCAGATGCTTTCATTGCTGCCCTGACAACTTAGGCATCAGATGATGTCTAGCTGATTGATTCTATGTCTGAAAAATACGATGGTGGAAGGGTGTATTTGGCAAGTGATTCATCTCTGAAAATAGTTGGTCGTGGAAGAGTCAGAATTCAGTTCCCTGGTGGAAGAGTGAAGGGAATCAATGATGTAATGCATATACCAAGTCTGGCTCGAAATTTACTTTCTATTAGTAAGCTAAACGATGTTGGAGTGCAAGTCGCATTCTCTCGAAAAGGATGCAAAATGACTAGAGGCTCATTGGTGCTAGCTAGGGGTGCTCGTACTGGTACTCTGTATAAGTTGGACGCACTTGTTGTTCGATGCAACAGTGTCTCTGAAAAGTCACAAAAGGTTACTCGTGAAGAGGAGGAAAAAGTTCTTGATAGTGCGAACTTTATGGAAGTTAAAATTCTAGGAGAAAAGACTATGCTCTGGCATCATAGGCTTGGCCACATTGGAGAAAAAGGTTTAAAAAATTTGAAAAATAAAAACCTGGTTGAGGGGCTTGATGACTATAACCTTGAATTCAAATTTTGTGAACATTGTATATATGGTAAACAACACCATGTTTCATTTTACTCCAGTCCTCATAAATCTTCTAGTTTACTTGAGTACATTGATTATGATGTTTTTGGTCCAGTAAATGTTCCTTCTTTGTCTAAATCAGTATATTATGTATCGTTCATTGATGATAATTCAAGAAGGGAATTTGTTTATTTTTCAAAAAGTAAATTAGAAGTATTCGGTCATTTTAAGGAATTTAAAAACCTTGTGAAAAATCAGAATGGAAGGAAAATAAAATGCTTAAGGACTGACAATGGTGGTGAGTTTTGTTTTGATGAGTTTGAAAGGTACTGTAAAGATCATGGAATTAAAAGACATAAAACTAAACCCTACACTCCGTAGCAAAATGGAGTTGCTGAAAGGTTCAACATGACAGTGATGGAAAGAGCACGAAGTATGTTGAGCAGTGCTGACTTGGAGGAGAAGTTCTGGGCTGAGGCAGTTGCAACAACATGTTATTTAATAAATCGTTCTCCAAATTCTACTCTTGTTGATAAAACATCTTTGGAAGCATGGTCTGGAAAGAAGCCCTCTCTGAGACACATTTGTGTCTTTGGTTGTGAGGCATACACATATGTGCCAAATGAAAAAAGATCTAAATTGGAGAACAAGGTTGCTAAATGTATTTTGATTGGCTATAGTGTTGGCATAAAAGGGTACAAGCTTTGGAATCTTGATACATAGAAGGTTTTGTACAACATAAGTGTTATTTTTTGTGAGCTGAAGCCTTCTATTTTGGATATGCAGTCAGAGACAAAATCAGAAAATAAAAAGGATGTAGTTGAAATTCCTCCAACACCAGATAAAGAGGAATTGCAACTTCAAAATGTACCTGAAACTAAGGAGAGCTAAAGTAGTTCTGAGAGTTCTAAAGAAGAAGAACAACCTCAGCCTCATCCCGTGAGGAGGTCAACTCGTGAAAGAAGGAAACCTGATAGGTATGGGTTTTCTATGTTATATTCTACTTGTTCCTATGCTTTAATTTCGAGCACTGATGAGCCTAGGACTGTCAAAGAGGTAATTAGAATGCCTGATTCAAACTCTTGGTTGGAATCTATGAATGAATAAATGGCATCATTAGAAAAGTATGGCACTTAGAATTTGGTGCCCTTGCCTGAAGGAAGAAAAGTTGTTGGCTGCAAATGGGTATTTAAAAAGAAAATAGGACTGGATGGCAGTGTTGAAAAGTATAAGGCGAGGTTGGTTACGAAGGGTTATTCCCAGGTAGAGGGAATTGATTATGGAGAAATTTTTTCTCCTGTAGCTAAGCTGACGTCTATCAGATTTCTTTTGTCACTTGTAGTAGCGTATGACTTAGAGATTGAACAAATGGATGTGAAGAAAAAACATTTCTTCATAGTGATCTTGAAGAAGAAATTTATATGTCCCAGCCTAAGAACTTTGTGGAAAAAGGTAAAGAAAATCTGGTTTGCAAGTTGAAAAAATCTCTGTATGGATTAAAAAAATCTCCTAGAATGTGGTACCAGAAGTTTGACATGTGTTTTTTGTTATTGGGATTTGTAAGATCAAAATCTAATCATTGTGTGTACTTCAAAGCTGAAAATGATCGTGTTATTATTTCTCTCTATGTTGATGATATGTTGTTCATAGGCAATAGTAAGTTAATGATTTTTGATCTAAAATATTAGCTATCTGCAAAGTTCAAAATGAAAGATCTTGGTGCAACTAGGTATATTCTGGGAATGGAAATAACTAGGGACAGAAAGAGAAGAAAACTTTGGCTCAGCTAGAGTAAGTATATTAATACTTTTCTGGAGAGATTTTGTATGACTAATTGCAAGTAGCTAGTTGTTCTAGTTTTGCAGGGAATAAAACTATCTATTGAAGATTGTCCAAAATATCCTACTAAGATGGAGGACATGACTAGAGTTCCTTATGCTAGTGCAGTTGGCAGTTTAATGTATGCAATGGTCTGTACAAGGCTAGACATTGCCCAAGAAGTGGGAGTACTTAGTCATTTTATGGCGAATCCTGGAAGGACACATTAGGATGTTGTGAAAAAAGTGTTTAGATATCTGAAGGGCACTTCGGAATATGCTTTGTGTTACCATGGAAATTTGGCTGAATCACAAAGGACTCTCAACATTTGTGGGTATGTGGAATCTGATTGGGTAGGGGACATTGACAACAAAAGATCCACCAGTGGATATATTTTCATGATGAATGGTGATGCAATTAGTTGGATGAGTAAGCGACAAGCTATAGTTGCTTTGTCCACTAGAGAGGAAGAATACATGGCAGCTACACATGCCTGTAAAGAAGCAATCTAGTTAAAACGTTTGTGTTCTAACATTGGGTTTGATGCAAAGAAAATTAAAATTTACCGTAACAGTCAAAGTGTTATTTTTTTGGCAAAAAATCCTACTTTCCATGCCAGGACAAAACATATCAATGTGCAGTATCATTTTTTACTAGATATGGTGAAGGATGGAAAAGTCTCTTTAGAAAAAGTGGATACTCTGAAAAAATGTTACAGATGCATTGACGAAACCAGTGAGCACAAACAAGTACAGGTGGTCTGCCAATTCGATGGGCCTTCATTCCCATGAATTTTAGTAGTTTTGTTGTGCTCTGGAGGTGTCAATAAGATCTTCATCAAGTGGAAGATTGTTGGAAGATGTGCCTCAAACTTACTGACATGAAACTCCTAAAAGAATAAAATCGGTGAGACCTTCAGAATGTCTTGCCGACTAGTAGCTGTGTTCTAAACTTCTGAAGAGTTCAGATCAGCATGACATTAGATTTGTCTTGCCGATGAAAGTCGTCGGAAAGACATAGACTATTGGTGTGAGATTCCAATCTTGTTCCGTCCTGGAAAATCTCTTGCCAATGGGTTGGTTCCTGGTGATCATTGAGAAGACTCTTGGCAACAAATTCCATCGGGGAGACATGAACCTTCAGAGTAACCTATTCTGACAATAGCTATCTCGCCAATGGATTTACACATGACGTATATCAGGAAGACTCTTGGTGATGAATTTCATTAGGGAGACATGAACCTTGAGAGTAACCTATTCTAACAGCAATTGTCTCACCGATGGATTTACACATGATGTATATTAGGAAGACTCTTGGCATCGAATGTCATCAGGGAGACATGAACCTTTAGAGTAACCTATTTCGACAGAAACTATCACACCGATGGATTTACACATGATTTATTTTGGTGTGACTCTCGCTAATGATACTTGGTCGGGGTGACATGAGATTTCTATGAGATTCTTAGCGATAGAGCATGTCTGGCTGGCCAATGGTTTTTTGCGTTCGGTGTGACTCTTGCCGATAAGGATAGGTGTTTTCTTTGTGACACCGGGGAGACTTGAACTATCTTCTTAGGATGTTTCCGATAGCATTGGTCTTGCCGATGGCTCTATGATCAGGCACTTTGGCATCAGTGAGACACAATTTGGTGTCTCACTGACATGCGATACAATTGAACTTTTTTGACCGAATGACTATCCTACGTGGTTTGTTATGAGCCAATGAGAGAAGCATAATGCAAACTATTGGCAGTTGAACTATTGTGACTATTCTTGTGTGGAAGATTAACAGACTGTGAACAAAAGAATGATTCTCTATAATGGTCGTTGATGATGAACAGTTCGGTGGTGAAAAGAGTTGTTTGATTGAACAAAAATTTATCAGTGTGTGAATTTATTTCTAAGAGCATTGTAATAGTGATTTTCTGTGCAAGATTGATTAGGGAAATTTTGTTGCTCTAAATTTGACATCTGAAAGTGAAGTATGTTTTCTGTATGTAATTTTGTTTACTATAATACGAAGAGGCTTTACTTGGCGTGGTGGGTTTTTCTCCCATAAGGGTTTTCTCACGTAAATATGTTGTCCAATTGTGTATGTGTTTATTTCTCTTTTCTGTTATTCTTTTCATGTGTATCTTATTGAACTATAATTGCAAAATTTAAAGTCATATCTACATTCTTCCTTGAGTTTTTGGCATTAGAAGAGTTTGTTCCACATCTTATCTTTCCTTACAAGATGGATAAGTGGTAAGAGAAGAACTAGAAGGGCTCTCCTCAAAGTGAACACTCCTCTCAATGAAAAACTCATGAGTGGTAGGATGTATAATATTGTAGCCTTTGAAATCATTTGGGTGCGTCTAAAAAATATGTAAGGCTTGCTAAAAAAACCCATAGCCTTGCATTTCTCTACTGGAATGTAGGCCCATACATAAGAACCAAACACTCAAAAGTGCTTAACTGAGGGCTTTCAATTGTTCCAATCTTGAAAAGTAGTTACCCTCTTCATATCTTTGTGAGAAATTTAGTTCTAGATATAACACACATAGTTGATAGCTTTTCCCCAAAAGGATGGTGCCAAAGACTTGGAGTAAATCATATAATTGGTCATCTCTTTAAAGGACTGATTTTTACATTTTGCAACTCCATTATACTAATGATTTTAGGGAACTATATGTTGCAAATTAGTGCCTTATGAAGCACAATACTACTCAAACTAACGTTTGAAATATTCCCCCATTATCTGTACACATAAATTTGATGGATTTCTTAGTTTATTTCTCTACAAATGCCTTGAATTCTAAAAATGAATCAAAGAATTCAAATTTTTGTTTGATAAAGTACATGAAATTTTACTTAGAAAAGTCATCAATGAAGGTAAAAAAATATTAGGCTTGACTAAAAGATGGCTATGTAAATGGACCAACCAAATCACTATGTACCAACTTCAAAAGCTATAAGGCTCTCCAAGCTTTACCTTTTTCAAATTTCTCTTTTGAATGCTGGCCAAGAATGCATCCCTAATAAAAATCATTGGAAAAATAAACTATAGGTAATCTCATAACCATGTCTATTTCTTGAGCTATTGCAAGTAGCAGTAGTTCAAATTGCCAAACTGTTGATGCCAAAAATTCATCAAAATGGGTGAGAAGAACCAATAAAGGTGCATCGGGAACAAAGCAAGAGAACAAATAAAGATGAGATTGATGATATAATCTCCCAACTACAACTATAGATTCATTATACAACTCAAAAATTACCACTAAATCAAGAGAAAACTCAACCTACTTGCCTGAACCTGTGTGACTGATTTGATATACTGATAGAAGATTAGTTGATAATGAGGTCACACAAAGGACACCCTGAAATGTTCCATCCCCCATATCAACAAACACTCTCCCACAAACCTCAATAAGAGTTTCATCACCCATAAAATTGGAAGGAATAGTATATGGATCCAAAGATGCAATTTCATCCTTGAAAGAAGCCATGTGGATGAAGCACCTAAATCAGGAACCCAAGTGGTTGGTGGAGAAGCAATTGTTACAAGGGTCTTTCGCTTTCCTTTCCCATTTTTGTTATCTTTTTTCTTGTGAGACTTCTCATTTGAAGTCAATTTTATTGATTAAGGAACACTAAGATTATTCTTTTTAAGGATGTGTGTCAAGTGGTCAACTTTTTTCTTCAAAAATTTATCCTCATCATGATCGGGTCTTTTATAATAGGCACATTTGACATTCTCTTTCTTAGAATTGTCAAGTTTTCAAGATGATGTCTCATTAGCTACTTTTGGAATAGCCAATTTTTATACTTCTCTTTTCTATTCTTTTGTTTCTTATCCTTGCTATTAATACTTTTTCCTTGCTATTTTTTTGTGCCTTGGTTGGTAGCCAGGGCATGTGACTTAGAGGGATTTAAATTTCCCATTTGGATTAGCTTCTCTTACTCTCGTGTAAGAGAAGTATAAAAATAATCCAAAGGTAACATGATGAATTGAGGTACCCAAATGCATCCTTAGTAGCATAGAGGGTAGAAACAAATATTGAATATTCAAAAGTTAGCTTAGACAAAATATTAAGAATTAGTTGTTCATCTTTCTTTTCAACTGCACATTGTTTTAACTACAACCTTATTGATTTCAATTTTCTAAAGAAATCCTAATGAAGTTCTCTATACTTAGACCAATTAGTTCATTTTCCAACATATAAACCCTCATAGAATATTGAGTTCCAAATAGAGTTTCTAACTTAGTCCATATTTCATTTGGTGTATCCAAATATTCAATATGAAAGAGGAAATCAAGAGAAACAAACAAAAATAATTTTTCATATTCTTCATCAATCTTTTGAACCACTTAGACTTTTATTCATCTTTATGAGGTACAATTTCTAGTCCCATTATTATTCTATGCAAACCAAGTCTTCTTAAGTGGATCTTCATTTGAGAATTTCACTCAAAATAGTTGTAAGAAGTTAGAGTAGGAACTGCTATTTTTTGAGACATGATGATGAAATGAAAAAATAAGTGTTGAATGAAAGAGAACATAGGAACACCAATACACTCCCACCCTTTTCACTAGTATGAAAAATCACCCCCCAAATATTACAAGGTTGGAACTTTATAGTTTAGTGTGTTTACAATAAATTTTCTATGATACAATACTCAATAGCTCCATAATGGCCAAAATTACAAATTCTAATGCAAAATGAACCTAAGAAAAAATATAGAAAAATTAGCCCCGTATCCTTTTTCTGATTCTTAATACCTTTCCAACACCTATTTATTTCCAAGAAATGGAGCTTCGAGGAAAAATTTATGGCTCCTTGAAGAAAAAGAAAAAAACATCTTCAACCTGCAATATTTTGGGAAACATATTTTCAATACCTCTGTAGATGGAAATTACTCATCTCCAGCTTTTTTTTGATATCTCATTCACTAAAATTCGATAAATGAGGAAAAAGTTGGACAAGTTTGAAAAAAAGGCCCAATTTGGCCTATGGGGAGGGCCCCGGTGTCCCCATAGGTAGCACCATCAGTGGTGGTGGCTATTGGGTGATGGATTGGATATGGTTCGACAGATAAAATGGTAGTTCCAATTCATAGTTGGTCATAGTTAGTATGAATATTGTGATGGTTTCTTTATAACCTCCTCCCTAATGGTTTAGCTAATTTAGTGACTAATGACCTTAGTTACACAATCATTGATGGTCTTAGCCCAAAAAGACTAGTGGCATTAGCCAAATGATTTATAGACTTGTGTGTGTAGCTCTTAGAAAAGTTCTTGAGCACTTAACAAGGCGCTAAGTGCTTATTTAAGCACTAATAAATTTTTTAATATTTTTTTAATTTTCTTTGAATCTTAAACTCAACCTATTCTACAACTATAGTTGGGGGGAGTACAAAGATGGGATATATCTATATGGAGGATTGGAGGACTTGGGAGTGTAGGAAGATTTTTGGATTGTCCTTTGGGATGCATTTCTTCTTTTATTTTCATGGGAATTCACATGGCTTATGGTTTTTTATTTTTGTTGCATGGGACTTTGTGGAATTTTAGATTTAGCTTATTTTTGGATCATATTTTTCTTTGTTTTAGCATATTTTTTTTTATGGGACATGGTAATCCTTGTATTTTTGTGGATTTTTGGCTTTATGTATTTAAAATTTTACATCAAAATTTCTTCCAATAGCAATTCTATTGGTTCATGAAGATGAATAATTTGTATATATGATATATGGGTTGATGTAGGGAGGATGTTGGAAGGAATTGAAGGATGTGTGCCTTTGTTGATCTTAATTCGGTATTTGAGGTGATAGATAAAGAGGATGAATGGATTTTGAGATAGGAGTGATGGGTGGTGGAATGTAAGGATCCAAGATGGATGGAAGTGATGAAGGAATTAGTCTTGGGACATAAGCACCAAAAATGGATTTAAAAGAGGAAGGAATGTAATTTGGAACATAAGGGCACATAATAGATTTAGAAAATGGAGGATATGAGTATTTAGATTTATATGAGGGGGTGTGTGATTTATGGGTGATGAAAGTACTAAGATCTTGAGCTTGGTTTCTAAGGTCATGAAAACATTGATTCTATTATTTTGATAGGTTCTACGAGGCCTTTCTAGGAGGAATAACCATTTTCCTTTATAATACGTGTTTTAACAAATCATTTTTCCAATGGGATACTTTTTATTTCAGAAGCAAGATGAGAGTCCATTTTGAGGGAGATATGATGTAGTTTAGAATGAGAGGTTTTTGGAGGAAACTAGATTGGATGAAAATGGAAGAACCCATTGGATAGGGATGATGATATCTTAAGGAATATTAAGATCATGAGGGGGATTATGAGGGATGTTGGGATCTTGAAATGGATAGATATCATGACCTATGGAGCAAAAGGAATTCTTTAATCTTAACATGAAATGGGATCATGGGTGGAGTAGAAGGGATGCTTTATCTTGATATGGGAGGGGTTCATGAGATTAGATGGAAGTGATTATTTGATCTTGAAGTGGGATGGGATCGTGAGATGGAGTAGAGGGGATGCTTTAATATTGATTTGTAAAGGGATTAGGAGATGGAGTTGAACTATGAAAATAAGATGAGTAAGTTGAAGTAGATTCCTAAACAAATCTAAGTGGGGGAGAGATTGAAAAATTTCTTACAAACCCATAATAGTTACAATTATTAGATGTATATATAGTTTAAAAAAAAACATAAAAAATATAGTTTAGTAGATATAAATGAGAAAAACTATTTCAAGAGAAAAAACACACACTCTAAAAGCACATCCCTTTGTATTATTAATAATAAAATATGGGTACAATACAATCTCCAAATATAAGTTCATTAACAAGAGTCTTCAACAATGAAAAATATTCTAGAATGAGTATAGTAGCATAATGGTACTTGGAACACTTTAGTCTCATACAATATGCATAAAAGTACCCAATTAATAGAATTTATAATGAAAGATGAGAGGACATCAAAGGTGGATACCTAGGATTTCCACATAGAAAAAATCCAATTCTTGCATGCTCTCAAATAACCCTCCTTGATATGCATAGTGTCAACATGCATGCAACACCCTTGCATGTAAAGCATTA
The DNA here is from genome assembly GCA_007258455.2 of Sequoia sempervirens. NCBI lineage: Eukaryota > Viridiplantae > Streptophyta > Pinopsida > Cupressales > Cupressaceae > Sequoia > Sequoia sempervirens. The sequence goes on from VDFB02281492.1 coordinate 418,829,582, forward strand.
TCATAGTTGGAACCCACATATCATAGTATACTTCAATTACAATGCCTTCCTCAACATGTATAGCTACTTTCAACATGAAATGTGCTTGAATGCATACAAACACCTTACATGCATTCAAACACCTTGCATGCATAGGAGCCTCAATCAAATAGAACCCACTTATCATTTATTTTTCATTTTTGACTCTTACATTATCATAATATGTCATTAAACAAAACAATCAAGAAATTTATCATAATTAGTCATAAGAAATATTATAAGATGACACATGGCACCATTTTCTCTCATAATCAGGTCCACCATGTGGTATGCCTAATTCCATAAATGTATCTTTCATTTCATATTTTTCACTTCCATGTAGGAATAAAAAACTAAGATAAAATAAATAATAAATTTATAAAGCAAATGCTAGGAATCACAAAGGTTGAGACACTTCAATCCCAACATTCTCCCACTTTTCAAAGGTTGTTCAAGAGCCAAAAAATAATCAACTGCTAGTGGTCATGACATTCATGGAACAAAAACACCATCTCGACTTCTTTGTGCTTATATGATTTGTTAATGCATTAGAAAAATTAATCAAAGTGTCAACCTTCTCCAATTTCACCTTTCCATCTTCCACCAGATCACAAAAAAAGTCGAATTAAACATCAATGTGCTTTGTTTTGACATGGAAAGTAGGATTCTTCACCAAGAAAATTACACTTTAACTGTGACAATAGGTAGTAACCATCCCTATGTCAAGCCCAACATCAAACTAAAAATCTCTAAGAAAAATGCCTTCCTTACAAGCATGAGCAGCTTCCATATACTCTACTTCTATCAAGGAAAAAGAAAATAAAACCTTTTTATTACTCATCCTATTGATAACACCACTAAACATTGTGAACATATATCCATTGGTGGAACTTCTATTGTCAATTTCACTTGCCCAATTTAAATCTACATATTCATGAATATAAATTGAATTTAAAGGTCTAGTAGGATAACTATGAAAACATAGCCCGAATACTTGGAAGTACCCCTCAAATATTTGAACACTCATTTAATCTCATCCCTATGTACCTGTTTAGGATTAGCCATAAATTGACTCAAGACTCCCACTGCTTGGGCAATGTTCGGCCTCATATAGACCATGGAATACATCATTCTACAAACAAAACTCACATAAGGTACTTTGCTCATGTTCTTCATCTTGAAAGGAGATATTGGGAAATTCTCCATAAATAAATTCATTCCTTGTATAACAAGAACAACCAATGACCTGCAATATGCCATATTGAATCTCTCCATCACTAAATTCGCATACTTACTCTACCTTAACCAAATGTTTTTTCAACTATCTCTTTTATCTCCATGCCTAGAATGTACCTAGCTACTCCTAGATATTTCGTTTCAAATTGCACTAACAATTGAGACTTCAATTAAGAGATCAAACGTTTACCACTCCCAAAAAAAACATATAGTCTATAAGGAATCTAAGGTAGCGAATAAATTCCTACACTAATCTTTAGAGGTGGGTAATGCAATTTTTTTTAAATGTTTACAACAATTGTAAAACATAAAATTAAATATAAATAAACATAAATATCATGCATACCACAACAAAATTACTTATGTGGGGAAAAACCTTTTAGAAGAAAAATCCCACACTTTAAAAGCGACTGAATAGATTATTCAAAAAATATGAGGATTGCAATATACTTGCAGAGAAAGCTTCTCACAAGAGTATCACCAACCAAGGATCTAGAGACAAAAAAAACTATCAAACTATTAGTATACATCACAATGCATATTCATAATATAATTCCCTCATAAAATAGGGTTTCCTTCTAGGAAAAGACAAGCCAAGAAAATATCTACTGTTAGATTTGAAACCTAATGATGAATTCTCCATATTTACAATAATAAAATATACATAAAATATGGTTTTCAAGGGAACTTCCCCCAAACCATTGTTGAGGCGCATGGCCCCTAGACCCCTTATTAGGGGGTCATCCCCCTAGACCCCACAAGGGGGTAACCCCCCTTGCAAGCTCCCATGCTCAATATATTAAACTGCTAAAATTGCAAGGTTGAGACACTATTTTCCCTAACATTATCATAATTTTCAAACACCTTGCAAGAGAAAAGAGAGGATCAATACCATGATTTAGTTGCTAGGGGTTGAGAGGCCCATAGACTTCATACACCATATTAACTTCTTTACAATCACAACCTTAGTTAAAGAATATGCAACATTCATCAAAGTTTCTACATTAACTAGCTTCATCTTGTCATCCTTGATCATATCTTTGACCATATGATATTGTACATCAATATGCTTGGTCTTGACAAGAAATGACAAGTTCTGAACTAACAATATCATAATTTGATTATCACAATAAATTTTTACTACACCTTGTTTTATTCCAACAACTAAGAACAGTCCCTTAAGCCAAATGGCTTCTTTACAAGCATGAGTAGCTATCATATGTTGAGCTTCATTAGTGGAAAAAGTAACTAAGCCTATGGATTACTCATCCAACTGAATGCACCACCAAATAAAGTAAAACATAAGTAGTGGCATATCATTTGTTATCAACATCACCTGCCTAGTCTGAATCCATATAACCATGAATATCAAGGTAAAATTCATCTCCTATAAAATTACCATGATAGCACAAGAAATACTTGAAGGTACCCAGTAAATATTTGAAGATTATTCTATCTACATCCTAATGAACTCTACTAGGATTAGATATTAGATATATATCTGGAAAGAAATCCCATTGCTTGGGAAATGTTTTTTTTAGTGTAGATCATAAAACACATTAAATTTCTAAATGCACTCTGGTAAGACACTCTACTCATTTCTTCCATCTTTGATGGGGTTTTTGGAAAATATAAAATAGATAACTTTGTTCCAACTATAAATAAAAGACACAATGGACTAAAATCCTACATGTAAATGAATTGAAATACTTACTCTAGTCAAGTCATAGCTTTTTGTTTAGTCTATCTCTTCTAATTTCTATCACAAGAATGTGTTTAGTTAGACCATGATCTTTCATTTCAAATTTAGTTGCAAGTTGATACTTTAGTTTTGAAATCATTCCTTTCCTTTTACCAATAACTAGCATATAATAAAAATATAATTCAATAAATAGGAAATGATCACAATCATATTTATAATAAACACGATGATCTAATTTAGAACACTCAAATCCTAGACTCAACACATATTATCAAATTTTTGGTACTGCATCCTAGGACTCTATTTGGGGCCATACAAATATGTCTTCAATTTATAAACAATATTAATTTTACCTTTCACCACATAGTGCTCTCGTTATGTCATATAAATATCCTCCTCCAAATCACCATGAACATAAGTCATTTTCACATCCATTTGCTCTACCTCTAGATCATGAGGAAAAACAATAAAAAGAAAAAATCTAATGGATGCCTCATTTTTGCAACAAGAGAATATATCTCACCATAGTCAACACCCTCAACTTGAGAGTAACCTTTTTCAACCTACTGTTCTTTGTACTTCTCAATACCTCCATCTAAACCAATATTTTTCTTGAACGCACATTTTAAACCAACATGTTTTCATCCCTCAAAAATAGTACAAGATCTCATGTATCATTATTTTTCAAAGGTGTAATTTCTTCATCCATATCAATCTTCCTAGATTCTACATCATTCATACCTAATGCATCCTCTATAGATTTGGGTTCATCCATGTTAGTATTCAAATAAAAAATACATCTCCAAGAAATAGGCAAATATCTTTTAGGTAGTTTTCTATGCCTTGTATACCTACATACAAGATGAGTTAGATATTCTTCCTCATATTCTAAATATTTAGAGCTAGATTATCTCTCCCCAACTTCTTTTTTGTCTAGGGGCCTAGATTCAACTTTTTTAGACACAAAAGGAAATTGAATCACATCTTTTTGTTTAGTTTGTTTTAGTTGCAATATAATAGAAGAAGGCTTATTTTATCTAAAAAATCACTTCTACTGTATATTACATTATGTGCAATAGGATCCCAAATCTCGTATCCTTTCACACCATAACTTTATCTAATGATATTTCACAATTTTTCCTCCAACTTTTTTCACTTATCCTTTGGTACATGTGCATATTCCTCGAAACCAAAAACTCTAAGATGTCCCAATGAAGGCTTGTGACCCATCCATGCCTCTATAAGAATATTACCAACAAGAGTTGATGTAGGAGACTTGTTAATCAGGTAATAAGTAGTGGTAATAGCTTCAGCCCAAAAAAATTATTCTAGACCAACATCACTTAAAATAATCATAGCCTTCTCCATCATTATCTTGTTCATTATTTTTGCAACTTCATTCTATTGTGGAGAATACAGAGTTATCTTTTTTCTATGAATGTCATAATCCTTAAAACATATATCAAATTTATTAGAGAAAAATCACCACCATTATCAATCCTCACAATTTTTTTTCTTTCTAGTCTAAAACTAAATTATTTCTTTAAATTATTTAAATTTACTAAAGGGTATGTTTATGATCATCATGGAAAAAACAAGCCCTTAAGTGGTGAAAAATTTAGAAAAATCAGAGTTAGGAAACTTGACGTAAAAATTTGAATAATTTACCTTTATTATTTAAAAAATATGTAAGAATAGAATCTGTAGAAAATTGAATGTAGTTTCTAAACTACTAGATTTATTTATTTTTTTAAATCTATTTGTGAAAATTTGAAATTTCAATGTAGTAGTACTTAAATTTCAGGGAAAAAATAAGAAGTAGGTGTCTGTCTGACCACCCTAACCACAATAAAATGATAATATTTTTTTATAAGATTTTAGATATAAGTAGAGGACTCATGTCCTGATGTGATGCATATTTTTTGTAATTTTTTTCCAAGTAAATAATTAATTATGATTTTTTTATTACAACTTTTAAAAAAATATAAAATTTGGTATGTCTGACCACCTTAACTTGGTCAAAAAATCATGAAATTCATTTTTTTTAATCCTATATTATGTGAAGCATAGAATGTGACACATGTTTCAGATTCAAAAAATGTGATACCATTTAAAAGCTATAGATGTTTTTCAATCAGCCTATCAATCAGGACTTTAGTGGTAATTCAAATACAAAATGAATAATAATTATTTATTAAATTCAAAGTAAAGCATAATTAATATTCGTGGAAAGCTGAGAATCTCCTTTAAAAACCCTTTTTATTTCATCAATTTTGGGTAAAAAAAAAAGTGGTTAGCCACATACCCATCATATCGCCATTTTTTGGCCCATCATGATCCTGAACATACCCTAAAAACTTTAGATTTACTCTTTCAAAAATATATACCCATATCCTTATACTATAATCATCAATAAATGAGACATAACATGTGAATTTTCTAATCAAAGGAACATCTATAGGACCAAACAACATTAGAAATAATAAGATCCAATACACCACAAAATTTATGATAACTCGAGTAAAACTGAAAATAATTTTATTTTTCATAAATGCAATGCTCATAAAAATTAAATTCAAGATTAAAATCAGACAACCCTTGAACAAGGGTTTTTTTTCAAGGTCCTTACACCCTTTTTATCCAATAAGTCCACATCTCTAGTGCCATAACATAGTCTTCTATGCAAGTAAATTTGATTTGAACATAAGAAAGAGCACCCTTGGGTACACAAAAGCCATGACCATTTGCTAAAGATGAAACTATCACCTCTTCCAACAAAGTAGCCATAAAATTTGTTTTCATAGAACTAATATTGCACTCAATATTACATGCATCAAGCTTATATGTGTCATATATGACACCTCTAGCAATCATCATAACACCTCTAACCATCTTGAACCTTGCATCAAAAAAGACTATCTGCACACCCACGTCTATTAGTTTTCTCATAGTTAATGAATTTTGTATTAATCTAGGGATATGCAACACACCATTAATCATTTATACTATACCATCAAAAAATATGGTTCTAAATTTACCACAACCATAAAAAAAATCATCACCCAAGTACACCTGACCTCCATCAAATTATTCATATTTATAAAAACAATATCTATTAGAGGGACCATATGAAAATATACATCTAATTCAATTAACCATCCATCATTACCTACACGAGTTGCCAAAGCTACAATGAATGCATCACTATATTGTTTCTTAGACTTGGAATCAAAAGGGTATGTGCAGGATCACCATGGAAAAAATAGGCCCTTAAGTGGCAAAATATTCAGAAAAATCAGAGCTAGGCAACTTGATGTAAAAATTTGAATAAGTTATCTATATTATTTCAAAAATATATAAGAATAGAATCTATAGAAAATTGAATGTAGTTTATAAACTACTAGGTTTATTTAAAAAAAAAAAAAATCTATTTGATGAAAATTTAAAATTTTAATGTAGTAGTACTTAAATTTCAGGGGAAAAATAAGAAGTAGGTGTCTGTCTAACCACCCTAACCATAATAAAATGATCATATTTTTTATAATATTTTAGATATAAGTAGAGGACTCATGTCCGGATGTGATGCATATTTTTTTGTAATTTGTTTCTAAGTAAATAATTAATTATGAATTTTTTATTACAACTTTTAAAAAATATAAAAACTCGTATGTCTGACCACCTTAATTTGGTGAAAACTTCATGAAATTCAGTTTTTATTTTTTTAATCCTATAGTATGCAAAGCAGAGAATGTGACATATGTTTTGGATTCAAAAAATGTGATACCATTTGAAAGCTATAGATGTTTTTGAATCAGCCTATTGATCTAGACTTTAGTCGTAATTCAAATAGAAAATGAATAATAATGATTTATTAAATTCAAAGTAAAGTATAATTTATATTGGTGGAAAGCTAAGAATCTCCTTTAAAAACCCTTTTTGTTTCATCAATTTTGGGTAAATAAAAAGTCATCAGGCACATACCCTACACATACCTATAATATCGCCACTTTTTGGCCCATCATGATCCTGCACATAACCAAAATCATATTTCTTCTTTTTCTTCTAATTTTCCTCTTTACACTTCTTATGAAAGTGTCCAAGCTTACCACAATTCCACCGAATAACTTTGGAATTTTTTAGGAGATTTTGATCTCCCCTTGGATTTAGATTGATCATGCTTCTCATTCTTCTTTCTATTTTCCTTAGGTCTTCCATAAAGATTTAGGGTCTCCTTGGAACTGATGGATACCTTTGTCCTCATCTCTTTAGAAAGAAAATAACCCACCCTATCTACAATCTTGAAGATAATAAAAGTACTCCCAATAGAGATAATAAGAGAATCTTGTGAATCAGGTAAAGAATAAAGAAAGATCTAAAATTTCTCCTCATTCATTTTGGCACCAACTGACGCAAATTTAGTCACCAACACATTGAATGCTTCAATGTGGTTTTTAATTTGTAAACCGTCTTCCATTCTCAAGGAATATAATTTCTTCCTCAATAAATCTTATTTCACTAAAGATTTTTATTGATACATCTCACCAAGTTTCTTCCATAGTTTTTATGTAGAGGTCTCTTCATGGACATTGACTAAAATAAAGTCTTCCAAGCGTAATCTGATTAGAACCTTGCATTTATGGTCCATAATATCATATTTAATAACCAAAGTAGGATCTGTGATCCTTAAAACATTGTTATCAACAACATTCCCATAAATCTCAATCTATCAATAGATCGTCAATCTTTAACTTCCACATCTCAAAATTATTTCCAAAAAAATTCTCCGCCTCTATTCTCCTTGATGAACTTTTCATCTAAAAATTACTACAAAAAGATCACAAAGTATCTTTTGTACAAGATACCACTCAAATATATATTAGTTCACAAAAACCAAAAATCCCACAACTGAAATCAAATGTGATCAAGATTTGATATCACTTGTAAGGAAGCTAAGTTACCATAACAACTTCCTACACTAATCTTGAGAGAAGGGTAATGTCAAATTTTACAAATATTTACAACAGTTACATAAACCTAAAAAAATTAAAATAATATCATGCATACCACAATATAGTGATTTACATGGGGAAAACCTTTTTAGGAGAAAAATCCCACACTCTAAAATTCACCCAATATATTATTGAAAAATGATTAAGACTACAATATACTTGTAGAGAAAGATTCTCACAAGATTATCACCAATAAGAGATCTAGAGGCAACACAATGGCTATTAGACTCTCATAATATGCCATAATGCATATTCATAATAAAATATCATCACACAATTGGGTTTCCTTATAGGGAAAGACAATCCAATAAAATATCTACTATTAGATTTGAAACCTAATGATGAATAATCCAGATTTATAATAATAAAATATACATAAAATATATATTTTTGGGGGAACTTCCCCCAAACCCCCATTGGGGCATGCAGCCCTTGAACCCCTCACCAAGGGGGGTTCATCACCCTAGACCCCAAAAGGGGGGTACCCCCCTTGTAATCCCCCACACACAATATATTAACCTGTTATAATTGCAAGGTTGAAACTCCATTTTTTTGAACATCATCCAAAGACAATGTAATAAAGAGAAAGTGAACATTATCAATTTTATAGTAAGAACAATGATTCAATTTAGACCTCTAAAATATCAAACCCAACATATAGGTATCAAACTTCTGGTACCACATCCTGAGAAACTATTTCAAACCATACATATATTTATTCAGCTTAAAAACTAGGTTTACTTTACCTTTTATCATGAAATTCTCTCATTGTGACATATATATTTCCTCCTCCAAATAATTACAAAGGAAGGTTGTCTTCATATCCATCTATTCAAATTCTAAATTGTAAGCTACAACAAGTGATAATATATGAATCAAATGGATGTCATCTTTGCTACAAGAGAAAATATTTCACCATAATCAATTTCCTCCACCTATGGATACACCTTCATGAATAATTTTTCTTTATGCACTTCTCAACACTACCATCAAGACCAAAATTTCTCTTGAACAACCATTTACAACTATTTGGTTTACATCCTTCGAGAAAAGATACCAAATACCATGTGCTATTTTTCTTTAGTATAGTCATCTCTTTGTCCATGGATTTAATTAGAGGATCTGTATCACTCATACCCATAGCCTCTTTTATGGTCCTAGGCTCATTAGTGTTAGAAATCAAAGAAAATATATGACTAGTATCCAATAATGAAAAAAAAAACCTTTCTAGCTACCACATAACTCATGTAGACCTTCTTATTGGTTGAGGTTGAGGTTCTTATTCTTAAAAAAATTTAGAGTTTCTATAGCTCTCCTCATCTTCAAGTCCAACAGGTGTATGTAGTGAATTTTTCATCAAAGTAGGTGGAACATGAACTAGATCATTTTCCTTCTCTTCTTTCTCTAGCTACATAACAACAAAAAAAGGTTTCACCTCTCAAAAATCACACTTCTACTAGAAAAGATATTCTCAACCACTAGATTCCAAAGATTGTACCCTTTCACACTAACATCATAGCTGATGAAGATACATTTAACTTCCGTTTTTCTCCAAATTTTACCTCTTCTCATTCCACATGTGTATCAATCAAATAATTTGAGATGTATCATTGAAGGATTCTTTCCTAACCACACCTCCATGAGTTTCTTATAAACAAGTGTTGATGTAGAGGATTTTTTTACCAAATAGCACACAATGGCTACAACTTCAGACCAATTTTTTTGTTCAAGGAAAGTCCTCTCAACATACTCCTAGCTCTCTTCATCAACATTGTGTCCATCCTCTCCACAACACCATTCTATTGACGGGTGTAGGAGCTTGTCTAATTCCTCTCAATCATATTCTCTTTATAGAACTTGTTTAATTCTACCAAACAAAACTCACCACCATTGTTAGTCCTTAAACACTTAATCTTTTTGCTAGTATCATTTTCAATAAAGGATTTAAACTCCCTAAACCGACTAAAGACTTCAAATTTAATCTTGAGGAAGAAAAAATGTTATAATCATCAAGGAACACAAAAATACAAATTTTGATAATGAAGGAACATTAACCAGATTAAAAATGTCTAAATAAATATAGTCCAAAACCCTCAAAGATCTATGAGAACTAGAATAAAATTGAACACATTTTTTCTTTCTATAAATGAAATTCTCATAAAATTCAAACTTGAGATTACAATCATCAAGCCCCTCTAGGAGGTATTTATTTTTATGTCTCTAAGACCCTTATCATAAATATTTCCAAGTCTCTAGTGTGATAACATTATTTTTTACAAAAAGATTCATCTTCAAGGAATGCACAACCTTAGGTACCCAAAAATCATGACCATCAAAAGTTGATATAACATATTTATTCAATACTCATGCTAATGGTGAGGACAAAGAATGAATTTTATTTGAATTGTTAGAATAAATATTGCACTAAATAGTGTATACATCAAACTTGAAAATGGTTCCAATCAAAACAGCCTTAACCAACACCATATCCCCTCTCGTCATCTTACATCCTCCACTTGAGAAAATGACCTACACACCTACATCATTCAAGTTTTGTACTGAAATGATATTTTATTCCAAACTGGGGATATGTAATACATCATAAACCCCTTTAGCTCTATCATTATGGAATCATATTTACTCTTCCATGATGAACAACAATCAAATGAAAATAATCACTGAAATAAACCTTTCCACCATAAAATTATTCATACTTTAAGAGCTAACCCCTATGAAAGGTAATGTGAAAATATGCACCCAATTCTATCAACCACAAATCTTGTGATGTGTGCATTACCAAGGATGTGATAAAGGAATTTGCATCATTTTGAGAGGATTTATTTGAGACATAAATTATAGATAAGTTCTTTTTATTTTTATTCTTTTTTTCCTACTTGTAATTCTTAAGAAAATGTCTATATTTTTAGTAGTTCCAATATTTTTCCTTGGAATTTATAGGAAACTTGGATCTCTCCAAGGATTTGGATTTTGACTTATTTTCCTTTTCCTTTCCTTTCTCTTTCAATTCTCCACAAATAGAAGGACCTCCTCATCCATCTTAGAATATTTTCTCCATATCTCTTCAAAAATAAATGATGAAACCACTTCATCCATATTGAAGGTGGTAGTGGTACTCCCATTGGCCATCACAAGGTGATTCCACAAGTTTGGCAAAGAACATAATAAATTCATGCAATGATTCTAATCATCCATCTTCACACCAACATAATTCAACAAGGCAACAGGAATATTAAAGGCATTTAGGTGATCATTCATGGATTATCCTTCTTCAATCATTATATAATACAACTTATTTCCTAATAATAGTTTGTTTACTAGGGTTTTATCTTGATAAGTTTCTCCAAGATTCTTCCAAAGGCTCACTGTTGTCTTTTACTTATGGATATTCAACAACATGGAGTATATCAAAGAGAGTTTCATCAAACCTTTTTATTTTTGATCCATCAACTCCTAGTTTTCTTGAGTCATGTTGGTGGGTTTTATATTAGATATTATATCCCATAGATATCTATCTAAAAGCATATCTTCCATTATAATCTTTCAAAAATTAAAATTACCACCATTAAAATTTCCCATCTCAATCCTTTTGGATGCGCTTGTCATATTTCTCTTGCAATAAGGTCACAAAAAATGCTTTTACAAAATCTTCCACTCAAATGGAGATTAATACAAAAAATTGTCAACCCAACAATGAGATCAAAATTGGCTAGGATTTTATGCCAATTAAAAGGAAGTCAAGTAAGTGAATTCAACTTCCTAAACCAAGCTATGTGGGACAAATAGCATATTTTTTTGTAAACCCATAAAAATTATATTTATTAGATTTACATATAGCTAATAGAATAGACATTCAGATAACATAAATAGATAACATTAGATATACATGAGGAAAACCATTTTGGGAGAAAAAACACACACTCCAAAAGAATAGCCCTTTGCATTATCAATAATCAGATATGGTTATAATATAATCTCTATAAGTTGATTAATAAGATTCTTCAATATTGACAAGGATTCTAGAATAAATTTGGCAACATAATGATACTTGTAAAACTTTTGTCTCATATAATATGCATACAAGTACCCATTAATAGAATTTATAATGCAATATGAGAGGACATCAAAGGTGGATGCTTATGATTTCCAAATAGAACTATTCCAAAACTTTCATGCTCTCAAACAACCTCTCTTTACATGCATAGTTCATGCATTCATGCAACACCATTGCATATAAAGAACTATTAAAGTTGGGACCCACCTATTGTTGAAAGAATGAGGAGTTTCTCATTGATGTTGTTGTTGGTAACATGAGCATGTGGGATAAGCACAAGGTATACTATTACATGCATTACAGTTTTTTCATTGATGTCAACATTGTAGAGTTTCATCTTGTTTTGGCTCTTGGTGTGAAAGTTACGAGTAACAAAAGTTTGGCTTGATAGCTACAAGTGCTTTCCAATTTTGTGCATATGATTTGGAGAATTTGTACTTCTCTGTGGATTGGATTTTGGATCTATGGATTTGAGGAGATTTTGATAGATGTCAATAGAGTGTGCATTTCAGTTGGCATGGTGTTTTGAGGTCTATATGTTTGAATTTTGATGTACAGTTGGGTGGGTGCATGAAGTTGGGTACCAATTTTCTGGCCACTTATGATTTTTTTTAAAAAACGCACTCGCGTTATAATGCGAGCGCGTTATAACGTGCACACGTTATTTTGCGTTAAAAACAAAGAAAAAAATGAAATTATTTTCCTTGGAATACCAACCCAAAGGCCATTCCCAACAAGGCCAGAGACGTGTTTTTGCAAATAAATTTTTCACATAATCGGTCCTTTCAAGGTTCAATATTGACAAAATGGGTAATGTTAGGTTCTCTCTTAGCTATCCAACGATGTAAGTATTGTTTGGTAAAAAGCTGTTTATGTTTGGTGAGACTCATTAAAGAAAAGTCCAAAAATTTCAAAAATCCTACTTTTAGTAAAAAATTATATTCATTAAACAAGAAAAATTGTGCACCAACTAGATGCTATTAGCTAACTTCTGACCATAGTGATTTTAAAACTACTACAAAAGTTCACCGTGCTGACAAGAGTTGCTATGTTATGTTTTTCTGAGTACATCCCTCTTTTGAACTGCTTGTAGTTTAGAAAGTAGACTCGAAGCACTTAGATCCTTTTTTTTTTCTATCTCAAAATTTTGAGTGTAACTATTCTCAATTTCACATCCAAGGTTAGCATTTCCTAATTTTAGAAAAAAAGTGGCCACTTAAGCCCCCTTTTTGGGAACCATCTTGGTGCACTTACCCAGTTGGTGAATTTTTAAATTAGGTCTTCTATGGTGCCGACCTAATAGGTTTTAAGGTATGTGAAGCTTAATTAAGTATTGTGGAGCTATGTGGGAGATATTAAAGGTCCATTTCAACCTACTTTGTATATTACAAGCGTTAAGGTGTGAAGGTGAAAGATTTTGAATTTGAGCCGACAACATATATTTTTATATTTTAAATGGTACAATAATTAGGTCAACCTAATTGATGTTATAGGTGAAGTAGATATATAAGTTAGATCATTTTTAGTATTTTGTAGATTGTGAAATGTTACAAGAATTAGTGAATGTGAATTGTGTGAATTTAGTGTGAATTCAAAGTAGATAAGAGTATTGATTAAGATCAGTATGAGTGTATTTTGAGCTTCATTGGAATTGTATTTCATGCATTAGTTGTACATGCAATTCTAACAGTTCAAATTTGGTTGTGAGCTACAATCTCTTCTATCTCTTCTATTTCTCACAAGGTAGTGAGTTTACTTGGATAGTTAGTCCACTCGTAGTGAGCACTTCTATAATATACTATAATCGGTTATAATATATTGTGAGATAATCCTCACAGTGGCTTTTCTCATTTTAGGTTTTCCACATAAAAATCTTGGTGTTCATGTTTTATGTGATATTGTCGAATATTTTCATGCTTTTCTTCATTACAACAATTGAATAAGTTATGAGCATTGGATGCTTAAATGATTAAGTGTTCATCAATTGGTATTAGAGCTTGGTTCCTTGGAAGGAGCTTAACTGCTTTGGGAAGATCTTGGAGGTTGAACACATGATTGTTACAAGATTTCCTAATCCTCTAGAATATATTCCTACTATTGGATTTTAAGAAGAATACATATTTGACATAAATGGAGAACTCAAAGTTTCTCTTGAAGATCTACAGAGAACTGAAGGTGAAAATAGAGATTTAAAAGAAAATGTCAAAGAAGCATATGAATGCATTAGAAAATTGAGGGAGAAAATACAGAAATTTAGAGAAAGGAATAAGGAGGTAAGTGTGAAATTGAAGCAAGAAAAGAAACAATCACCGGTTTGAAGATTGAAGTTGAAGAAAGAAAAAGAGTTGAAGAATGTTTGAATGCAATGGTGAAAAGTAAATATGAAGAATGCACATGACTTGAATAAGAAGTTGTGAATTTGAAATCAGATCTTAAAAAATCAAGGATTCATGAAGACAAATTCAAGACGAGTTCTAAATTTCTTGATGAAATGATTGCAAATAAAAAAGGATCCAAAGATAAAGAAGGTTTAGGATTTGAAAAGAGTGAAACTTCAAAACTAGATTAGGCACCAAATGCTAAAAAGAGATTGAAGACAAGAAGAACAATGGAAAGTAGATTTGGAATCAAAGGAATAAAGCTAGAAGGCCATCGGCCAAAAAACCAAATGCACAAAGGTACCCATCTTTTAATGGTTTATGTTATTCTTGCAATAGATTTTGGCATAGGCCTATGGAATGTAGAAGAAAAATGAATTAGAATGTTCCACCCTTTTTTGGTCAATGTTTTACATGCAAGAGATTTCGGCATAGATCTAGTGAATGTAGAAGTCAAAGGATGAGTTACTATAAAAATAGTATAATGGTTCAATCTTTCAATGGCTAATATTATTCATGCAATGGATTTGGGCACAAAGCTAACCAATGTAGATCTAGAGTGAATGGAAGAAAGTTAGTTCAAGAGAATGTCATATTCTACAATTGCAATAAGCTTGGACACATTTCTAAGTTTTGAAGAAGTAGAAATATGAAGAAGGATAATTTGGTGAAGAAGAATGATCCAATACAAAAAACTGATCTAGCAGAAACAAAGAAGGAGATGGAAAAGATTTGGAAAAAGAAGGAAGAGATCAATGTTAAGGATGAATCTATACCAATGTCAAGTGCAAATGTTTCCTCTAGAAACTAAGTTGAGAGCTTTGGATTAGGGGGAGATTTAATGGAAACATTCCATCCCCTACCAAAAAAAATGGTGTTGAAGCTTCATCATGAGGATATATGGTGTAGGTCAACATGTTTGATCTTTTGGAAAAAAATTGGTAGAAATATTGAAATGTGAAAGTTTGTGGAGCATTTGAAGTTGATTGTACATATAGTCAGGGTTGGCCAACTTTATTGTTTGAAGCATTCAATACAAATTTATGTTAGTTTCAAAAGGTTATAAGTGCTTTTACTTAACCAAATTCATTTACAACAAGCATTTGAGAGGAAGTAGAGTAGTGAGGAAGAGATTTGGAGTGATCAAGGTGATTGAAATTTGTAGCACACAAACCCTAGTCTGTAAAACAAAGGAAAATGTATTTACATTCTTTGTTTTGCCATAGTTTCCCAGAGAACTCTTTTGAAAGAATTTTAGAATCATTTGCAATGGAAAAATTGAGGGTAATTGAGGTTATTGATAGGACATGACCTAAGTTTAAGAAACATCCTGTTAAATCTATGGAGGTTGATCCGATAGGTGCATTTTTTTGTGTTCCATATGGTGCTTTACATATAAAATATATAAGGATTTATATCCATAACAAGTTAGAGGAGTATGATCATTCTAAGCTAGGAGATGTATGGGTGAATGAACTTACTCGAGATAAATTTTCCTTGAAACCAGAATATCAAAACCTGGTTGAGAAGATACTTGATGTGTGGTAAGGGTTTCCAAATTTTTTCTTTGATGATAAATGGGCTAGAATTGCATTGAGTTGAATTCATGATATTTTTTTTTGGATTGACATACTTGGGTTGATCACAAAGGATGTGATTAGAGAAGTTATAGGTTTATGCCCCACCGAACCCGTTCCAGTACTCAAATCTATGAAAAATGAAGTGGTCACAAAATTAACAGGTGCTATTTCTGACAGAAGGGCTTTGACAATAAAAGACATATGAAATCATGTTGTGAAGTATGTAGCTATGATGATATGTTACAAGATTTACTTTACAAAGAAAGAAAACTCTATATTTTCCACTTCCATCAATGTTGCCTATGAAATGGTGGAAAAATAAGTTGATGTGAATTGTTGAGACAACAATTAATGGGGAATTTGAAATAGACAAAGGATAAGAAATATCCATTCAAGTATGGTACTTTAATTTTATCCTTACTTTTTTATTTCTTGAGAGAACTCCCTGGAACAAAAAGTGTAGTATGGTTGAAAGGTAATCCTATTGCTCATCAAATTAGAGACTTTCTAAGAGGTCTTGCTGATGAAAAGGCACAAGATGAGGTTCTTGTGGATTTCTTTGTAGTATTTTAGAAGAGGATGCATGAAATAGAAAGAATCCCTAAGAAAATGGTGGAGAAGTACAAGAATGATATCACATTCTTGGTAACAACATATGAGTGCATCATACAAGTAGTAGAACCAAGGACAGTATGGATCCGAAAGATGGGATATGAGATTACTGAGTAGGAAATTACTACATCTACAAACTACATGCTCATAAAACTAGAGGATACCTCAAAAGAGAGGTATGCCACATATGAGGAGAAATATTTAAAATTGCACCAAGAACAAAGATAATCAAAAATCAAGAAACTTGTGGAGAAGATGACTTATATAGTTGTTAAGGCTATGGGCCTCTCCAAGAAGTAGGTTCAAAAGGCTAAGATTGAATCCAGTGCTATGGGAGGATCTACAAGCACATGAAGATCTAGTAGAATAGATACCACCCCTCTTACTATTTAGAAATCCTCTAGGACTAAGCCCCCTATAGGAGAGAGGATAAAAGCAACTAAAAGTCCTCTCCAATTGTGTAGAGAACAAGGCCTAAGAAGAAGAAGGCTACTCTAGTAACACCACCTACAAGCCTTGCCAAGAAGAGAACAAAACATAAAGTAGTAAGAAAGAAAGAAATAATTGTAAATGTTGAAGAGGAAGGACCTAAATTAGTCTGGAAAAGAAAAGGTGAAGCTTCACAAAGTGAAGAAAATTCAAAGAAACAAAAAAAATGATATAGTCGATATTGATGTAGAAGCTGAGGTTGAAAAAGAAAAGGAAATCTTTAGGATAGAAGTGAGAGAAAAGAAGGAATACACTAGCAAGAAGAAGATTCTGAATGAAAAGAAAAAGCAAAAGCAAACACCTCCAGTAGGAACACATACTCCCATGAAGTTGGATGCATTGTTTAATAGTATTTTACAACATGAAATGTTAGTGAAAACTATAGCCCTGTATAATGAAGTAGATGAGGTGGACAAGGCCACCATTGTAAAAGTTATTATTAAGTATATTGTTGTTTTAGAAGTTGACATGAAGAACATTGAAAACCAAATTCTTGCGGAGCTACAAGATGTCTTGATGGAGAGAAGGAAAGAAGCAATAAAAGAAGA
Source organism: Sequoia sempervirens (assembly GCA_007258455.2). Taxonomy (NCBI): domain Eukaryota; kingdom Viridiplantae; phylum Streptophyta; class Pinopsida; order Cupressales; family Cupressaceae; genus Sequoia; species Sequoia sempervirens. The sequence continues at coordinate 418,847,226 of VDFB02281492.1, forward strand.
TGATAAAATGAAATCCTATGCATTGGAGAAGATTGGTGTCACTCTCTTAGAGGAAAATAAAGCCACATTGGCTAAATTGTATAGCGAAAAATTGAGGACAAAGCAAAGGGTGACTACCCTTATGGGAAGAAACAAAAAGGATATTGAAAGGCTCCAAAAGGAGATAGTGGAAAAGATAACATATCTAGCAAAAAGATATGGAATGACTCTGGAAAGCAAAGAAGATCCTGCTCTAGAAGTCAATACAAGAGAAGAAGCATAGATTATTGATGCTCAACATTAGCATGTAACAGATGAAGGATATGCTCGAGATAATGTTCTTTTGGAAATGGAAGAAATGAAAAACAAAGATGAAGAAATAGAGAAGAATGTTGAGGAAGTAGTGAATAGAGAAGACATTGCAAAGGAGGATACTTCTACTCCTCCTAAGTATTTATCTACTAGGCACTGTAATACATCACTATCTAAATATTTACATCTAGTGGACCACTAAAGGTGACCCTCCCCCCAGGTCTTGCAGAGTCTGAAGTGTAGAGGAGGAAAGTTGTATAGCTATCTCTTTTTCATTGGCCATTGATCTAATAGTCTTGATTATAAGATTTGGCTTACTTTTAGAGAAAATTAGGTAGTTAGTTGGAGGAACCAACACCAACCTTCCTATTCTTTCACATCCAAGATTTAGATGGAAAAGTTTCTATGAAATCCTAATACCTCTAGGGATTCGTCAAATGTTAGGGGAGTGCTCCATATACTATGGTTAAAATTTTTCACAATAGCTCACCTCAAAGATTGCCACCATCAATAATGCAGTATAAGAGTTTATTTGAACACAATAGTGAATTTTACTTCCATTCTTCTCAATGGAAGAGTTTGAGCCCAACTAAACATAGAAAGACTATTATTAGACCTGAAGGTGGATGTCTCTAATCCAAAATAAAGTAGATATAATGGTATTTATGTCTCCCACCTTGGTAGGAGAATTTTATTCTTCCATCTTTTTAAAATGCTTAAAAAAAGTTGGTGGGTTAGATCCACCTTTAAGGAAGCCCTCTCCATCGATTAATCCCCTTCCTTGAGATGATTTTGCTCCCTTTGGTGTGATGGCTTGTTCATAGTAATTTCCTAATTTGTGTCCTCATAACACTTTATTAGTATTATGATGATTTGTGCACTATTGAGCCGTACTTACGTACCCTCAACTTTTTATTGTAAACATTTTTACTCTTTTGTGTATTTTGGAATGTATTGCTCTAATGTAGAGTGACAAGAATTGTTAGCTGTGGTTCCCATAATATTCTTTTTACACTTGCCAAAATGCTAATGAATGACGTAATATAATTTAGTGATGATGAGTTTGTATCATGCGAGCATTCTATTATTCATCATTATAAACATAGCCATATCTTGTTTATTCACTTCAACGTTTTAATTGCACAATTAAAATGGGAGTAATAATTGTATTTCCAACAGCATTTGAACAGGTCCAAAATTTGTGATGCTAAGATAGGACTTTTTATTTTGAATTAGCAAGTAGAGCAAAGTGGATTATGACATCTTTGTGCAATACCCAACTTGCAATCTGCTCAAAACATGGAAAATGAAATCACATCACTGAAATGCATGGACAAGCAAAAGACAATTCCATGTGAAGATGAATCTCTGTATCAACACTTTTTCAGCTCTCACATCATGGATAGATATTATTCTTACCATCAAATTTAGTTGGAAATCTACTACCCCACACCGCCTGTTGTTTTCCATTAGAATATCATTAAAGGAAACACAGTCAAATGTTAAGTATCATAGGAAAGCAGAAATCAGACGAAACAAAACCAACAAATCTAGAGTAGAGTCTAAGATAGGCTTAGCAGTGTTCTCAACGGTGGCAATGGAAGACTTGTAAACCAAATTCCACGAATTCTTCCTGGAAACATCCATATCAAACTTATCATCACATGCTCTTGTGTGTGTTTGACACAGCTATTGAGATATGCAAATTGCAAATGAATAAAAAGGAGATTGGAACACCAGTGAAAAGACAGCCAGTGATTGAATTGTATTTTTGTGTAATGGGGCTTCTTGTATGCAATGATTAGAAAAGACCACCCAAAAAAATCTTTTATATGATGACTTCTTAGTAGCTTGTGCATAAATTCTTTGTATGTGGGTGTATTTCCATCATAATATATAATATGCAGTTGTTTCCATAACAACTTCTATCATTTATATTTTAATGGATGATTGGCATAGCAGTCAGCTTTTATTTCATTTTTTAAAATGGAAAGCGAAAGATTGGATGTCTCATCTACAATTAAGGTAATAAAAGTTAACAGTAATTCATGAACCTGCCGGCTGTCATTTTCAAGTTTCTAAAAATTGATAACATTTCTTAATCACTTAATTTTCCCAAAAGAGGGACATGGTATTCACTCAATGTGGATGCATTTTCCTTTCCATCTCTCACAAAGTCAATAAACCGTATCGTCTGTTCTACTTAAATATAATGAATAAAACATTTTATATAATACTGTTTTAGTCATATATCTAATTATGCAATAGTGTATGTTTTAGTTTTGATTGTATATTTTCAATCATTTTCTTCTTTTTTATGATGGATCAGTGAGTGTGATCTAAAACTTCCATTAAAAACATACACAGTCAAAATAAAAAAAAAACAATAAAATATCTAATTATGCAATAGTTATGTTTTAGTTTTGATTGTATATTTGAACTATTGTCTTCTTTTTGATGATGGATCAGTGGGTGTGATCTAAAACTTCCATTAAAACATATATATCAAACAAAATAATAAAATATCTAATAATGCAATAGCACATGATTGCTTTAATTTAGATTGTATATTTTTTTAATCACTTTCTTCTTTCCGATGATAAATAACTGAATGTGATCTAAAACCTCCCTTACAAATATACACAGTCAAATGCACTACTTCATAAACCATAAAAAACTCCAGCCAACTGATTATACGGTATTTTTTTATTGATTGCATAGTTAAAAACCAATTTCATAAACGTATACAGAGAACCCATTCCAATTAAACATAAATTGTCTTAGATAACACTGAACAAGATAATTTACCTCAATAATTCAAACAGTATTTTAGAAGCTAGGAAAGACAATATGTTCTACATAATCATCAGATACACCTTTGAACAAACTAAATGAGAATCTGACACCAAATCAATCAGAGTTTGACGAAAAAGACAAATTTATATTTCAAAAACTCTCTGATCTGACATATCATCCATGGAATAATATTTTCACATTAAACATAATTGCAATTCCACTTTCCAAATCCACTGGCCCGCCTTATCGAAAACCATTATCATAAATCAGAAATCTGAGAATATGACTTTATTAGCTAGGCGGATCCCTGTTGAGGGCTTTTCCAATTCGGGTGTGTAGGCATCAATATTATTAGATTAATTATCTAATATCTGAAAATTGATCTCCGTAGAATGATGGTACGCTGATTTTCCAGCAGATATAACTGTGGCACTGACGAATTCAATGTCAATGGAGAAGCAATTACCTGCAATTTTAGAGGTAGTTAATTCGGTGGGAAGAAATTTGCAAATATATGTGATTTGTATCTTTGTAAGCCTTTCGTTGTCCGCCAACCATTATTTTGCCAGATGACGACAGAGTGAAGAAATAATTAGGGTTTAAAGGTGGCAAAGCAACTAACTGGAGAGCCACGAGTTTGCGTTCAGTGTGTAAATTTTATTTGATTCCTTGACGAGAGGAAGTGGGTCTCCCATTTTCAAGATTAATTTTTAAAGAAGATATAAGAGTTCGTTACCAACTTAACAATTTAATATTAAAAAAAATTCTTTCACATGAATCATGGAAGATTTACTATATAAATTTATGTTTTATTTTTAAGTATTAAATAATATATATTTTTGGTATAAGATATGAAAAACTTAAACATATGTATATATTTGATAGTACATGGGTAGGGGTGTCCTAGCGACCCAGTCTAGCGGCCCACAACCCTTACCTTGGGTACCTGAGGCGACCTAGGGCGAGACAAGTCCCCCACGGGTGAGATCCCCTGCCTGCAAGGAGTCCCACCTCTTAAATCCGGGAGCGGAGTCGAATTTGAGACCAATGGGGAGCAAACCCACTGCCCAAGCCAACTCTACTACCCGTTCGGACTAACTTAAACATATTTTTTTAATTTTTTTTTTTTTATATAATATATATTAATCATACTTTTTCTATATATTAATAATTTGTTCTAGTTATTCATTGTAGTTTGTGGCCACTTTCATATATATTGATATTAAAAAGAAAATAATTATATGTTTATATTTTAATAATAAATTTATTTTGTATTACAAAAGGTTTTTCATTGGAGAAGCAATTATTATTTCCTCTTATACAAGTCAAGTACACAAAAATAACTAGCAATCCATTAAGAGAAAAGAGACATATTTGAGCACTTTTACAATATCATTTAAATTTAATTAAAATGTAAACTTTCTTATTATTGACCTTAGCATGCTCTGTCACTTTTAGTTCACTTTTGCTCGTTCTAACTCCTTTCTAGCAATACTTCAGCCTAAATCATGTATACTACAATTGGTAATCCTGATGTTCATTTAAAAAATAGTAGGTATTTTCCATCTTTCTGCCTTCCCTTGTCTCATTCTAGATCCTCTTAAGTATTGATGAATGGGATTCACAAGCTCATAACAACATAATTCTCAACCACCTAAAGACTATTGGTTAGTGAGAATCCTTTCCCTAGCATAACACAATTCATGATGAATTATAGTCCTCCCAAGAATTTCATATCAATCAATTTTTTGGTCATCATTGAAATATGGTCCTCTACATCCAAATCTCTCATTGGAATTAAAAAAATATCATAGTTAAAATTGTACCTATGTTCTATAAAAAAGAATTCCTCCCTTAACACCAATTGGATAGGAAAGATAATAATGTCTCCTTTGCACTCACAATAATTTCAGTTATTATTTATCCTTGGTGGGATCAAGGAAAGCCATATGTCACTTCTTTGGGACTAGTCACACACCAATATCCATAGTCTTTTGTTTCTAAAGAGAGATGGAACATAGTACTAGATGGTGGATTTTAATTTTTCTAAAAAGGGTTATATTTATTTGCACTAATTTATTATGGACCAATACATCCTTGTATTTCCCTTAATCATCCAAGCATGTGGTACTTTTTTAAATCACATCTAAGCCACTATCAAAAATGATAATGAATGATGATAAATTCCAAGCCATCAACCATTATTATATCTCAATTATGGCTTGAAAATGGTGTTGTAAAATGATGTTGGTTATCCCCTACAATAGCTACAATTAGTAACATGGGATTGTGCCAAAAAGTGGTGACAGTGAGAACAATACACTAGTCATATAGATTAAATATTGAACCAAAAGATTCGTGTGCATCTAGTTTTTCATGTAACATGTATTCCACATCATAATTTATTCCATTATTTGTGATAAATTATACCTCCTTGTTTACTTCTATCTAGGCATGTTGGGATGAATAATCTACTAAGGAATTCAATGATGGTTGAATACCTCTTGCAATGTAATTTTAATTTTATAGTTTGAAGAGATTTTTATTCTTATCATACTAATCAAAACCATAAATTATCCTTCAATTTTAACCTTATTTATTTCATAAGGCTTAGAAAATTTCAAACCAAGAAAAACAACTTATGCTCCAACTTAATTATTAGTCCTACTATTTAAAATAATTGGAGTTATTATGATAACTCTCCCTTCTCATTCCAAATGATACATCCTACACCTAACAATCATATGATTCCCCTTACCAAATCATTGAATTTTATTTTCATCAACCTTAGGAGGTCACACCAATAGTGGTATGGTATAATGGTTAGGTTGTTTTTTTTGCCATCAAGGCTCAAACCCCATTGGAGTGTAATTGTTGAATACTTAAATTGGGGATGAGGTCTCCCATTTGTGACCTCATTGGTTCATAACTTTGAGATAAAAGAGTTTACCCCTTAAACTAAAAAAAACCCTAGGAGGTCACCACTTTCTCCCCATATGTGGATTAATTATATATTTAACTATATGAGCCTCATGAATGAGTGTTTTAGATCTATCTCTACAATATCTCACTAACTCTAGAGGTAAATATTGTATTCTTATTGTAATGAGGGAAATAGGGTGCTCCACCATTCAAGAGATGAAGCACAATGAGGGGGTTCCTATTTCACTATTATTACATTCAAGGAAACCCTAGAGATCTCAATTTAGAGGTAGAATGAGAGAGAAAAAATTGATAAAGGGTGTTCTAGGGTATGATTAGAGACTAAAAGTGGTTTCACCACAAAGATAGGGCTTAGAAAGACAAGTAATATGCAAGATCTAAGTAATATGCAAGATCTAATGATAAAACCTAATGATATGCAAGGATTGGATAAATGACCTAGAAATGTATGCAAAATAGAATAGAAAGTTGAGAGGTCAAAGAGATGCACCTAGGAACTTGTAGCAACATGAATGTAGACCTAAAATGCTGAAAATGTTGAATTTAATGTACACGAGGACTCATATGCTAGGTTGGGTGATTTAGTCCTATATTACGGTTTCTAGGCAAGAACAAAAATTAGGCAGAGACAAGTTATCCTTTAGATTTAAGAGAAGATTCAGATTCAATCTCTGCTTTGTCTTCAAGTATAGATTTTGAATTACCAATTGCAATTTAAGTAGAGATATTACTTCCTCCAAGAGATTTTATAAAAATATCAATGTATTTCTCTTCTTCAAAACTTCTTAAATGAGTAAGACTTAGGATCCATAATAATGATAAAATTGAATCCCACTATATGTTGGGTCAATATTTGAAAAAATTATTTGATAATCTATATAAAGGCCCCACTCATCATAATATATAACACAACCATTGCTAATATTTAGTTGTGAAGGGGACATATTGTTGCATAGATGGTTTATGTTGTACCAAAAGATCAACTTGTTAATGTGCAATACAACCACCAAAGTTAATGAATCTACGTGAGGTAGTTAAGCCACATCATGAACCCAAGCACTACGCTACATAGCACAAGGAGACCAAGGGCACACACATTGAAACAATCCCCCCATTTCCAATTTAGGGTTTGAACTCATGACCCAAGCTCTGATACCAATTGTTGCACAAACTATTGTTGTTGCACCAAAAGATCCACTTGTTAATGTTTGATACAACCGCTAGAGTTAATGAATCCATGTGAGGTGGTTAAGGTATGTCACGAACCTAAGCGCTGCATTCATAGCACAAGGAGACCAAGGGCACACACCTTACAACACATATGTCCAAAAAGTGATTAATCATTTATATATGCTTTCCGTATATGTTACATTTTGGAGGACCTTAAAAACTAAGCTTCAATTCTTTTTTAGAAATTAATATATTATTTTAATAGTAATCCATACAAATGAGCCCACTTTAATAAGAAATTAAATACTCTAGCAATGTTACATAGGAAAATCTCTTATCAATTAGGGAAGAGCATGCCACTTTATACCCCAAATTTACAATGTATTTTTCCAACTCCAAGAAAATCCATCTATGTGTATCCTCTCCTTAAAAAAAAAAAATTATTTTCAAATTATTCTTGTAGGATATCTAGTTGATTCTCTAAAATTCCCAACCCATTGGTTTCCTTCCATTCCCATTTTTTTATACAATAATATTTTTTCAAAGCTATGTAATATGTTACTTCAAATTTCTAAGTCTAATTCCATTCTATTTTTTCTTCTTCTAGATTATCTCTCCATCTCTTTCTCAAAGAATTGGCTATCCATTCTTCATATTTAGCTAAAAAATTATTGTGTGACTAGTATTTACTTCCAAGGTGTGATGGAAAATAATAATTTCTCCGAATGAAAGAACAAAGTTCCATTTAGATGATATACTCTTGAGAATATTTACATGATTAAAATTAAATCAATATCTTCTTCATCAATTTTTTGGAGGATCCTATAAAATTTTAAGTTGGCTATTTTGTAGAGTCCCTAAATATTTATTTTTCTTAGTATGACAATTGATTAAATTCTCTATGTCGCAAGCCTATCCCACTTGATTTCTTTTGGGAGCATACCTTTTCCCAACCAACAAGTCAAATCATTTAATCCTTAAAATTTCCTTGCACATACCACCTTATCTTTCCGCAGGTGTTTTTATTCATAGAATAGGGATTTAATTCTTATAGATTATTAATAATCTATTTTTATTTAATTCTAGAAGTAAATATGGTTTAATAGAATACACAATCCCTAATCTTCCCTCATTTTATTGACTAGTAGTGAATGTTACAAGGCTAAAGTAGGGGATTGAAAATTCATGGAAAGATCTTAAGTAGTCCCAACCTTTCATTTCAACTTAGAACAAGTATTTGGACTCTCTCATACACACTTTTGTGTTTATATTATTCTCTTCCTTGATCACAAATTCAATATTTCATTTAAACTAGTTAATTTAAGTTTATTTCCTTCTTTATGTTTGTTTCTAGTTATACGTAATAAAAATCTATATATATCATTTCATTCCTATGAGTAAACCCACAAAAGTGGTTTAAAATTCTAGTGAGGAAGGAAAAGTTGCAAAAAATAACCCCATGCAAAAAAAATTGGTTTTTGGGGGTTCAAAAGAACTTTTGGTTCGCACGAACCCAAAGAGGATTCACTATAACCCCATTTTAAGCAAACCCATTAAATGCAGGGTCCCACTATTCCCAGGAAAAAATAAAATGAAAATCTTTGTGGAAAGGGGGTTCACTCGAACCAGGGTTCGAGTGAACCCCCCTTTTCCCACCTTCTCACCCTCTGGCACTAATAAACACCAGAATTTTTCCCTTCGAAGCTCGGGTTGAGGATGAAAATGGAGGAGACTTCAAAAACCCAACTAGATGATGTTAGTCCTTGGAATGAGTTATCCAATGAATATATTTTTAATATGTTTTGGTTTTATTATGTATTTATTTTTTTAGTTTTATTAAACATAGATTTTTCACTCAAAATTAAGCTCTCTATTCTACACATGTGGAAAAATAGCAGATTATCAAAAATAAAAATTTGAAAAATATGAGTGCACCAGATATTGAAGTCCTTGATCCAACAAGAAAAAATGAATTTCAATACATACTGTTGGTGTAATTAAAAGTGTTTTACCTTGTCCTAAGTTATTATTACACCTTAGTTAAGTTTACTTGGAGATCACATAGGAGGTAGTTGAAGAATTTCCACTTTTGGTGAACTTATCATGTTATAACTTTATCACATCCACCTTTTCTGGACACATCATGTGATTACCTCTCCACCTTTTGTGGGTGATCCACCATTTTTGGTGATTATCACATTATCACTTTTCTACTTTAGGTGGAGTGATAGCTTTTCATAGTTGTCTAATGCAATAAGATTATGTCACTTGTCATAATCTTATGCCCTTCTATGTTCTCACCTTGGCTATATAACCAAGGGGTCTCCTATGTACATTTACACATTCTATTTGCATCATTGGTAGAATACAATTTATTCTTTTCATATTGCTTCTATCTCTCTTATGCTTCTACTTTCCATTAGGCCTCTAGATCTTGGGTGGCTACCTTCATAGAGAATTCTTACATGGTATTAGAGCTATTGGAGTGCCTTTGGACTATCATTTTGGAGAGATCTTGAGAGAAATCTTGTATTTTCTTGATAGAAATACTAGATTCTTGGGTGGTTCCATTTTTTTCCTTGTATTGTAGGTGCATTTTTGGAGCTTGTTGCATTAGATCCAAGCTCACCATTGTGTCTGGAGTGTCTGAGATAGTCAAATTTTCCTTTTGTTTCATCCCAATTGGACATTGGAGGCCAAATCTACAAAGGTTTGAAGATTGGAGGTGGTTGCCAGATCCAAGAGCTAGCTACCATTTCAGAGCATTTTCAGCCCAAAAGGACATCACCATCATTCTTAGAAGGGCCAAAAACCCCTAAATTGACTACCAAATTGTCAAATTTGGAGAAATTTTTCTGCTGAGGCAAAAAAAATTTGTTGGTCAAGTCGTACAACCCAACCATTATGACTCTGGTATGATTTTATTTTTTGTAAAAAACAAATTATTTTCTACTCTCTGAAAAAAAAATTCAACCCTACCCTTCCCACTGGCCTACCCTTCCCACACCGACCCCCACCATTTCGGTGACCAGTTTCAAACAATGGCGGCCTGAAAAATTCATTGACGACCTTTTCTTAAAAAAATCGATTCTTATTAAAAATCCTGGTGATCAAAATTTCGGTGGTGTTTTGAAGATTCCGAAGGAGAATATTTCGTCAACGTCTACAAAATATTCCGACAATGACAAAGCATATTCTGGTGGCGGTACAAATATTTCGTCAGTAGGAGGGACAACGAGTGTGACAACCACATAGCTGTCAAATTTAACTCAAAGCTCGTGATGATCATACGAACATCAAATTTAAGCTCGTGCATTGATGATGTGAGCACTACATCAACATCTTTTCTCCATTTGAGTTTTTGATTTTGTAGTTCATCTTCAAAGGCTCATATCTTGGCCATTCTGAGGCCTTTTTTGGTGATTTTTTTTTAATTTAGGCTAATTTTTCGTGCTCTACGTGTTGGTATAATCAATTTCTAGTTTTGATACTCAAATTTTTAAGAAAATCCATTTTTTCACAAGTGTTGCTGATTTGTCACCATTTTTGCAACTTCTGGGGCTCCGTTCAGGCTCATATAAACTCCTTTTCAAGTGTCATTTTGTTTGAAAGTGCATGATTTTTTTTAACTTCATAGTGGTTCTATCAGTTTGTATTGATTGTGATAAAAAAATATACTTTCAACACTTGGTCATTTTTGGCCTATTTTGACATTTGTATAGCTAAGATCTCAGTTTGGTCTTTTGCATCAGTCATTTGAGTTTGTTGTAGCCTACTAAAGGTTGTTGCAAAACATTGAAAATCAAAAGCCCACTTTGCTTGGCTTGCAAGTGACCATTGTTTACACACTAAGTATAAAGTGTCAAATCATCTTTTTTTGGGGGAGGGGTTCTTTGATTGAGTGAATTTTGGGGGGGGTATCTTAAGTGATTGTGCCTCTCTCTCTATCTTGTTCTCTTTCATTTTGATGCTATGAGTTCTCCTAAGTTTCCTTTGTTAACTCCACATAACTATGCTTCTTGGAAAATTGATGCTTGGAGTAAGTTAATGGAAAAAGGATTAATGCATTATATTGATGGAACTATTATTGCGCCATCTGATCCTAAAGTTGATCCTATTGCTCATATGGATTGGCTCACTAAAAATACTATGGCTCTTGGAACTTTAAGGAAATATGTATCAAAAGATCTCATCTTTCAAATTGAAAAGTGTAAAACAATCAAAGAAGCTTGGGAAAAGTTTGGTCAATTGTATGGCCAAATTGATAAGATTAGAGGTTATCAGCTTGATAATGATCTCACAATGTTAGATCCCAAGAATTTTTATACAATCCAAGACTATGTCACTAAGGAAAATGAGCTAAGAGCACAACTTAAGGATTGTCTCATTAATAAAAAGGATGCACATTTGGTCTACAATTTTTTGGGAAAGCTTCCATCAAAATATGCAACATTTGTTTCTAGCTTCCAAACCCATCACTTGACAATGGGTAGTTCTTTCACTATTCCTTCATTTGATGCATTCACAAAAATGTTGATGTTAGAACAAGGAAATTTGATAAGCATGGGGGTTCTCAAGTCTTCAAAGTCTAAAGCTTTTGTGGCTAATCAAGCGAATCAAGGGACTCAAGGTAAGGGTTCCACCAAGAAGCATAAGCAATCTAAGAAAAAGAAACAACAAGATAAAGCACAATTATCCTCTCCACAACAAGGGAATTCTTCATCTTCTCCCAAGAAGGGAAATTCAAGCAAGAAGGAGAGACCAACTTGTTCATATTGCAAGAGAGTTGTTCATGATGAGCATCATTGCCACACTAAGCAAATTAATGAGTTAACAAACATCATCAAGAAGAAAAACATCAATTTTCCATCTACCTACAAGAAGAAGGATTCATCTCCTTCCAATTCCTCACAATCAAAAGGAAATTGGCAAGCATTTGTGGCTACTTCAGGTTCTTCACAATAATTGATACTTGACTCGAGTGCCACTCATCACATGGGTTCTACAAGGGAGAAATTTTATTCTTTGGAGCCATCTAAGGTACCTCACATCTTCATAGGAGATGATACTCAAGAGGAAGTTGAAAGTGAAGGTTCGGTTGTCATGGATAATGGAACATTTTAGAATGTTCTCTATGTTCCTAACTTGAGCGCCAATCTTCTTTCAATCTACCGAATCACTCACTTTGGAGATGGCAAGAAAGTTGAGTTTCTCTAGATTCAGTTGTGGTCAAAGAACTTAAGGATGATGCCTTGGTTGCAGTGGGACAAGCCAATCACAACACATGACTTTACTCATTCTCCCACTTTGTACCTAAGTCTCCTTTTACAACCTTGCTCACTCATTCAAATTCAGAAAGTAAGCTATGGCATGATTGGTTTGGACATCTCAATTACCACTATCTTCAACAACTTAGCTCCAAGGAAATGGTCACAAGACTCCCTCAAATAAGATTTTCTAAAGGTGTATGTTCAGGTTGTTCCTTGGGTAAGCATCCACAAGAGAAGTTTGACAAAGGGAAGTCTTGGAGAGCTAAATGGAAGTTCTTCAATTAGTTCACAGTGATGTAGCAGATCCATTTCTAGTGCCATCATTTAGCAAGGCCCTCTATGTCCTCACCTTAATTGATGACTACTCCCGCTTCACATGGGTCTATTTTCTTGTTCATAAGAGTGAAGCGTTTGACAGATTTCTAGCATTCAAGGCTCATGTTGAGAAGCAATCAAGGAAGCAAATCAATATCCTCTACACAGACAATGGAAGGGAATAAGTGAACAAAAAACTTGAGGAATTTTGTACTCTTGAGGGGATTGATCTTCAACATTCAGTTGCCTACACTCCATAGCAGAATGGTGTTGTTGAAAGAAAGAATAGAACCCTTAAGGAGATGGATAGCTACATGATTCATGCTTGTTCTCTTGGTCCTCAATTTTTGGCAAAAGCTATCAGTTATGCCACACACTTCCAAAATCGGGTTCCCCATAAGGATTTGAAGGGTATGACTCCTTTCAAGGCTTGGTGTGGTAGAAAACCGGTTGTGAGACACTTCAAACCTTTTTTTTTGTCCATCTTGGGCACGCATACCTCCAGAGAAGCACAAGGAATTGGAACCACAAAAGTAGGCCTCACATCTTTGTTGGATATCCTAAAGGTGTTAAAGCATATAGACATTTAGATCCAAAGACAAATGAGCTATTCATTGATAAGAGTGTTCACTTTGAGGAAAGCTCTCCAGGCTTGGCCTCTAATCCTCCTCTTCTTTCCTCCATAGTGGAAAGTGATGATATTGAATCAAATGATGATTCTCCCTCAACTCGGACTCATAGGATCACACCTTTGCAAGGTCCACTTGCAGTTGAGGAGCCTCATCCTTCATCTCCTACTAGACCTTGTTGGGCTCAACAAACTCTTGATTTAATAGGTTCTCTTGTTGGGGATCCTTCAGATACTCGAAGGACTCGGTCACAACATCAAGATTTTCGACATGATTTTATTGTTAGTGCTTCTGATCCACAATCCTTCAAGGAAGCATCAAGAGTTCCAGAGTGGGATTCAGTAGTGGAGGAAGAGTATAGTTCCTTGATGAGGAACCACACATGGGATTTAGTTCCACTCCCTAAGGGGAGAAAAATGGTTCGATGTAAGTGGATCTATCAGACCAAGTATGTAGCAAATGGAAGTGTGGATAAATACAAGGCTTGATTTGTGGCAAAAGGTTTCTCACAGGTTCTAGGTGTTGATTATACAGAGACCTTTGCACCCGTTGCTAAGATGAACTCCATTCACTTGACACTTGCTATTGTTGTAGCTCATGGTTGGGCTATACATCAGATGGATGTAAAGAGTGGATTTCTTCACAAGGATCTTCATGAGGAGATTTACATGGAGAAGCCACATGGATTCATATAAGATTCTTTTTTGGTTTGCAGATTGAGGAAGTCTATCTATGGCCTCAAATAGGCCCCTAGGGCTTGGTATGCCAAGATGGATTTCTTTCTTCTCTCAGTAGAATTCACTAGGTGTCATTTAGATCCAAATGTCTACATTTTGCAACATGATGACTCTCATTTGATACTTGTGCTCTATGTTGATGACTTGATCATTACAAGGAGTATGTCATCCATCATTGGTAGTGTGAAATCTGCTTTACAAGACAAATTTTCTATGACTGACTTGGGCCTTTTGCACTATTTTCTTGGGATTGAGATCACACAGTTAGCTTCTAGTATCTCTCTTTCTCAACCCAAGTATGCTCTTGATCTTCTAGCTCAGTTTCACATGGTTGATTGGAAGCCTACTCCAACTCCCTTTATTTCAGGATTCAAGCTTGAGGCTAAGTGTTCTACTCTAGTTGTTGATGCTACTTTGTATCGTCAGCTTGTTGGGAGTCTCATCTACTTGACTCACAGACACCATGATATCTCCTTTGTAGTTGGCATGGTTTCATGCTTTATGTAGGAACCACATGAGTTTCATTGGAAAGCAGTGAAACACATCTTGCATTACATATAGGGTACACATCACCATGGGATTCACTATGGAGCAGGTACAAGACTACCTTGGTGGGATATACAGATTTTGATTGGGGTGGGGATCTTAATGATCGTAAGTCTGCTTCTAGTTATAGCTTTCATCTTGGTTTGGCCCCATTTGTTGGCAGAGTAAGAAGTAGCATGCTATTGCTCTTTCTTCGACTGAGGCTGAGTATTAAGGGTTTGATAATGCCATTACTAAAGCTATTGGGATTTAGAATATTCTCACTAAGTTTGGCCTCACTATTCCACATCCTATAGTCATTCATTGTGACAATTAGAGTTCAATCCAAATCTTGAAGAATCCGGTTCACCATCAGAGGACCAAACACATTGAGATTCATATGCACTACATTCAGGAGTTGATATAGAAGCAAGTCATTGATTTACAGTATTGTCCTATAGCACAACAGGTTGTAGATATCTTCACCAAAACCTTCACTGAGAGTATATATCATCATTTGCGAGCTCTCTTGGGGCTGTGGGATGTTTCATCTGAGGAGGTCACTTGACCTTCTTCATTCTCTCTTTTGGGGGGGATTTTTTCTCACTCTAGGTTTTTCCCTTCTCATCTTTTTGAGTGCATTTTTTGTTTTGTTTTATCTCTCTTTTGGGGGGGAGTTTTTTCCCAAATGGTTTCCTCCTTTTCTCCACTTTATGAGAGATTGCATTGCATTTGTACATGGGTACCTAAAATGGCCTAGTTGTTGGGACCCATCTTGCATTGTTAGCTTTTGTGTACATTCTCCCTACGTTGCACTTACAGGGGGGTGTTGGTGTAATTAAAAGTGTTGTACCTTGTCCTAGGTCATTATTACACCTTATTTAAGTTTCCTTAGGGACTATATAAGAGATTGTTGGAGAATTTCCACTTTTGGTGGACTTATCATGTTATTACTTTATCACATCCACCTTTCCTGAACACATCATGTGATTACCTCTCCAGATTTTGTGGGTGATCCACCATTTGTGGTGATTATCACATTATCACTTTTCCACTTTAGGTGGAGTGATAGCTTTTCACAGTTTTCTCATGTCATAAGATACAACACTTGTCATAATCTTATGCCATTGTATGTTCTCACCTTGACTATATAACCAAGGGGTCTCCCATGTAATTTTGCACATTCTATTTGCATCATTGGCAGAATATAGTTTATTCTTGTCATATTGCTTCTATCTCTCTTGTCCATCGAGATCTTGGGTGGCTACCTTCATAGCCATTTCTTACACATACAAAAAAAGCTACATTGTATACTTCAAAACTTGATTAAGGAAAAAATATTCAATAAAACACTATGAAACCAATTGGAGGCACTATATATTGTAGTTACAAATCTAAATTCGAAAAAATAAGAATTTTATCCTTCACAATTTTTTTTTATGTTGTATATGGTGAGCGTCGCTCCTTACAAATGGTGTTTACTAAAAAAAGTAGTTTTCAAAGGAGATGGAAAAATAATTCCAATCTAATTCCAAATTTTTTGAAAAAATATATTTAGAATCTATAGACAAAATGTCATAAATCACTAGTTTGCATCATCTTCAAATTCCTCACATGGTTTAGCTGCTATAGGTGCCCGAAAGTGAAGATTTAGTTAGAAAAAATTATTTTAGTATCCAATTTGGCTGTGGGATCACCCCTATGTACATACCATATTATAGTCTATAGTTAATATAAATTTTCTATTATTTTCTAAATAATAATACCCATAACAAATGGCAATCTATAAAAAGGATGACATTGTGATATACTAGAGTCCATGCAAAAAAACTTCCTAAGGTGATTTTTAAGTTCTTTACTATCCCAACTTTACTCTTCGGTAGTTGATTTCTTATTTAAGTAATGTATATCCTATTGTACCAATATCCAATTCCTAACTCATTAATTTTAACTATGTGTAGTGTTAAATCTCCTAGTCTAAAATGCAAAATGAAATGAAATGCAAGTAAGGGAAAACACAAAAAACACCTCAACGATTAGCCAAGTTAAACTTGAACCAAAAAAAAGCAAAGTGAGTGAGTTACCTTGTCCAAGTTGATTGGTTGGTTGGCCTTGCTGATTCATTCGACTATGTGCTCCTTTGGATGGAAAATAGCATGAAACCACACAAACACTCAATCCTTTACCATTGCTGCAACTGGTGGAAAATGAAGGGCGATGCCCCAGTCTCGTAAAGAAGTGGACATGACAAAGGAAAATGATAGGGTATTACCCCTCAAAAGGGCAGATGGGGAAGAAAAAGGGGCCTTGGGTGACTTCTCAATATGAAGAAACAGAGGGTACCATGCAGTAGAGCTTGAAAAACCATGAAGAATGGCATTTGAACGAAGGAAAATGGACAAACGGGGCGCAAATGGTGGCTCGCGAAAGAAAGGGGATTAATTTAATTAAAAAGAGGTTAAATTAAGGGTAAAACTACCCAAAACTTGAAAAGGTGAAAAGAGAGAGAAATGTTATATATAGTAATTTTAGAAATTACTACTCACCATTTGTACATTTGGAAGGTGACTCAGCAAGAGAGAGAGGAAGAAGGTGATGAGGATGGCTAACAAGTATGAGAGTGGGGATGTGGGTTTCATAGATGATGTGATCATCCACCGGGGTGATGAGGTGTGCCAGTTCTACCACGAGCACTTTGTACCCTGCCAGGTTAGCTTCAAACTCTTCTTTTTGGATCTTAGTTAATTTTTTTAATTTTTTAGCATGGTAAATGAGGGTTTGGGTAGATTAGAGAAAATGAGAGATTGGGTTGGCGGTGGATGGGAAATTTTGCCCATCCATCAGGAAAATTCGCCTTTCAGAAGGTGGTAGTTAGAGAAGGGCAAAATTTCCCCTTGAATGGGTGAATTCGTGAATGGAGAGGGCAAGAAAGGGTTAGGAGAATTTTCTTGATTAGTGGGAAAATTCACCCAAAAAGAAGATAGATAAAGGGATGACGGGTGAATTTTCCCATGAGACAGGAAAATTCACTTGTCAAGGGTGAAGATGAGGGTGATGGGTGAATTCACCCATCAAGGGCGAAGATAAGAGTGGCAGGTGAATTCACCCATCAGACAGTTGAATTCACCCATCAAGAGTGAGGATGAGGGTGATAGGCGAATTCACATCCATGAGATGGACAAATTCACCCATCAAGGGAAAAGAGGAGAGTGACGGGTAAATTTTCCCATGAGAAAGGAAAATACACCTGTCAAGGGTGAAGACGAGGGCCCCGAGTGAATTCACCTGTCAAGGGCAAAGATGAGGGTGATGGGAAAATTCACCCATGAGATGGGAACATTCTCCTGTCAAGAGAAAAGACGAGAACAACAAGGCGAATTCGCCCATGAAATGGGTGAATTTTCCTATCCAGGATGAGCAAGGATTGAAAAGGTGAATTTTCCCAATAAAAGGGAGAATTCTCCCAATAAGGGTAGATGAAGGTTTAGGGAAAATGAGATTCATCTGCGAGAAGAGAAAATTCAACTAGGAAAACCCAGGGTAGGGGAGGAATGAGGGAAAAAGAGAAACATGTGAAAGAGATCAGATGAAAATGATTGATATGTGTTCAGTGTGGATGCATGGCTTTGATATGTTATGAATGAGAGAGAGACACTCAACAATCCTAGAGGTGACCATTGAAGCGATGGATGCACATGACCATGCAACATTAGCACAGTGGGATTATTACATTTGCTGGGATATCCCAACATCAAGGCACATAGGGTACTTCGATATGCCAAATTTTTATCTCCCGACAGGGGAGATGATGGTGATGCTAGAGGACATATGGAGGATATTAGGGCTACCGATCACAGGGCATCTGGTGAACTAGATGTGGAGCGAGGGACATGAGTAAGACAAGAGCCTACAAGCCATCTTTAGACATGTAGATCTACCTATCCAAAGGGTAGAGTTGGACTTGGATGGATGTTTGGTATTGGGAGTGTCGACGTTGCCACTATATCTCTACGGGTTGATCAACGGTATCCTATTTCCAAATAGGAGTGGGAGGTTTTGTAGCTTCAAGGTTATTGAGGTTGTTAGGCACATCGTGGAGAGGAGGGAAGGGGAGTTCACATGGGGTGCATGCGTACTGGCACAACTATACAAGGATATGCATGTGGTTTGCTATAGGAGGGCGTGTAGCATCAAACATGTGACACTACTCCAGGTATGGGCTTGGGAGCACATCAACGTGGCCAGGCTAGGGGTCTTGATAGGAGGGATGTAGAATAAGACATTACCAGTATCATACTAGTATGAGACTAAGTATGGTTAATGGCTACATTATTTGGATGTCAATGACCTGGAGGGATGGAGGAGGAGACTAGATGACCTACATGAGGATCAAATAGTATGGAGACCATACATGTATCGATGGTTTTTAGGTTGGTGATAGGATGAGAGGAGGCACAAGGGATACTTCTTCATAGTATGCTACCTGATTGGGAGGGATCCACACATCATGGAGCTTCATAGGGTTTAGATTACAGTAGGAAATTCATCCAAGACCACTGAGATTTTGATGAATCATCCAAGAGCAGTTATGGGGTGATCAGATCATAGGGGAGATTGCATGACATCTGTGGGAGAGGATGGGAGGCAGACAGAGGGATAACAATGTGGTACTCTACCTAGTGAGCACATCACAGGCCAACACAGATTATGACAATGCACTTGATTGTAGGGGCACTAGGCTATGGCTCAGAGGACAAGGTGAGACTAGCCAGATAGAGGAGAGTCAGGAGGAGAGGGAGGCAATAAAGGAGATGTAGAGATAGAGAGGTTGAGGCTAGGGAGGAGAGAGGAGACCGACAGAGGAGGGGACAGGGGGAGGCGATGGAGGTGGATGCCTCAAAGGTACATCTAGTGGCTATAGTACCCTATGTACCGCCACCACTTGAGGATCTTGCTATACTATTGATAGGGGCTCTAGCAAGATTGCGGATCATAGAGCACAGACTCAAGGAGTCAGAGGCAGATAGGGACAGGTTGCAGGCTAAGGTGGACAAATTACAGGTAGAGGGAGAGAGGGATTATATGGCCCTAGTAGATGATGTAGGATGATAGTTACTAGAGGCACTGGTAGAGAGGGATGATGGCCAGAGACAACTAGCAGAGTTGTAGAGAGAGGGGATCGAGTTGAGGAGGGAGCAAGATGAGCTCAAAGATAGAGCAGAGGTTGCAGAGGAGATACTCGAGGACACAGGGTCAGTGTTAGAGAGAGTAGACGCAGCAATGGCACAGTTGTTGACAATGCAAGATGAGAGGAATGTAGTAGAGGTGCAGGTGCATGCCTTGCAGGATGAGAGAGATGTGATATGGGCATAGATGCAAACATTTTAGGGTGAAAGGGATGCGATAGAGGCACAGGTATATGCCTTGTAGAGTGAGAGGGATGCAATGGTAGATCAAATGTCATAGATGTAGGCATAGATAGATCAACTATAGATGGTGTAGGATGCATGGGAGTACGAGAGGAGGCACCTATCAAGATTACGGGGCAGATAGGGATGAGTGCATGAGGGAGTCCAACTATTATATGGGGGATTATTTTAGAGAGGTGCCAGATGCTACATGATGTGTACCTCCCTACGTCTTAGCAGCACCACAGATTCCAACACCATCATGCTCACTAGGGTACACAAGGATATAACAACTATCGAGAGACTCCCTCATGTAGAGGGCTAGTGTTAGATTCACCACAGAGGTTAGACTAGGGCAGCTCAGTGTAGAGAGGATAGAGGATAGAGGACAAGATACATATTTTTGATAGGTGCAGGGTACATGTGGGGTATACAGGGGAAAATACCATAGATCTCATAACATAGATAGGATATACATCATTTTTATCATTTATGTAGTCTCTACATTTGATTGAGAGCCCTATACTTGTCTTTTATTCGATGGTTATTGATCATGTATATGATGGAAATTTATTTTGATTGTACGATGGAATTTACTATGGACCATGTGATGCACATTATATTTTGATATTTATATGATATGTGGCAGCCCTTATTGACACTATATTGTGCTTATGTGATGGATTATTTATTTATGCACGTGTATATGTATGTGTTTTATCATGGATGGTTATGATGGTGATTATTATGATGATGCATGTGTTTACGATGATTTGCATGCATGCTTATGTGGATGAAATGGATGAGATGAATTATGCCTAATGCTTGTGATGCAGGATTTGATGATTGATTTATAATGTTAAATGCTATGGAAATGAGCCTAATGATTTATGATGAAGGTGGTGATGTATGCAATGTATTAATGAGATGGACTAATATGAAAATGTTAATACAATGAATTGATAATGAAATGAACCTAAGATGCTTAGAATAAGAAATTAATATTAATCTAAACAATTTAAATGAATATGATATGACAATTCACATGGGATGAGATGCAATGAAATGAACCCACCACACTAGTCATAGGTTAGGGACATGATGAATGGAGGATAAATGCAATGCAATAGAATGGAAAATGAAATGAAATCCTAATGCTATTTTCCATTTTTGGAGCACTGATTTTTGCTATAGCATAAGACATGATCCAGGGTATAAGGAACCAAGACAAATTAGTGTCTAATGCATGAAACAAACACAACATACAAGAAGGTTATCCCAACACCCCAAAGTTGCGATGACTTTGGTCAGGCTAGACATTGAGATAACCACAAGCACAAAGGATTCCCCAACATAACACAAGATTTTAGGGATCTTGGTGGGTACTATATGGGACAACCAAGTAGACATCAACAAATAAAAGATCAAGATATCCCTGTATGTTTACTAGTCAAAGCGCACCATAATATGATGGATCATGGAAACCTTGACAAGGGATGATAGGGAGCTCAAATGATAAACAAAATGCCAAAAGAATCATAAGAAAGAAATCAATCTCAAATGTCCTTTGCCACAAGATTGAAAGGTGGATGAGATTGATGTGGTCTGATGAGGAAGGATGCATCTTGTTAAGACCAAAGATGGAAACTAACAAAGTGATCAACATGACTCAAGATACTTGAAACCAATTGAATCTCATGATACTAGAGGATCTCATTTATGAAGAACTAGCTAGATAGGGACATACTCAATGACATGACAAAAGACACAAAACTGACACACCCTAAAGACCTAGGGGCTCAGGGGTTGATCAAAGATTATCCTTGCCTACGTGAAAGCACAGAGCACTCATAGTTTGATTAAATACCATTGATAAAAGAAAATAGAGGATGATGGAGATGAAGATGGAGGATAAAGGGAAGACGGAAAAAAAACCCTAGGGGAAAATCAAATGATTGACCTTGCCTATGTGAAAGCGTAGGGGCAATGTAGTTTAAAAAATACCAACTACAAAAGATAAAACTAGACAAACGATAGACGACAATGGACATGATAGGATGGATAAAATCCCAGGGGGAAAATCCAAGTCAGTTTGTGGAATGTACTTTTCTAGATACTAAAAAATAATGAGGATATCCATTAGGGGAGGAAAGACCGTGACCAGATGAAGGTTTATGCAATCGAATTAGCTATAAAAGGCATGACGAGATGGGACCTAATGAGTACTGACACAATGGAAGACCCTAGATGAAAGCGAGAGACCAACTGATGACACAAATAGACAACACAAGCTCATATTGCGATAAAAGCTTATAATTGTGAAAAGCTGATAAGGATCATCCAATGCTCAACAAAAACACACCAAGCGACAGATAAGGGGATGTCGATGAAAAGACTGGGTTGAAAGGATGTGAGGATAAGATGGATGAAAGCATAAAGCAACTAGGATGCAAGGTAGATAATAATTAAGCCCTTTACGAATGGCACCTATTACTAGGTTTTCGCCAAACATACATATCTAGGGCACCACCAAGAGTGGTTTTCACCATAGGATAGATTATTTCTCTTTATTATTTGACTTTTTTGGTCTTTTTGTATTTTTTTGTATTTTTACTTTTTTTTTGGTATTTTTGTAGGATAGGATAACCTAGCTAACTTAGGTGTTAAACCTTTTTAGGTGAATGATGTTGATGGGCTCCTCTACGGGCTCTCCTTCAAGTGTGGAAAGCCTACATGCCCTAGATCTATATATAGTAGTGATAACATAGGGAACCAACCAATTTGCTTCAAATTTCCCTTTCTTGTCTCAGTCCTATTGGGTATGCTAATTCTCCTTAAGAACTAGATCACCAACATTGAACTGGTGAGGACATTTTTTCTTTTTTTAGCTTCTCCTAAGACAATGTTGGTATGCTTGAAGATGATTGTATGCTTTGATCCATTTTTTATCTAGGAGTTCCAACTGATTGAGTCGTGCAACTCGAGCATCTTCATCACTTATGAGATTCTTTAGAGATATTCTTAACAATGGGATCTCGACTTTGATCAGCAAGATGGCATCAACACCATAGACAAGAGAATATGAAGTGGTGCCAGTGGGAGTGCAGATGGAAGTGTGGTATGCCCAAAGGGTAGGATGGAGATGGAGGTTCCAATCTCTACTAGTATTATTAACCACCTTTTTAAGGATTTTGATTAAGGTTTTTTTGGTGGCCTCCACTTGACCATTACCTTCTAGGTAATAGGGCGTGGACCAATGATGTTGGATGTGGAAGGTTTTGCAAAGGTGTTTCATGGCCTGGTTTCTGAATGGCTTTCCATTATTCATGATGATGGTGGATGGGATTCCATATCTATAGAGAATATGGAAAAGGATAAATTTGGATATCTGAGTACTTGTAATTTGAGAGAGTGGAATTGTTTCTACCCACTTGGTGAAGTACTCAGTGGCAGTGATAATGAAAGTGTGGTCATTAGAGGAGGGGGTATATCTTGTCAATCAAGTCAAAACCCCACTGAGAAAAGGGCCATGGTGCTATGAGAGGTTGCAAATCTTGGGCAGGAGCATGTATCAAATCCGTATCTTGTTGGAAAGGTAAGCATTTCTTCACAAACTCACAAGAGTCATGCTGCAATGTAGCCCAGTAATACCCAGCCCTAAGAATTCTCTTGGCTAAGGCCATGCCATTAGAATGGACCCCACAAACACCACTATGTACCTCGGTTAACATAGTGTGAGATTTGGTCTCATTCAGACACCTACGAAGGGTTCCATCATTCCCAGGATGATAGAGCATGTCTCCCATGATGGTGTAACAGGAGGTGCATTGGATGAAATATTTTTTTTAGTTTTGGGTAAGGTCAGGGGGTAATATTTATCATGAACGTTAGTGTAAATGCTATGACACTATGGTGACTTAGGACCTACGATGTCACATACCATTTCACTCTCAGGGATGTCATAGGTAGGGATTAAAAGTTGTTCAACTGGGAACTCACAGTCTGTTTGATCTTTCAATATGTCAATTAGGGAACCAATTGTAGCCATTGTATTAGTTTCCTTATTCTAGACTCTAGGGATTTGCTCGAACTAGATAGAGGTGAAGTACTTCTTGAAGTCATCCACCATGCACTTGTAAGGTAACAAATTGTCATATTTTGTTAGAAACTCGTCATTAACCTGTTTGATGATCAATTGGGAATCGCCAAGGACTCGTAAGTGAGTGATGTTCCATTGGATGGTGATCTTGAGACCAATAAGAAGACCTTTGTATTCTACTATGTTGTTCATGCATGGGAAAGCTAACCTAAATGACTTTGAGATTCAATCACCTTGTGGGGTGACAAACAAGATACCTACCCCAACTCCATTATGCATGTACGATCCATCAAAATAGAGCATCCACATAGTTGCTTCTATGATTGTGAGAACCTCCTCATCAAGAAAATCTATGACCAAGGGATAAGCATCCACCAAAGGGGCATCTGCCAACTAATCTGTTATTACTTACACTTTAATTGCCTTGCGGTCCACATATTCTATGTCGAACTTTCTCAATAGCATAACCCACTTAGTCATGCGACCAATCAAATATGTTCTGGATAATAGATACTTGAGTGGATCCACTTTTCATATCAGCTTCATGAGATGAATGGGCATATAGTGATGAAGCTTCTGTGAACTAAATACTACAAGTAGGCAAGATTTTTGCATCAGGGAATAATTGAGTTCATAGCCGACTAAGGTTTGAATGATGTAGTAAATTTCTCGTTCTTTTGAGGACTCATCATGTTGGCCTAATAGTTCCCCCAGTGCAACTGAAGTAGCTGAAATATACAACAGAAGTGGTTTGCCTAGAATTGAAGGCATGAGGATGGGTGGATGAGCCAAGTACTCTTTGTTTTTGTTGAAACCTAACTGAAACTCTGAAACCCACTTGAAGGTGGTATCTTTTTGCAATAAATGGGTGAACAATTGGCACTTGTCAGCTAACTAAGCTATAAACCATCTAATGGACTTTAATTTACCTTGAAGGCTCCTCAGCTATTTTAAATTGCGTGGAGGCATTTCCATGATTATTTTGACTTTAGCAGGATCTACCTCTATTCCCCTTTTGGAGATGATGAATCCCAATAGCTTTCTTGATGTGACCCCAAATACACACTTCTTTAGATTCAGATGTAGCTTGTAATGCTCTAACTACTTGAAGATCTTCTTCAGGATCATAGGGTACTCTTCTCTTGTTTTAGACTTCCCCAACAGATCATCAACATAATCCTCCATTATAATGTGGATAAGGTCATGGAAGATGACAGTCATAGCATGTTGATAAGTTTTCCTAACATTCTTGAGGCCAAAGGGTGTGACATTATAACAGAAGGCACCCTAAGGTGTGGTGAAGGCAGTCTTATGTTGATCCTTGGGTGCAATTATGATCTGGTCATTGCCAAAGAAACCATCCATGAGCGATAGCATCTTGTGTCTAGCAATTATATCAACCAACATGTCAATGTTTGGTAGAGGGAAATCATCTTTAGGATAGGCTTGGTTGAGGTCCCAGAAATTTGTATAAATCTTGATATTCCCATTTGGTCTAGCAACTGGCACTATGTTGGATATCCACTCAAAGTAGTCAATGGGTCTTATGAACCCAACCTCTAATAATTTTTCCAACTCTTTCTTGACCAACAAAGCTACTTGAGGATGCATCTTTCTAAGTTTCTACTTGAAAGGTTTACCATCCGGATGGATGTCCAAATGGTGTATGAATAGAGAAGGATCCAAACTTGGCATATTTGAATAGGCCCACGCAAAATTGATGATGCCTTCATTGAGAAGTTGAACAATGATGGAGTGCTCTTCTGATAATGACTTGGCTACATAAGTGATTTTCGGATCATTTTTGGTTCCCAAGTTTACTTCTTGTGTTTCTTCAATGAGAATAGATGATCATTCAGATAGTTCAGTTCCCACAAGGAAAAGATGAACGTCCCCTTCTTCTAGTGCCTTGTTGAGGTTTTCACTATTAGATACACCCTTTATTTTTACCTTTTCTAAGTCAGGAAGTGCCTATGAGATGTTTTCATTAGGTGACCCTTTTTTATTTTGTTTCTTCTTATTTTTGCAGTTAGGGAATTCATCCTCCCCCAATCCCATAAGGTGCACATAAGCATCCACTGAGGGAAAGGTTTCAATAGGTGCACTACCACGTAGGTCCTAGTCAATGAGCTTAGGATGGTGAAGGGATAGGTTGATGGAGAGGACATATACAAAATCAAACATGGAGGAGAGATCCACATCATCATACACACGTATTATGGATTCTTCTTCAAGTATGTCTTCAAGGAGACTTTTATCCACACTAATGTTGTTAGAAGCACTAGTTGATGGCATATGGCCCTTTTCTTTTGTGTCATGGCCTAAGCCTGAGTATCTTGGTTGCACTGGGGTGTCAACAGGCTATTTCCTTCCTCTCTCTTCTATTCCAAACCTCCCCCTTGATAATTATATTTTTCAGCTAACTTTGCAGAATAAGGATACGTCTCCTAGAAATACTCCTTTAGAGGGGGATAAGGTTCAGGATCCTCACGATATATCCATTGACCGATGTTGTCCTTTGGTGTATCTTATCTTAGTCTAAGGGAATGAAAAGTGTTGGATCCAAAATTCTTAGAGCTCAAGGTTATTGTCTTCTCTTCTTTCTTTGGTGCGGACTGAGAAGGTTGGCCATATGTATGAGGTGAGGGTGGCATGATCACCAAATTTAATGTTGTATGCATTTCATATTGACCACAAACCTTGTCGATGATCTAGACCTTGGTAATGGTAGAGTTAGATGTGGATGATGGAGTGGATGATGTAGTGGATAGTGTGTTGGAAGATGGATAGGATGATGAGGCCTAAAGTGCCCCCATTTCTACTCCTGGATAGTAATGAGAATGAGGGAAGGAATCTTCTAGTGTGTGAAAATACTCAAATGGTTGTGGATCAACGTGTATCATAACTTCCATCCCATTGAATGGTAATTTCAGGAACTAATGGTAAGTGGATGGAATGGCTTGCATGGAATGGATCCATGGGCAGCCAAGAAGAAGGTTATAAGCGAGCTCGAGTTCAAGGACATGGCAGGTAGTGTACTGTACAATAGGACCAACCTAGATTGGAAGAAAAATAGTCCCCTCACAATCACATTTTGCATTGTCATTTGCCTTGATAGTGAAAACCTGGTTATTTAAGTCAGCGTGGGTGTAGCCTACCTATTTTATGAACTTTAATGTGCAAATATTTAGTGCAAATCCATTATCTACCAAGCTCCTTTTCACTTTATGGCAGGCTAAGAGGAAGTCAATATGGAGGGGATGGTTATGGTTTGAATCAATACAAGGCATGCCATTTTGACTAAAACCTAGCTAATATGTGGTTGAAAGGTGTCCCACCAATGCTTGGAATTGCGTAGGATCTATATCGTTGGGAACATGGGTATCCTGTAAAGCTTTGGTTAATATTTCTTGATGTACAAGAGAAGGCTTAAGCAAATATAGAATAGATATTTGGGCTAGAGTCTTTCCTAGATGATTGAAAATGTTATACTAGGAACTTACAAGTGGTGGTTGGGTTGACGTAGAGGCTCTAGGGATGGTGATGTGAGTGCGACGGATCGTAACAACACACTGTTGATATTTTCCTTTTATGTGTATCATAGACACATAAGGCTCAGCTTGACTAATGCACATGACAATGCCATCATAGTTATAAGGCACATTATTATACCTAACATTGTTTGTGCTATTATTTTGATTATTATTATTACTCAACCCAGGATTTGCATTTGACGTACTAGCACCTTGGTTATGTTTTGGGAAGGAATTTTGATATATTTGAAGCTAACCATTAGATAATGGGGCCTAGTTGGAATACACATGTATATTTCCCCGATCTATAAGATCTTGGTTGTAGGTTTTTAACCCTTGAAATTTGCTTGTAGAGTTCCCTTTGATCTTGTGAAAGTCACAATACTCATTTTCTTTATACCCGACCGGATTGGGTTTAGACTCATCAAAAGGCTTGGTCACAAGATATGTGTTCAGGTAACTATCCTGAAGAATCCTATTGAAAATGACACTTAAGGGTTCTCCTAATTGAGTGATTTGACGTTTTTTGTTCCCTTGATTATTCTAATTGGACTACTGAGGAGGATGAGGTGCCCCCTATGGCATTGATATGACATTGGAAATAGATGGTTGATTAGAGATGTGTTGTCTCTGAGAGGTGTTAGCTACTTGAACATGTTTGGTGTCAGTGACACCATCATTGACAACGTTCTTATTCTTGTTCTAGTAGCGAGGTTTATCACCAAATGACTTTTCCTTATCAGGATTAAAAAAAATTATTAGCCTTTTAGCAATAAGTGCCCTATCAAGGATAGGAACCTTCTCTACTACCTCTACTAAGGTTGTGACATAGTGGAGCTTAAAATTATGTGCCATATCTGGGTGAGATTTTTCAACGAAAATGGTGACCATATCTTTTTCTTTGAGTGGGGATTTCATCCAACTAGCCAAAGCATGCCACCTTTGAAGGTAGCTTGCAAAAGTTTCTCCCTCGTGTTGCTTCTCTTTTAGAAGATCCAAAGTATCAATATCCTTCACCAAATTAAAGGAGAAGTGTGTAACAATTTTTTCCAAAAGATCTACAAAAGACTTGATGGATCCCTTTGAAAGAGTCATAAACCAATCAAGAGCTATCCCAGCTAGACTCTTTGGAAATAATCGTAGGGGATAATTGTCATTGTGTTGGACTTCTTGAAAATGGGAATAGAACTCCTGGAGATGGTTCTTTGAATCTTTAGTTCCTTTGTACTTA
The DNA here is from genome assembly GCA_007258455.2 of Sequoia sempervirens. NCBI lineage: Eukaryota > Viridiplantae > Streptophyta > Pinopsida > Cupressales > Cupressaceae > Sequoia > Sequoia sempervirens. The sequence continues at coordinate 418,876,173 of VDFB02281492.1, forward strand.
TCAAATGTTGGCATCTCAAAATGCTTTGGAAAAGGAACTAGTGAAATTGAGGGATCGAATGGATAAGGACAAATGTCTTCAAACTTAAAGGATTGTTTGTTAGTCCTTGCTTGCAAGTCTTTTAATATAGCTTTGACTTCTTCCCACTCTTTATTAGTAGGAATTGAGGGAGTCAGATTAGATGGATTGGATTGAGTATAAGGAGCATATTATTGGTAGGATGAAGATGGGGCCCAAGTAGTTTGATCTTATGTTAGTGGAGGTGTATATGGAGGTGTTTGCTGATACTAATTGGTATAGGTGGACTGTGGTTGCAGATTGGCATAAGATTGATAGTAGGATGATGGATTTTGGTACTATGAAGTTGAGGCACCTTGTTGATATGGTGGTTGTTCTTGGTAATATGAGGCAGAAGAACCTTGCTGATACTATGGAGGGGCTTGGTAATACAATGAGGTGGAAGTGTCTTGCTAATATGATGGTTGTTGTTGATAATAAGAGATGGAGGGAGCACCTTGTTGATAGGGTGGTTGTTGTTGGGTGTAATACGAATTGGATTGGTAATTATATGCAACATTTGGTTATTGGGTAGTATATGAAGGTGGTTGTGGATTGGACGTTTGGTAATAAGGATTTGAGTGTGATTGTTGGGGGTTAGTGTAAGGTGGCAGTTGGGATTGTGGAGGATTCTAAGGAACATGATTGGGATTAGGATTTGAGGGGTAGCAAAGATGGCATATTTGCTTGATGAGTGATAAAGGTATTGCATAAGCAGATTGCATTGCATTTGTAGAGGGATTTGAGTATGCTAGGGTGGTTGTTGCTGATGCGGTGGTTGTTGGTATAGAGGGAAAGATGGGATATGTTATTTTTGAGGAATCGGTATTGAGGCTACTTGTAGCAGTTGTTGAGGCTATGATGTAGCCTATGTTGCCTGATGAGGGGATTGAGTTGGAATGACAATATGTTGTTGTGGGACTAGAATATTTTGTTGTAGAGGTTGTTGGTGAGGCGGTTGAGATGGGATGGCAGTAATGGTATGTTGTGGTGCTTGAGATGGGATGGAAGTGTGTTTCGTCACTTGTTGATGAGGTGGTTGTGATGAAATGGATTGCTATGGGTTAACTGAAGGCTGCTGGAATGTGGGGATGTTGCCTTGGGGTAGCTACTGAGATGTGAAGGTTGGCGATAGTAAGTTGGTTGTGGGTGTAGCTCCCGAAGGTGGCAGAAGTGCAAGAAAAGAATTTCCCCCAATGTTTATAAGTGGTTGATCTGGCTAATTAGGTAGGAGAGGTGGTGCAAATGGTACGAAGGTCAAACCTTGATGGATAAGCATGGCAGGTGGTGGAGGCAGTAGATTTTGTAGCATACCATAAGCAAGGTGATCGTTTGGATATAGTTGTGCTCCCATGACTAAAATCAGAATCTAAGGAACATTTCCAACTTGATAAAGTATAGCATTTATGAACCCAAGTTGATACCAATTATCTATAGGTGGACCCTCAGGGACATACAAATTTCCCATAACATTCTATGGATTTTGGGGGTCCTGAGACACTAGAGGGGGTGTGATGTTGAAGTATTGTAACATGTCAAAGTCAGGTGGTGGTTTGACTACCTTCATGCTTAAGGTGGCAAGAATTTTTTCCCCATGCTTATTAAGGAGGCGTTTGGTCATTTGGAGATTGGTGGGATTACTAAGGTACTCATAGACTATGACCTTAGGCTAGATGACCATGTTCTCATCGCTAGGTGGCGAAGTTTTTTGGACATTAGTATTGGATTGAGATGAGGCATCGTTGTTGGGATCCTGAGAAGTGTTGACCTAAGCACCTTGGGCTTGTTGGTCTTTCATGAGTTTCTTGGCCTATGATCGAGTAAGGGGCATGAAAATGCAAAACTACCAAATGAACTTAAGATGAGGCTACACTCTAAGATGCAGTGTAGAAATGACGTAAGTGATGATTAAAGAATTGATTAGACTAGATGAAGGATTGATTGATCAAGGATGATTGGATAGGGGATGTGATTGGATTGTATTAGATTGATTGATGAGATGAAATGATCAATAAGATTATATGATTGACTGGATAGGATGATGAAATAGATTCTAGACCAAGTTCAGAGATCAAACTAGGTGATGCAAGGTGATGATTGATTGGATTAGGACAAATGGATGATTATGGCACCAAATCCACCTCAAGATGGAAGAAGATTGATTAGGCCGAAGATAATGACTGACTCAGGATGGATGACAATCCTAAGTAGATGCAGATGATGATTGGGATCTGTCACCTATGCCAACTTGGATAAAGAGCTCTGAAACGTAATCTAGAGGATTAAAATCGATGAATCGATGATGGATATGTGATCTAGAGATTTTCTAAGACACCCCTATATGATTTTCCTGATGAATGGATGGATTTTGGAAAATGCAGATTGACTAAAGTGAAGATTACAGGTGGATGAAGAATGATAAAAAAATTGATCGCGATAAAGGACCTAAAAAATGAAAAGATTTTAGTGGCCCAAAGTATTCACTGTCTGGATTTTTTATGGGAAATGTATATGCCTCTGTGTCAAGAAACTTCACCTCTTTAGGTGACAAATCTGCCTATCTAACCTGAGCAAATCCACCTCTACATTTAGCAAACTTTCCTATTCAAGGAGAGAAAATTTGCCCAAATCTGGATAGGTACAAGAAATAGGTGAATTTTTTGAGCAACTTCACCTATCCAGGTGATCAACTTTTCCCAAACCTAGACTAGCACTAAAAATAGGAAAATTTTCTATGCAACTTCACCTATCTAATAGCAGGTTCACCCAAACAGCTAGCAAAATCACCTAAACTCTCACAATTTTTCCTAAAAACTTGAAAAATCATAAGAGAATGGCCATATTTGACTTTCAAGATCACCTAATGGGGATGATAATTTCTTCTATTTCCTGAATGTTACGGATGGGGAATGGATTCGCCTAAAAATGAGATTGCCTACTTGATTAACAAATTTGCCTAAATCTTGACTCTAATGGATAGAAGACTCAGATAGGTAGAAAAATCACCCCTTTTTGAAGAAAATTCATCCAATTCTATGGAAAATTCACCTATCCTAAGAGAATGGGTGAATTTGACGAACAAGTAGATGGATAGATTGACCTAGATTGATAGCAAGTTCACCCCTGAAGAGGGAAAATTTGTCTGTTCTGTGAAAACAGGTGAATTCGATAGATGACAACTAATGGGATGACTCAGACTAGGAACAAGATCACCCTTGTGGACTACAAGTTCACCCCTAAGAGATGAAATTTTTTCCTGTTTTGCCGAAAACATGCAAATTCGATGAATGGCAACTAACGAACTTGCCTAAAGGTCAGACAAACTCACCTATTTTAGAGAATAGGAAAAAATGGGGTCACCTAAAAAGTGACCCACAAGAAAAATTTCCTATGAAAAAGACTAATTAGCACAAACGAATGAGCTGGATTGGACTAGATGTGGAATCGCCCTTTTGTAGGGAAAAATCTCTTATCTACAATGCAAATTTTCCTCTATAAGGGGTAAATTCACCTCTGAAGGTAGAGGCTGACTGTGGAAAAGGACAACAAGCATGAAAAATAGTATACAAAAGGCCAAGCTGACTCAACTTAAAATGAAAGAACTTGTATCGCACAATGAAGACAAGCTAAGCAACACAAACCCAAAATTAGTGATATGGGTTTACAAACTTGATGTAGGCCCACCACCTTGAGTAGACAACCCAAGGTTAATAATTTATGATACTATGGTGGTTCTCTAGATCACCCTTTCTCACGAAGGTGGATAACTAGCATTCCAGTGGCATAGGGTGATCAATAGATGCCATGAGCTCACCTTCACACTCTCACTCGAGGACTATCATAGTCCACCATGAGGATTTCTATCTCAACCCAAGGGAGTACATGGTGAGTAACTTTAGGGTATGGTGCAATCCCCTCCACTACACGAAGCCATGGCTAAAACATGGGTCTCTATCTAGGCTAAACAAGGCTATCTCATGAGTCCCTGATATACACATGATACGTGAGGCACAACCATGAACACCAGCCCATCACAAGTGTGAGTCAAGAGCCCTAGCGAGGTGCTAGAAACTCAAACCAACTCTTCACATCTTATCTAGGTATCACCCTAGCTTTGAATCTCTACCAAACATGACAAACTAGATTGAGGTACAATTTTAGCTCTCCCCCCTTTAGACTCCCCATTGATAACTTGTGGTTGGGATCATCCCTTGAGTGATGAAATCCTAGGCAGGTCCTGCTAAGGGAAGAAGATACTAGATGTTTTCGGTTGGTCCCTAGGCTCACACATAGCGCAAGGGGAGAGCTTAGATGCACTGGCACCTCCTAGGTAGACTCAACTAGACTAGAGTAAACTACTATTTTTCATCACCCAAGATCACCAAACGACACAAGGGGATTGGATACATCAACAATCACTCCCAAACATAGAAAACAAGTTAATTGACCCTCTAATTAATGCTACATGTGTCTAGCTAGTATGAAAATAAATGAAAAGCAGACTAACTAAAAATTCTTAGACCGATTGTTCTACAAAAAACATGTTAGTAGTTTGCAACCACTGGTCTTGGATGGATGAAAACAAGCTGGAAAAATCATTAGTGAAAACCAGACACACTCACAAATAGGCGAGTTAGCGGATTAGTACATAAAACCCAAACCAAATGGAAGTTGAAAAATGGTAATTCAAGTCTCGAGTTTACCTCCTCTGTGTGAGGCACCCCTATCAAGAGAAAATTCACCTTTTCTTCTAAGCAACTTTGGTTGTTTTATGAGGATGGCCGAATTTGCTTGACTCTACAACTTCACCTCAAAATTCAAGTTCACCCCTGTAACATGAGAAAGTTCACCCCAAAAGGAAAATTTCCCCTTGTACCTAAGTAGATTGGCTCCAAAAGGTAGGTTCACCCCTTCTCACAAAAAAGGGTGAATTTTCTTGTCTGCAACTTTGCCTATGTAATAGGAAAATTTTCCTTTGGATGCAAGTTCACCTGTTTCTAAATGGAAATTCGCTCATCAAGGCAGATTCAACTCTGCATGTGAAACTTGAACCTGCACAACTCAAACAATAGTAAATGTAAAATGTTGGACTTGCCACATGGGTCCCACTGAGCATGCCAAAAATATGTGTAGTGTTAAATCTCCTAGTCTAAAATGCAAAATGAAATGAAATGCAAGCAAGGGAAAACACAAAAAACACCTCAATGATTAGCCAAGTTAAAATTGAACAAAAATAAAGCAAAGGCAGTGAGTTACCTTGTCCAAGTTGATTGGTTGGTTGGCCCTATTGATTTTTTTGATTGTGTGCTCCTTCGAATGAAAAATAGCATGAAACCTAATTATAAAAAACAATGTGTACGAGATGAGGAATGAAATGGTGTAAGTGGGTATATGGGTAGATGCACAATATGGATGTGAAATGGAGCTCTAAGTTGCAACAATGGTGAAATATTGAGTGCTTGTGTGTTTTCTTGCTAGATTGTTGATTGTTTCAAATGAGGGAAAAGTCCTCTAATTTTAGGGGAAATGCCTCTAAGGAATGGAGGGTTGAGATTTTTCCACCATGGAAAAGATCAAGGGCTAGGTGAGTTGAGGACTCACAAGCTCTCACATCTTTCCAAGTGTCAAGTGAGGTGGAGGTACTTTAAGGAACCTTGGAATTGGGACAAGATCTCCTCATAAAGGAGGTCCTTGTCCCCATTTGGGAGATGTGACACATGAGGAATTTAAAATTCCTCAAATATCCTCATGGGGAAGAGGAGAGGAATTAAAAATTCCTAAAATGCATGGGGTAATAAATTTGAATTTTTAATTCACATGGGGGAATGGACTGCCTTGTCCAAATGGAGAAAGTCATTAATGAAAGTTGATTTGGGGGTATGCCATAAATGGCATAAGGATTAGGTTGAACTAATCACGCAATTAAGGTTGTGCAAATAGGTGATTAGAAAGGCTAATGAAGGGTTAAGGAAAGTTGCAAAATATGGAGGATGTGACATTAATCTAGATTAAGGGTGTGCACATCCTAATCATGGATTGATTAAACTAATCCAGATTAAAGGGGGATTATGGAGGATGGGACAAGGAGAGAGAAAAAGATGAATTTAAATAAATTTTAAATTCAAAAGACCAAATGACCAAATTAAATAAATCAAAACATTTATTTAATTTAGAGAAGAAATGTGACAAAAGATAAAGTATTTAATTATTAAATTAAATACCTTAGGAACATTATAAAAAGAGAACACATTGATTAAATACATTATTTAAAAAATGTCGATGGGGGATGCAAGGTAGACGAATAAAGGGGATGAATTTGACCATATGGGGGTGGTCAAATTTGGATGTCTACAGTAACATAATTTGAACATAGATTGAATATTACTTAGAGGTCAAAAAAAGGGAAAGGGGCTAAAATAGGTGTAAAAGATAATGAAATTAATTTCACATTGATATGAAATTTCCTTTATTATAATTGGTCAATTACAAAGATAAGTGTATTGTAAGCCCACATTATCTAATCAACATACATTTCACTTCTCACATGCTTATTATTTCAAATTATTACTTTAGTTTACTTATTTTTTAGTCACATTTTTCTCTCTACTCCTAAATCAATGTAAAATATTTCACAGTACAAAAAATTTAATGGATTATATTATCTACTATTTTTTATTTTTATTTTATGTGTATTTCAATAGGTGGCACAAACTTGTTTCAATTGATTAGGATTTTTTGAGCTATAAATTCGATTTACATTTATCATAGTTTGTCTTATTTTCTTCTATTTTGATATGTATGTGCACTTAATTTTACATGTACAAATCAAAGTGAGTGCAAAATATAGAGAAAAAAGTGCACACCCTTAAATTTTTCCTCACTTATTTTGTGTCACTTTAGATTGATATCTTTAATACATGATTTTAGACTATAATTTGGCTATTGTTGTGATCACTAACATCATTCCTAAACCCTACACTCTAATATTAAATACATTCCTTAATTCAAAATTTTCCTAATCTAGTTTTAATCAATTTTCCATTCCCTAATAAATCACAGTAACAATCATATCTCCTAGATTAGATCATATGGACAACTACATCCCCTATTCTAAAATTTGAATTATTATTTTTTAAGTTGAGCAGCCTAAGTTTTAATGATTTCCAATTAATGTGAGAGCCAAAAAAATTAATTATGCATTTGGTAAACTATGTATATTTAATTTAGAGATCATCTTAACACACTCTAACATCATTTTAAAAAGAAAAGAAAGTATCCAAAGAACATAATTTCTTTCTCCTTTTACAAAAATTCATCATTTCTCCCCATCTTATTTTATAAAGCATAAACATAACCAAACAATTAGCACATTGATAATAATTGTTAAAGAACACTCTAAGGGTATTTTTAGCAATAGTCAATAATCCTCTTCCATCAAGCTTTAACAAGAATTAATAATTAGCTCAATGCTACTCATAACCAAAATTCAACATAGAATGTATTTCCAGCATTTATCTATTTTAGTATTGTTAACTCAATCCAAGTACTCTAGCTAATTTAGGCTTAGGAATATACTTCAATCCTAGCAAAACAAGCTCTTTATGGTTCTCCTTCCTTATTCATATATGCATTAGGTGAGTACTCGCTACATGTACCAAAGTACCATATTTTCTTAGAATGAATTCAGGCCATTGATCAAGACATAATCATGTCTTAGGCTCTCAAATTCTTAGATCTAATCCATCGCAGCCTTCCTATCCACAATCCAATATAAATTCTTTATGAATAGTTTTCTATATCAATCTTATTTTAGTCACCATCAATGCATACATAGTTTCAAAGTAAGCCACAACATTTACTAGTTTTATTTCCATGCATTTATTTATGATCATGATTAATTCACTTGAATCAATGAATATAACTTAATTATTTAAATATTTATAAATTTTAAATTATAGTTAATTTTGATGAGAGACATTCTATAATGGAAACAATGAGTCTTATGTCATGATTGTATATATAAAAAATATTAAGGATTAAATTTGACATGCATTTACACAATAAATAATTATATCATGCTGAGTTGGGGCCCTAGCTCAGTTGGCTAAATATTTCCTATTGCAGGAGGTTGGTCATGAGGTCTAGTCTCCCCCACCCACGTGGTACCGAAGCGTGTGTCGTGCCAACACCGCCGATCACATTAAAATTTTTACTAGGCGCACTGCAGTTTATAGGCGGTCGTGCTATCCAATTCTTGCAGTCTAAAAAAATAACATAATAATTATATCATGCCAAGAGATGTAACTATAGTGGTAGCAAGGGATGAAGTGTAATGGTGTCAATGTGTTAACAAAAACTATTAAAAAGACAACAAATGAAAATAAACCAAATGTATACATTTGGGATAGAAAATATTAGTAACTCTATAAAAGTAAATTATATTTTTATACAAGATTATTTTTATTTAACTATAGTGAATAAAATTATTTTTAAAAATAACTATGTACTTTAGTAAATAAAATAGTACATAATACTCTAAAAATAACTAGATTTTTAATTATATAAGATGATACCTTAAGTATAGAAAATAAATCTAAAATAGATAATAATTGAAACAATGAAAAATAGGTTTATCAAAATGGGGTGATTGAATATATGATGCACCTATATTTCTTGTTTCATTAGGAAAAAAAGATCCCCAAAGGTAGGATTGACTTTTAACCCTTAGGTGAGTCAACCCTATTGGAGATATTGGGTATTTTTTTCCTTATGACAAGACGGGGTAAATATGACTAAAGTGCATTTTGGGGAGAAAAGCTAAAAATACTAAATGAACTCAATTGTGCTTGATGTGAAACTTGAATCATCAATTTAAAGAATAACATAGTAAAAAGAAACAAAATTCTAGCAGATATAAGAAGGGTAAGTTGATGTGTACCAGTCACCAAATGTTGTTGTTGAGTGTCCTCCTAGGATAGATTCACCCTAGGGTGAATGGGTCCTAGTACAGGGGTCCAAAATCTGATTTCATAGTCCTTTGCTCTTGGAGCTACAATCCTAATTTTCTCAAATCTCACTATCAAAAAGTCAGAAATAAATTTTGCAAGTAAGATTTCGTGGCTTGACAACTTTGACAACTTTGCAAAATTGTACTTTTGATCAATCTTCAATCCTTCTTTACCTGCAAATCTACACATACAAAGAGAGGGAATTATTTTTATTTTTTGGTGAATGGGGGTTCTCCTTGGTCAAACCTCATTTTGGTAATTAAACCTTGAAATGAAACAATAATGAAAGGAAGGAATGATGAATGGCCACTAGCTTATTGCTACTCACCAAACCGTTTAATGGTTTCCCTTGGAGGACTAAAGACTAACACATCTCTCTAAGGATTTTATTTTGTATGAAATGGCTTGATTGGATGCTTGATTTGACACTTGATGTGATGCTTCAAAACTTGAAACCTACATCATAATGTTAGCTCCAAAAACATAGATAAATGTAAATAACTTTGGCATGATGCTTTTGATCTTGATGACTGAATTTTTTTTCTCTTGAATGCTCTTTAAAATAATCTTTTCTCTTGTTAAGTATCTCAAAATGTTCTAGGGTTGCTTCTAGGTTCGAATTCATAAAAAGACCTTGTATTTATAGGTAATTTTCTAATTTCTTGACAATTAAACATTAAAGGCTGGAAATTGCAATTTGAATTTGAATCATAAAAATACCACCAAAAACATATTAAAAAATGGGGTCCTAAACTTAAGGAGGACCCATTCACCCTTGGACAAATGGGTCCTAGGCCCTAAACCTAGGACACACATTTTTCAAGATGTGTAATTTGATGTTTGAAATTGTTTAATGTAGGTTCCCCTTTTAGAAAATAGGATTAGTTAGTCTTTTAAAAGCATAATTGGTTCAATTAGAGGCTTAATTAAGTCCAATTAATTAGGGGGAGGTAAAAAAAGTGAGAAAGTGTAAAGGAGTACATTTTCCATCACTACAATAATTATGATATGTTATATTCATTACATAATACAATTCTTATCTATGATATAACCATTTGTATTTATTTTTTCTTTCATTTAACTTACATAGGTTTTATATTAAATAAACCTATATCTTATAAATGTTACAAGGTTATAACAATATAATTTGATTTAATAATTATATAATAGTTTTATATATTAACACTATGGATAAATATAGACAAGTGTCTATTAATAATTTAATCTACATTAAAAATAATATTTAAATATATCTATAAATACAAAATGTATACTAGCATACTTATCTATAGCAAAGGAAATAGGTATTCCACCTTTTAGGAGATGGAACTAGGGTTTTAGGACCTATTTCACTCTGAGTTCATTAAAGGAAACCCTAGAGATCCCTCAACCAAGTGAATCAATTCAGGGAAGGATTAGGAAAAGGGGGTTTCCTTAGGTGTGATCAATAGTTTGGTTCACCATTAAAAAAAAGCTTCAAAGGAGAAAAGAAAACTAGAATGCACTAAACCTTAGAAAATTAGAACATGAAATTAGATGAACAAACATAACTCAGACATAAAGGAACCTAGAAGAATGGAGAGGTCAGGACAGGGTCTACAACCCTAAAATTCTACTTTTTAAAGCTTACTAGGACTCATACGCCAACCTAGGTGATTTAGTCCTGCTACTAAAATCTATGTAGAATCTGGAATCTTCTATTGGAAAATCAAGATCTACAAAAAATTACTAAAAAATAGGTATAATAGGAATCATACACCCAAGGTGGTGATTTAGTACCCATATTAGGGTTTTAATGAAACTTTTGTAGCCTTGAGTGATCTTCTATAACTTTCATCTTGTTTGATCTTCAAGTCTGAAAGGTTTGAATTTTGATCTATAGGTGAGTTTCCATGAAGATGACAACTTCTTAACAACTTTGAAACTTTCTTCAATCTTGAAACTTTATCTTCAAAGGATATTCAAGCCCCAAAACACCTAGATCTATAATCACACATGAAGAGGATAAAAATGTTGTGTTAGGGAATAGGGGTTTTCCTTGGTCAAACCCCATTTTGGTAATCAAACCTTGAAATGAAATGAAATAGAAGGAAGGAATGATGAATGACCAATATGCAATGTTGCAACTCACCAAAACCTTGAAATAAAGTTTTCAATCTTGTGTGAAATAGCTCCAATGGATGTGGATCTTGACCCTTGATCTTGATATGAAATAATGTCTTTGAATGCTTGCTTGAATCATGAAAACCTACATCACAAATGTTAGCTCAAAAACACACATGTTGCATGATGAATTTAACATGATGCTTGAATCTATAATGATGCTCCAAATGCTTGATAATTTACTCTTGAATTATCTTGAATACTTGAATTTCCTTAGGAATTATCTCTTTAAAATATTAGGTTGCTCGAAAACTTGCTTAGGAGAAATTATGTGAAATAACCTTGTATTTATACTTGTTTATGCCAAATTTCTCAAAATTACAACACTACAAGCTAACATTAGATCTAGGATAATAGAATTTTGCCAAGAATTTGATTTGAAATAGGTCCTGGTTAAAGTAGGACTCATACACCAATTGGGGCGAATGAGTCCATGTCTCTTAAACACATGACATAAACTCCAAGAAGTGTTAAGTTCAATGCAATGTTTGAAATTAGACCCCGAGACCTAGGTGGGACCCATATTCCCAAGGTGGCATATGATTCCTAGATCACCAGATTTGGAACACACAACCTCAAACATTGAATCATGATTTTCTATCTATGAAATGTCGATATTATCCTTAGAAAAATGCATTTAATAAGGCTTGTGGATTCAAAATAGGACCAAATAATGTGTAAAGAAGCCCAACTTTAGTAGGGAAGACCCAAAAAAGTGTGAAAATGTAAAGGGATACATTTTTCTACATTACATTTACCTCCCACTTTAGTAAGTAGAGGAACTTGCTTTAAACTCACACTAAAGTAGACAAACTCGCATCAAGAGGGGTCCAAGTGTACTAATGTGGATGATATAGGATGGAAAAGATCAAGGAGGTGGCCAAGCCCCAAGGATCTAAGATCTTACGTCAAACTAACATAGGCACAAAGGAACACACATGTGAATAATGTATGAAGCAACAACAAGATACAAGCATACACTGCCAAATACATAAAGAAGAAAGGAAAAGAAACAGAGGGGTGGATCAAGCCTCGATCGTTTATCCAACATGATGTGGATTAGATCTAAGTTGTTTGTCCAAAAAAAAATTTACAAGTGGAACATTATGTCCACTATACAAAAAAAATGCATGCTCACAAGGGCTAGGTCGTTCACTAGGTGAGCCCCTAGAGACACATATACATGTGACTAGTATATGCTCACACAGACAAGCAAGTAGCTATGGTAAATTCATGCCTAGGTTGACTCCCATATGCTAACCATACCAAAGTTATACCTCCTGATAACTTTGATAAGGTACCACACAACACAAATGATAGGATTCATGAGGAAAGAAAAATTTCATATGCTAATACCCATGAAAAAATAGGATGGTTCCACATGCAAGCAAAGTGTATTATGCAAGGTGGCCATTTAAAGCTATTGTAAATGCAATATAGTGTAAAGGTATATTCAAAGGTGCTTTTCTTAGTTCATGTAAGGCCTTAACTTAGGGAACATTATTCCTAATGTCTCCAAGAGAGGATCAATTGAAGAATAGACGATTCACAACTTAGGGGATGCAGTGTGTCACATCAAGCCACTAAGAGGAATGTAATATGCTAATAGAGATCACACTCTTGAAGGAAATCACACCCAATGTCACCAAAAAGAGAAGGAAGTGTCACATGAAGTAAGAAGACCACACAATGAAACATGAGTTATAAAATGCAAAAGAATAATGTCAATCTATTCCCCCACTTTAAAGAAATTGCTAAAGACCATACTATCAGAAATTACTTTAAAGCAGCTAATGATAAATGCTAACAATAAAGAGGACATGAGAGCTTATTTGGAAATCACTATGCCAAGTCATATGTTTCCAAATGAAGCTATGTCATGAAAATGGGAGGAATGGGTTGTCCCCAAAATGAAATCCCAAAACCACATAAGGGATACATGGATTCAGGGTTAGTATGTATTTGCTACAATGTTATTAGAGAGCTTGGATCTATCATTGTCCCCCAAATACTCATGGAACAAGAAGAATGACACAAAGAGAGTGAAAAAAAAGAAAATATTTTGGGTCAACACAGAAGAGACCTAAATATCTTGATTCCTTGCATCATCCTCAAAAGAAAACACAAGACAAAGAAAAGATCAAATTTTTACACCATAGAGAAGAATGTAGACACAAATAGAGAAATGTCACAAAGAGAGAGATACATAGAATAGAATGATATGGGGGAGATCACATTACACAAATGCAATCACACACATAACATGAAAAAGAAAATAAACAAAGACAAGACTAGTAAGGCACATGCGAGTCAACCTATAGCAGGTCATTTGCATCCCAATCTTGTTCATTGTATATGGAAGGTGGACAAGGCCAAAGGGACAACATCAAATTACAAAACTAGGACAATGCTATATAATTCTTTCCCCCACTATGTGCAAGACAAGAATGAGCCGATGTAGGTGATGGGAAAGAGCTCCTTACATTTTGAAATTATTTGTAATGAATGTAAAGCATTTAATAGTGAGAATGTTAAGATCCTACAACTATTACATGGCAAGGAGTGAAGGGATCCCTTTTAAGAGATTATCTCTATGATATCAAACCTCTTAAATATTTTTTTTAAATGATGAGATTCACCAGTACTATGTCCAAGAACTCTATGATATCAACAATGTGACATGTTTGTATTCTTAGGATATGGTTTTGGATTGTCTTTCATGGGTGGTAATGTTATAAGTCCTTGACTTAGAAGTATGTATTTAAGGTTCTTTCAATTGTAGACATGGGACATGGAAATTTGAGTTTCCAAAGTTTGTAAGGCCTTTGTTTCTAGCTAGATTCACCAATTTATTGAGTTAGATGTTGAGGAGGAGGATCTAAGATGATCCTATCATCCTTATCATTGTTATGAGGCATTGGTTGTTATTTAGGAAGGAGGACACTTATATCAAGAGCAGGATCATGGTACCCTACCACTTTGGTATCTTTGATTGGTATTTGTTCTAAAATTTGATGAATTTACTGTTCACTTGTTATGTCACATCCTTGCTTACTATTGTGAATCCTTTTCCATATGTCTCTTCTAGGTTGATTGATGTGTTGGTTACTTTTTAAAAATAGGATGGTTGAATTTTTTCTTGGTTAGAGGTGCTAGGTTCACCTATTGTAGGTAGTTTAGGTTTAGTTTGTGTCTTAATTTCAAGATGTAAAAGACCAAACATCTCAACTTGCATTGGTTGTTTCATAGAAGGATAGAAGGATGCATTGGTTTCAAGGTTGTTAAGATAATTGTTTATGAAGTTGTTCATGCTATCATCATCTTCTCCCATGATTTCAACTTCACAAGGAGGACATGTATTAGGAGTTGATTGAGCATGAGTGAGTTCAATTTCATTAGGATCATTTCCAAAAATATAGCTTGACACATCCTCTAATAATTTCAAGAAAATCCAAAATTTACCAAAGTATATATCCATGATGAAATAAAATCCAATAAATGAACCAAATTAAGCTAAATGTAATGAAATGAATGAAATAGAAACTTAAAAAACTGAAATAGAGATCTTATAACAGTAAACTGAAGCACAAAAATGAAGTTTTAAATGTTGTAAAATGCAGATTCAAGTCTGATATGAGACTAAATTTCCCAGATGGGTGAATGCGTTCTAGTTAGGGTTTTTGGAAGAATTACTAAAAAATAGACCACAAAACTTCCAAAAATATAGAAAAACCACCTATATAGGGACTAAATCATCCAAGTGGGCAAATGATTCCCAGATTAGGGTTTTTAAGCCAAATTCAACAAATTTTGAGTTGTTTCTAAGCTTTCTAACTTATATGCAACTGATTTGACTATTTGAAATTATAGTTTTCCAATAAAATTCAATGATGCAAGATGCAAAAATGCTACCTATATGCACTTTTCCACTAATCTAAGATTTAGGAGTCCTAAATGCAATTCAACTAATGTAAATGGAATACAAATTTAACCTATATCTAGGACTACAATGTACTCCAAATCAGAAATGCAAGTTTTCAAAGGTCAGGTTCACCAAAATGAACCAAAAGAAATAGGTGTTCCACCTTTTAGGAGATGGAACTAGGGGTTTAGGACCTTTCTCACTCTTATTTCATAAAAGGAAACCCTAGATATCCCTCAAAAAAGTGACTCAATTGAGGGAAGGATTAGGAAAAGGGGGTTTCCTTAGGTGTGATTAAAAGGGGTTTCACAAATAAAAAGAAGCTTCAAAGGAGAAATGCAATCTAGAATGCACTAAACCCTAGAAACTTAGAACATGAAATTATATGAACAAACATAACTCAGATATAAAGGAACCTAGAAGAATGGATAGGTCAAGAAAAGGTTTGCAACCCTAAAATTCTACTTTTTGAAGCTCATTGGGACTCGTACACTAGACTCTGTGATTTAGTCCTACTATTGGAATCTAGGCATAATCTAGAATCTTCTGCTGGCAAATCAGGATCTATAGAAAACTATTGAAAATAGGTATACTAGGACTCATACGCCCAAGGTGGTGATTTAGTCCCAGGTTTTAGGGTTTGAATAAAACTTTTGTAGCATCGATTGACCTTCTATAGGTTTCATCTTGTCTGATCTTCAAGACTGAAGATCTGAATTCTGATTTGTAGGTGAGTTTCTCTGAAGATGACAACTTTGACAACTTTCTTCAATCTTGCAAATTTTTCTTCAAACAATCTTCAAGCTCCAAAACACCTAGATCTGCAATCACACATGAAGAGGAGAAAAATGTTGTTGTATTAGGGTATAGGGGTTTGCATTGGTCACACCCCATTTTGGTAATCAAACCCTAAAATGAAATGAAATAGATGGAAGGAATGATGAATGAACAATATGCAATGTTACAACTCACCAAACCCTTGAAATAAAGGTTGCAATCTTGTGTGAAATAGCTCCAATCGATGTGGATCTTGATTCTTGATATTGATATGAAATAGTGTCTTTGAATGCTTGCTTGATTCATGAAAACCTACATCACAAATTTTAGCTCAAAAACACACATGATGCACAATGAATTTAACATGATGCTTAAATCTAGAATGTTGATCCAAATACCTGATAATTCACTATTCAATGCTCTTGAGTACTTGAATTTCCTTAGGAATGTGTAGATCATAAAATCTTGTGCCTCACTGAACAACCTTATGGGAAATTCAATGAGTGGGGAACCAAATTTCACCTCACTAAATGACCTCCAAGATTGTTATAGAAGCCAGATCTTCCCTATGTTTTGGAAAAAGGGGAAAAGAGAATTATAGAGAAAACAAAAGATGACAGTGCACCAAAGATTTTATAACATTTCAAAGTTTAATAATTCCTTACTCCTGATGAAATGGACACAAAATTCCACAAAACCTTCATTGTTGGGAAGAGAACGAATGGTAAAGGATAGAGAAAGAACAATGTGGTCATTCAAATCTCCCTGTGGGAAGCATCCATTAAGGTCTGATAGGAATAAGAAGCCCTAAGATTAACAAGAATGTTTAGATCTTTATAGAACCACCCTCACTCTTATAGCATAATATGTACTTTAACATAATCTTTACAGAAAATGAAAGAGTATAATGAACATGATCTGATTTTTGAAAGATAGCTTTAAACATAAAATCTAATAGCATATAAAACAATTATCTAGTCTATCTATGTAAGACTTGACACATAGCATTTATCATAAAAAATATAAGAAAAATAAATTCATGATAAAGGCCATTAAATGCACAATCTCAAAAGTTTTTGGGTATGTGCAGGATCATCATGGAAAAAATAGGCCCTTAAGTGGTAAAAAATTTAGAAAAAATAGAATTAGGCAACTTGACGTAAAAATTTGAATAAGTTATCTATATTATTTCAAAAATATGTAAGAAAAGAATCTATAGTGAATTGAATTTAGTTTCTAAACTACTAGGTTTATTTTAAAAAAACTATTTGGTGAAAATTTAAAATTTCAATGCAGTAGTACTTAAATTTTAGGGAAAAAATGAGGTGTCTGTCTGACCACTCTAACCACAATAAAATGATAATATTTTTTATAATATTTTATACATAAGTAGAGGACTCATGTCCGAATGTGATGCATATTTTTTTGTAATTTTTTTCCTAGTAAGTAATTAATTATGAATTTTTTATTACAACTTTTAAAAAATATAAAAACTTGTATGTCGACCACCTTAACTTGGTCAAAACTTCATGAAATTCAATTTTTCTGTTTTTAATCCTATAGTATGCAAAGCATAGAATATGATGCATTTTTTGGATTCAAAAAATGTGATATTGTTTGAAAGCTATAGAAGTTTTTCAATCAACCTATCAATCAACAATTTAGTCCTAATTCAAATGGAAAATGGAATATTAATTATTTATTAAATTCAAAGTAAAGCATAATTTATATTGGTGGAAAGCTGAGAATCTCCTTTAAAAACCCTTTTCATTTCATCAATTTTGGGTAAAAAAAAGTCGTCAGCTACATACCCTACAAATACGCATCATATTGCCACTTTTTGGCCCATCATGATCTTACACATACCCTTCTTCTTAATAATTATATCAGTTCTTGCAATAAGTCAACTAAAAATAAAGGTTGGATGCAAATTTGATTAATAGTATTGACAAATAAAACATGCCATAGAGCATAAATAATGATTTGTAAAAATCCTCCTATTCTTGAGAAATATATCTCCCTTTTCTAAACCTATGATTCTTGATTGCTATTTTTCTAACTCTCTTGATCATCCCAATTTCCCTTGCTGCAAACCCCTTTAAATAGCTAGAAAAAGGAGCCATTTCCACAACCAATAGAGAGGAACAATTGCTAGGTGTATGCACCTGATAGACCACAATACATGATCTAGGGCATGACTAGATTGCAACAATCTTCACTAATGAAGATTGAGCTACTTCATTAATGGCTCCAAATGTTGTAGATGTCTTGCAAAGATATGTTATCAAAGGACGATCAGATCTGAGCATAGGCTAGAAAAACATGATTATATAAGTTATGAGGAATGATGATGCCAAAATTCCAACCCTGAAAGTAAGAAATTTGTCGTATTGTTCAATAAACTCCACTAAAAGCGATAAATTTGCAGAAGACATAACACGTCCAACAAAATGGCTGATGTGGCATGCTAGCAGGTCATCTCCAAATTTGTGATAGTGGCTTTGGGGAGAACCCTTGCCAAGCAGACACGTGTCCCAATTCGGGCCCGAAAGGAAGATGATATAAAGAAAAGCTATGCAACCACCACATGGCGCATTGCACACTTTTATGCAAGAGTAACCTTTGGCCTTCGAGGCATGGTGCTATCCTAACGTGCAAAAAGAAGGGTCAAAATAAGACCTACAAGGATCAAAAAAATTGAAGGAAAAAAATTTCTCCACATCTTTTGGCGACTCACAGAGAGCCTTTGCTTGTAGAGGTATGAACCTAGATATAAAATAATCCTCAAAGTTTGAGGAAAGTAGTGTGTTGGGATTCCCAATCTCCATTGGAGCGTAGGACAAGGGTGCACAATGTATCGTAGGCCTAATCAAGGTCAAGGATCTCTTTGATAGAAAATCCTCCCATCTTGATGAAACAACTCCAATGTGATAGTAAAGTCAGGAAAGTGGAAGAAGTTCCTTCTCAACTTCCTCAACTATGGGTGATGTGATAAAATTTTGGAGTGTTGTAGAGTCCTGGATCTTGAGCCTAATTGCTTCTACGATCAATTATATTGTCAATACTCCTCCATCTGGTGAGAATAAGGTGGGTAATGCAGAGTGGATTAGAACTTCAAATTCTTCTTTAATCTCACCAAAATTCTTATTCAACATAGATTGACAAGCTCCACTTTTCAACATGACCTGGTTGCAGATGATAAAGTCATTTGCCTTCCTTGCGGTATCTATTTGGTCAGGAATCTTGGCACCTTTTAAAGCTTCCTTAGTTGCCTTACATATTCTTGTGATCAAGACTCCTAATTCTTTAGCTTAGGGAGTGATTGTGTGTATAATTTGGTTGACTATTAGGCGGTTGACTGTCAGGCCGACCTTTGGTTGACTGTCAGGCTCCACTTTTCAACATGACCTGGTTGCAGATGATAAAGTCATTTTCCTTCCTTGTGGTATCTCTTTGGTCAGGAATCTTGGCACCTTTTAAAGCTTCCTTAGTTGCCTTACATATTCTTGTGATCAAGACTCCTAATTCTTTAGCTTAGGGAGTGATTTTGTGTATAATTTTGTTGACTATCAGGCCAACCTTTGCATTTAACTCCTGCGTATCCATTAGAAAATGAAAAAATTATCTTCAGAGCTGCTACTGCAACTATGATCCTCTTCCAATGAGAAGATATTAATTTTTTAAGCATTGGCAGGAGCCCAGATCCCCGCACTATGGTCAATTCCTATTGGAATTGGGATTCCCTAGCTCTCATGTTTTCCTCCAATTGATTCTTCTCTTGGAGAGAGTTTGAAAGTTTAAAGTGCAACTTCTCTATCTCCTCATTGTAAGTCTGCAAAATAGACTCAATTTCTTGCTTCTCCCATTTTTCCTTCTATGTTTCCACCTAGGCCTTTTGAAGATCGTTGGAGGCTTGAGATCAAGCGTTAGCCAATTCTTCCTATATATCCACCTTTTTCTTATCCATCTCCTATAGCTCCTTTTTTAACTTAGCATATATATTGTTTGTTCTGGATATTGTGTCCTCAAGATCCTTTTGCATTCGTCGATGTTCCATAGTTGTTTCATGCTTGACCATGATCTCACACTTCAATCTTTGCACCTGTGGCATAGAAAATTTGACACTCTTGAGAAAAGAGACAATTTCATGCTTAATTTGGACCTACTTTCAAATACCCCTGCATTATTCATTATTCAAAAGAACATTTATAGGCCCCTAAGACCCATTATTTTTTATCTAGAGGCTTGTTTCACTTAAAAATCATCCAAATCCTGACAAATAACACTTAATTCATTCATATCTCGAAAACCCATCTCCAAAAACCAATAGTGGGACCCATTTTCCACCTTGGGTGAATGAGCCCCCTCTGGTGGGATCCATTTGCCAAGGGTGGCGAATGAGTCCCTTTTGAGGAAAAAATCATTTTTGAGTGGGAATTTCACTAACTTAATTCAACTTTTCAATGGATGTCGGCCTCTTAGGTCTAAATAACAGTGAAATTAGGTGTTGATGCCTATAAATACACATTTTAGGTCATTTTCCACATATCTTAGTCATTTTTACAAAGAAAATTCAAAATTCAAGTGTTGGGAATCTTCCACAAGAAGTTTCAATAGCATTTCTACAACAAAGTTGAAGCTTTTGGACAACAAGATAGGGTTTTGCAAGTCTTCAAGCTCACTTCTCATTCAAGATCCAATATTCCAAGGAGTTGATCATGGATTCCTATGGTGAATCATGGAGAAATCTAGGTTGAGGAGATGCAACTAGCCATCAAATCACAACTAAAGACTTGTTTTCAAAGTGATTCCATCTTCCATTCTCTAAGTATCTTTAGAATTAAGGTTTGCAAAAAGATTGCATGTTATTTTACATTCATTTGAGATGTTGTAGGGTTTCTTAGATTAAAGTATTGCATCATTCAAATCACATTTGTTCATCTTATTCTAGCACATTAGAATAGGGTTTTGACTTATTTCAAATTTTCCTAGTCTTAGACACACTTAAGGCTAGGGTTTTATGCAGATTTTGTTCATTCAAGGTTTAATTACCCAACTAGGGGTTCGACCAAGGAAAAACCCCCATTAGAAAACAAACTTTAATCTTTTTTGCAGGTATTTTTTGAGATAATGATCTGGGTTTCCATTAGGAAGTGTTGTACAGGTGGCAAAGTATAGGTCTGAAACTTGAATTTGTAGAAAAATGAAAAAGGACTAATTCACCATGGATGGAAAATGAGTCCCCCTAGATGTGCCTATCAGAGCTGAATGCAAATTCCAGTACCCATTTGGCAAAAACCTTGATTTGGGACTGATTCGCCCAAGGTGGCGAATGAGTCCCAGTTAGTCAAATTGTCAACATTTCCAAATTTTCAGAGTGGTTTCCAATCTTCGTTAGTAATACAGGTGCACACATTCTGAGTTACAACTTTCTATCTGGTTATATTTGCATTTTTGTTCATCTTTTTAAGTCTTTTGCAAACATCATTGTGTTTTCAAACACTCCATATTTCTTAGGTTTTGCATAAATAACCAATAAATTTTATTAGTTTGTTGCATTTAGATCATTTCATTTAGGTATAATTTCATCATACATACATTAGTTTGAGTGAACCACCTAGATTTTGGGTGTGGGATCTATCTCTTTCCATTAGGTGAAAGACCCTAATTGAGCAAAAGAGACAACATTTCACACTTCAGAAAATCTATGGTTCAACACCTCGGTATGAAGTTAATCCTTTTCACTCTAGGCTTCTTCAAGAAACTTGGTTTCTTCACCCTGCTAACCCTATGCCTACCTTAAGTGGGCCATCTCCATATCTTTTCCTTTAATCTCTTCTTGCAATATATCTACTGTGACCTTTACATTTACTAACTATGCCTCATGTTTTTTTAATTTCTTGTACAACTTATTGTAGTTAGTATTGACCACCTTCTGGGTTTCCTTAGCTAGGCCCAATTTATCATGCAAAAGAGTTTCACTCAAATTGAGACCCACAACTTGGATGTCATAATATTTGAACTAAATCTCTCCTTCTAGCTTGGATATCCACTGCCTCATAGCTAAGATCAAAAGAGCATTTTTCTCTTCATTGAAACAAGTCTCCAGCTTTGGGGTAGTTGGATTCGCCATGATGTTTACCCACAACTTCTACTTCCTTGCTTCTTAGGCCTGCCTTATAACTTTAATATGGGTTCAAAGGGTTTGTGGAGACTCAATAATTTGCACGACACAGGAAGCATCGATGGGAAGACCATAGAGGGTGATAGAAGGGGTACTCTCAGCTGAATGAGTTTGCAGGGAGGCCAAAGGAAGCGTTATCATTGAAAAGGTTAGGATGCCATGCATGACCTAAGAAGGAGGCGGGGTACCTATCAGAGTAAAAGGGGAAGTAGGCATAAAAAGAGGCACATGTTTGGAAGTAGGTAGGGGCAATGAAACTTGCAGCATGTGTGTCTCAGTGTTTTCAATTAGTGCTTTTGATAAGGAAATCACAGAGTCAATTGTGATTGAGGTGGAAGATGCATGTTCAGTGTGCTAGGTTTCTTCATGGAGCTCATTATCAAATACAACTAGGGGTGTCAAGGACGAAAACTTTGGAACCCATAGATGGAGGATTTCATTTTGTTGATGAGGGGGGAGCAACAACCAAAGATGCAGTAGAAGAAAGGATGGCATGTGCAAAACTTACCTAGATTGTTAGGGCTGCAGATACGTGTAGAATGGAGTCAACTTCTTCTCCTTTGTTTGAGGAGCCCTTTACACCTATATCTTGAATTCTTCTTCTCTTTTTAGGGGTTGCACTAATTGATTCAGACTTTCTGGTGACTGATCCCAACAAAACTTGGGTCCTTGGAGCTATGGAAGATCTTTTTGGAGACTGTTAGGTCCTCTTACCCCTTGGTAGGATGTTGGTGGAGGATGAGGTCTGTGATTCCTTGTGCTTTGGTCCTTTTTCCTTCCCCTTCACTACTTTGGAGGTCAAAGACAACAGATCCAAAACTAGTATGTTCTCTTATTCAGGATCCTAATCTGATTTAGGATTACTATCAGACCCAACCTTAATTTCATAAATCTCCTCAAAATGATCATCTATTTCTCTAACCATTTTGAATGGGGAATTTAGATGTTTGGTCTCCTACTGATACCTCAAGAAATTGGTTGTCTTTCTTTCTGACCACCCCTTATTTTTTAGCTATGTTCAAAGGGATTTGTCATCTGGACACTTTGTCAAAACTCTGCCACCCTTACATCTAGAAGTTGATCCATTGGGGGCATTCAAATGGTAGAAAGGCTAGGTCAATGTAAACCTATGTTCTCTCCTCGATCAAATTCTTCCTCAACTCCCAATATTGTCATTCTTCATGTTTGAAAGTGAAACGCCTGGTAGGATTGTACTTCCATCTATCAAAAATGAGGACTAGGCTTAGGTGGACCAACTTGTTGGTTAGCACATCCTTCTCTTCCTACTTTACAAGCATTACCTAAATTTTGGTGATGGTGAGGGGAAGTGCATAGAGCTCTTTCTTGTGCCTCCTGACACCATAGGAATTGTTGGAAATGGTTTCCTGATAGCATGCCTTCAAGGCGAGGGTCCTGTCTATTACAAATTTTGGGAGCCTAAAGGGATCATCACTAAAGCTATGGCATTTGATAAAATAAAAATACAATTCCAAAAAATGATCCACTAGGGTCTAGTGGTTTTTCATCCAATCCAAACCTTGAAGGGAAAAATTTGCTAGAGGACATGGAAATAAATCCAAAAGTACCGGTTGTAGAAAATAATTGACAAATGAATAATGATTCCATGTGCTGGAAATCACATGGGTCCAGGCTGAAATTGGCTTATACAACCCTGACAAATTAAACTTTCCAAGCGAAAAATTTCCACTAAAGAACTTAGGGTTTTGATGTAAAATAAAGTTTACCAAAAAAGAGGAATACCTAAACTTTAAAGCACTCTTATAATCTATTAATTGTTTCACCATTATCTT
The DNA here is from genome assembly GCA_007258455.2 of Sequoia sempervirens. Classification (NCBI taxonomy): domain Eukaryota; kingdom Viridiplantae; phylum Streptophyta; class Pinopsida; order Cupressales; family Cupressaceae; genus Sequoia; species Sequoia sempervirens. The sequence continues at coordinate 418,900,095 of VDFB02281492.1, forward strand.
GGTGATTTTCTCAGCAAAATCAAACCGATTCTAGCTCCTTTCTTTCTTGAGCATGAGGGCCAAGCCCATCTAGAACTCGTAGACCTTATTATTATTTTCATGGCCATATATGAAAGCCAACATTGAGAAAATGGCCTATGAATTTCAATGGAATTTCTTGTGTGCTAGAGGGAAGATGATTTTATTATTCTCTGGTTCCTCATATATTTCATCCTTATATAATTTTAACTCCTTACCCTTGGTTTCCTAGAAATATTCCATCCTCCTTCGATGGAATCTCTTAGCCTCCCAGTTCAAGAGAATGCATATCTCATATGACTACCACATTGATGTTATCCTTCAACTTGTTGCCACTGATAACCCCAGTTTCTTCATCCATATTTTATGCACATACATCAACTAGCTCTAGGCATGGATATGTGGAGGGTAGAATGAATTATAGCAGACCACAATGTCAAAGTCCTATTGCAAAGCCATTAGTTGACCCTTTGGTGAGAATTATTTGTAATGCTCCCTCCCTAAGGCCTTTCGGGTTTATATGTCACTTTAGATCATAGATATTGTCTGCAAAATCCTTAAATGTCTCTTGTTTGGTGTGGTGACCTGGCTGCAAGGTTTTCGTATGTAGGAAGCTCCATTCCTATGGTGTTGGAGCATTGGCATATGAAATTTATCCAAACACATTGGTATAGCCTAGCCTAGTGAACAAGAATTTAGCATGCCAACTAGAGGATGATGCTTCAGTCATTTTTGAATTCTTAGAAGAATTATGTAGAAAAAATTCTCAGAGAAGCTATTGCTTGAGGGTTTCAACACTTAGCAATTTTCTTTTTCTTTTTGGCACTTTTAATTTTCACACTAACATGTAGTAAATGTGTTTCTATTACTGATAGCTTGCTAAGCATTACTAGTGAGGTGATATGTGTACAGTGGGGTTCGTACTTCTCAAGAATTTCATCCTCATTGTAAGAATGAATTTAGTACATTCCTTATGATGCCCTTGGGATAGATATGATTGGGTGATGGGAATCATTCTTAGAAATGAAATTTGCATTAATTAAGGTTAGCTTCAAAAAATTATTTTCATGCAAGTGACCTGGTTGGCATTGATGATGATGATGGACACATGGCGATAGGTTGTGTATGCATGCATTAACTCTCAATGCCTGAATTAAGGGTTAATTAACTCCTCACAACTTTATTAAAAATATTTCATATGATTCACCCCTTCTTTCTTACTCCCTTCATACATTCTCTATTGCTGCTCGATGGGAGATATATTTTCTATTTCCCAACCTCCTCAGTGCACATTTTTCTATAAATATTTCAATGTCTGCCTTGTGAAGATACTCATTGAGTTGGCATTGAGTTGGTGATTTCTTTCCACTACATTTTTGCTTTGTGAGTTTGTAAATTTCCTTGCCGCCATTATGACTGGCCTAGGAACCCCAATTCATCTCTTGAGTTGGAAGCAATAGATAGCCTTTGTAGGAGAGGTCAACAACAAGAGGATCAAGCACCTGCTACAAATGAATAATTTCTTGGTTCTCATGGTGTTTAAGTGGGTGCTTAGGAAGGACTTCGTAAAAGATAAAAACCAGCCGCACTATAATACAAACATTATCTCCCAATTTGTGGCTATGTTGTTGGAATTGGACATTGCTAAGCCCTAGATCCTCGAGATCTATCATGCCATGTTCAACTTGGTGTACCTAGATGGACTAGGTGAGGTTGTCCAAGTGGCCATTCCCAATACTAGCATCCCATCCACCATGAACATTCAGAGGCACATGGATAATGCAGAAGTGGTACCCTAGTTGCCCTTATGAAATTTTAGACCATGGACCTAGAGTACCATCGAATATAGGCCCAATTTGTGGCTTCCTTTCTTTTGAAGATGTACAAAGTGGAGTGCTTCTATAGTGTTGAGTGGATGACCTACTTTGAGCACCTGTTCTATAGTCCCAGTGTCAAGGATTAAGGCTTGTTTCATGTCTTCATGCCCTGTGTACTGATAAACCCTACCACTGCTTTGCTAGAGAACCTTGAAAAACACAAATTTTTGACTGCTACTACTCTTGGATGTTGAATTGCTTTTGTATTTTTGTGTCACCTCCTTTTTTGGATTTTAAAATGATGCATCTTTTTGGTTTTGAATGAGAACATTTTCAAGCTTCTCCCAAAGCTATAGGCTCAGATGCTCATACTATATTGTAATTATCTTTTGATGAATACAATAAATATTATTTTCTTGTTTATTTCTATGTTCACTCTCATGGTGTATTTGAAAAAATGCATATTTTACAAAATTTACGTAAGGTACATAACTTTAAATTTTAATGAACTTGTGCATACTTAATTAAATAGTTTTAGATGAATATCATTTGTGAGTATATACAAAAAAATTCCATTCATATCTTCTACCTCATACGTATTTATTTCTTTACATGTATTGATGCAAAAAGGGCCCTTCCACAATGAATCAAATTTTGCATGTCGCCCTGGTTTTGCAGCTTGTTCATCGTATTTAAGCACAAGAATCCCCTCCCTAAAATATAGGTTGGAGGCCTTTTTATCAAACCAACATTTGACCACCTATTGGTGTTTGATCATGGCATCAAACTCATTTTCCCTCTTTTCTTTGAGGCTTAAAAGTTCTTCTGGTCTAACCTCCATTCCATTGTCCTCAACTTCCAAAGATTTTAACAGTTGTAATGTTGGGATTTTCGTATACAAATTCATAAGGGGAGGTTTTCAGAATCTATTTAGGTGTGATCCGATCTGCCCATAAGGCCACTTGTAGATGTTTGTGCCATTCCTTTTGGTGTTCTAACCTGATACACTTTATTAACCTTATTAGGTTTTTTTGGTTGACTTTGCTAAGCCATTTCCTTGCGAGTAGTAATTGGATGAGGTCTTGAGGTAGAACTCATGCTTAAGATAGAAGTATGACATCCCAAAGCCTACAAAATCTTGTGTATTGTTTAAAATGATGATATTGGGTGAACCAAACCTCGCTACCAATTCCTCAAGGAAATTGACAATCTTTACTTTTGTAGTGTTCTTTAGGGGAATGGCCTTTGTCCATATTGTGAAATAGTCGGTCCCTATGAGTATCCATTTGTGTCCTGTTCTAGAGATGGGATTGATCATTCTAATAAAATCAAAACCCCATTGTGCAAAGGGTTCCTTAGTCACAATAGACTTAATGGCATGACAAAGGTCTTTCGCTTTCCAACAAAATACTAGTACTGAGTACATTTTTGCAATACATGATGAGCCTCAAAGAACATCATAGGCCAGCAATATCTTTCCTACATTATTTTCAAGGTGGTGGTCTTGGTGGAGAAGTGTCCATCTTCAGGGCTACTATGGAATTCATTTAGAATCCTATTGGTTTGTTGCTTGTCCATGCAATGGATAAGGACTCCATCATAGCTTCTTTAAATAAATAAAATCTCCTCTACCAATACATACCCAATTCCTAGCAGCCTATAGTATCTTTGTTTGTGAGGTGGGATATCAGTAAGATATTAGCTAGTCTACATAAATCACATTTGATCAGCCACCCATAACTCATCGGACTTGAATTGTTTCACGTAGACCTAGTCAATTTATCTTTCTACTTGAGGGCCTAATTCCTACATGAGGTATTTACGAAGACCTCTTCCTTGGACCAGATTGGTCGATTGGATATCCACATCATATTTCAAAATCTTGGTGATCCAATTGTACTTCCTTTTGTTTATCTCACCCTCGGTGATGTATTCTTTGACGTTGGGATGAGCAACGAGGATGGTAATTCTACTAGTACCAGATGTTAGAATTTCTTTTGGCTTTTGATGATAGCAAAGGCCTACTTTTTTAAAAAAGTTGTATCTGGTCTCATATCCCTTGAGAATCCTGGAGTGAAACGTGATGGGATGCTCTTTGCTTCCTTCTTCGTCCTTTTGAGTGAGAACTAAAGCTATGGTGTGCGCCACTATAGATGTAAAACAAGAAGTCTTTAGAGAAGTCGAGGTTAGCTAAGATCGGAGCTGTAAAGATGACTTCCTTTATTTTCTTAAAATAAATCTTACCTTCAGGAGTCCATTTGAACGTCAAGCCCTTCTTCAACATTAGTGTGATGTGTCTTGTGATGCCTACAAAATCTGAAATAAATAGGCTAGCAAAGTTTATTTACCCTTAAAAATACTATACCCCCTTCTGAATGATAGGTAATGGTAGTTCCATTATATCCTTCACCCTTTCAGGGTCTATTACTATTGCCTCTCTTGATACCACAAAGCTAAGTAGCTTGCCTTGTGGTATGCCAAAAATGCATTTTTTGGGATTTAAAGAAATATCAAACTATTGACACTTCTGGAAGGCCATTTCCAGATGATCAAAATAATCATCTTTTGATTTGGAGAAAATGGTCAAGTCATCTAGATATATTAGAATGATCTAATTGATCAATCCTTTGAAGGAGATATCCATCGCTCATTGAAAATTGGCACCCATATTGGAGAGTTCGAAGGGAATCTTTGCATACGTGAATGTCCCCCACTTAGTGGTGAACGTAATTTTTTTGGGTCCTCCTTCTTCACATAAACCTAGTTATAACCTGAGAAACCATTGAGTAGTGAGAACATCTCGAATCCAACTAGGGCCTATAGAATTTTCTCCATTGAGGGAAAAGGGTAGTGGTCTTTAAATGAGACCTTATTTAAGTCTCAAATGTACACATAGAACTGAATGTCACCATTCTTCTTATGGACCGAGACTAGATTGGATACCCAAGTGAAATGTTTGATCGGGTATATGATCCTTGATTCAAACAATTTCATAAGCTCTTGTCCCATCAATGCTTCTACTTTTGGATTAATCAGAATTTTTTTCTATTAGATGTGTTCTGAGCCTTTAGCTAAGTCGATAGTATGCTCGATGATGTCTAGATCATAACCCTTGAGATCATCATGGGTCCATGCCACAACCCAATCATATTTAGTAGATAAGGTTTTCAACCTTTCCTTGTTCTCTTGTGAGACATTCCTTCCAACTTTTAGCTTCCTGCCTCCTCTGACATTGGGGTCTTCATAGTCCTCTTCATCAACAGTGAATATTTTCTTACTATTTCTTGCATCCTTGTAATCAAAGAGATTCTTAAGAGAATTCAAGCCTCGTGGGAGCTTATTTATTTTTAATTGAATTAATTGTTCTTCAAAACCCTTCCAGCTTCAGGCTATGAATGATCAGAATATTTCCTTGACTTCTATACTAATGTGGTGATCTGAGCATCATCTTTAAAGAACTATCAATTTGGTCATTATCAGGTATAGATTGTCAGAAAATGGTATGTATTGCATGCTAATTTTTTATTGATCTAGGGGTTGGCTCAAATTGTGAGCCAATCAAAGCCATCTAATCCATGACAAAAATTTGAGTTTGTGAGATAACCTATATGTTAAAAGGTTTGAAACCTTTGATCAAGTCCCATATTCTGTGCCGGTAATATCTCATCCTCACATTTTTGATGGTTTCCAATCCATGGACCTAACTTACAACTAGTTTTGAATCTTCGAACACATGTATTCTCTTTATTCCCATTCATTTCATGAGAGTCAAACCATGGACAAAAACCTCTTATTCAACAACATTATTTGAGCACGGGAACTAGAAGTGGAAGGATTTGAGGGTCTCTAATCTATTTGGAGATATACTAGGTGGAAATTGGCTTTGGAATTGATTTTGCATTTGGCACCATCGAAATATAGTGTCCATAAATTGGTATCACCTGATCCACTAGGTTTCTCTTGTTCCTTCACCAATTTTGGGAGTGCCTAGTCCTCATCAAAAATCACATAGGTGCCTAACTCGGTAACATGGAAATTCCCAAATGGGTCAGAATCGATGAAATGATTGAGCAGGACGTCTTCCTCATGGGTCTGATTTCTTGTGTCCTCATCTTCTAACATTTCTACGCAACACGTCTCTCCTTTTGAGAAGGAGGTATGTGCTACTTCAAATCTCAATACCACTTCTTCTGCTATATGTTCAGGGTGCAAAGACTTAGACAATATCTTCATCTTTGCCTCATGCTTTGTCTGTAGTATCAAATGAGACCAATAAAGCACCAGATATCTACCAAACTTTGTTGTGTAGTCTCTTGAAATACACATTCCAAAAACTAGGGGAATGTCAATTATGACCACTTCTTGTGTGACAGCTTGGCTCAAACATGAGAATAGTGTCAAAGAAAGATCCTTGATGTGGCCGATAGATGAGACTTTCTTCCCATCTAATTTTATGATCCCTTTTTCGAGAGGCTCATACTTAAGATTCTAGGCATTGGCCACTTGTTTGGACATGATCGTGGTACTAGCTCTCGAGTTAATCATATTATTGTGTAAAAGATTATCCCCCATAATAAGTGTTAAAAGGAAGGCGGTGGCATTTGGTTTGTTTACCTAATTTACATTTGTATTATCTGTGACATTCATGTATATTGTAGCTCTCAAGGTTGGGGATCTGACACGGTCCCTTTTCCTCTATCTTGATTGCATAGTGAAATCATATCTACCTGTGGTGATTATTCTTCCATTTTCAATACCTCTTGGAGCAAGATCTTCTACTTCATTATTGATATAACATCCCACATAGATAAGTTAATGGGTGCCTTCTTTAGTTGCTCCACCATATTAAGTGTTCCAACAGGCAGGACCTTAGGCTTAAATGGTAGTATTTCTTTTTCTTTAGGTAAAGGTCGGTTCAACATAAATGGGCTCAAGGCCTTGTCCACATCCTTCTGTAAAAATGGTTTCTAGTCTATGATTGCTAAGTGGGCCACATCTATGAAGCTTGTTTTACTTGTGTCTATGATTGTTGTGGTTGTGGCCATTATAGTTGTGATTTTTGTGGATTTTGTTACACATACTCTCCAGTGAGTCATCTCTTGGATCACGTATTGTAATCCAATTGTACCTATGGAGCATTGGTTGTCAAAAAATCATTTGAAAATACTACATCTTCCTCCTCCATCCAAGAAAAAAGTTCTTGGTCTAGTGAGATATCCAAATCTTGTTTTAAGGACATCCCTTATGTCTGCACTCTGAAGCAAGCATTCTCCATTCTAGGAGATTGATAATCTTTTATTTTTGAAAACAAATTCTGGCCTCTTTGTTCTGCTATCTTTTGTTGAAGATTTCCCCTCAAACAATTTTGAGGCATATGGCTATCATTACATGGGAAGCACTACACAATCTCATCTTCCTCTAGGTTTTTATGTCCTAGGACCAAATCCTTGTTTGGGTTGTTCTTGATAGTCTAAAGTGGCATGGTGACTGGGACTATTTGGTTTGTAGACACTTTTTGTTGATTACCTCTTTTTGGAGCCCCTTAGTATGTGTTATGCGCATAAGGCAAGCTTCCTCCTTGATAAGTTTGCGTGGGAGGCTTCAGAGGTGCTACTTGTTGACATTGGATAAGGACTAGTTCATTTCAAAGGATGACATGAGGCTGTTCATATCATTGGCATTCACTGCTAGTCAAGAGGAGCTCAACATGCTAGGTTGTGCACCTGGGTATACATACATGGATGGTGGTGGCGCAGTCGATTTACTAGGAAGCGAAGTGGAGGTACTAGGGATTGCTTACTCTCGGGTTCCACCAGAAATCTCTACAAACATGGGCATTGATGGTCATGGTGGAAGTTTCCTTGTGTCAATTAGACTATTCCCTACGTGCACAACTAGATCATATGCATTAGGAAAGGTATCTCCTCCCATTGATTGTATTAGGATTGCAATATCTGAATTGAAAGACTTTAGATAGAACATGAATTCCATAGATGTCGAAGGCTTGGCTATCACTGGAATCCTCTGCCAGGTTTTATGAAACCTGGTGTTGATGTCGATCATGGCCTCTTGTGGGGCTATGTTGATAGTGATCAATTGTTGTAGCAAGGAGGATTGATCTTGTTTCTCCAAGAAATGCTCGATCAATTTCTCTTCGAGTTGATCTCAAGAGTGGATGGAATCGGAAGTCAGGGATCTATACAAGTTTTGAGCTTTCCCTTTAAAAGACACAACTAGTAATCTGAGGGCCACATTTTCCTCTATGATGTTATGGACATTGAAAGCCTCCGCTATGTCTTGGAGGTGTTCAAAATGGGTTTTAAAATCCTCCCCACTAAACCTTAGAATTTCTTTGAGAGCATTGGTAGGTATGGCAGGCCACACATCTAGGGGTCTAGGTGGAAGTAGTGACCTGCCATTATCTAAAGTTACAAAATTTCTAGGAGTAGGAGCACCTAGGTGAGCCATTGAAAATAGATTCTTATGGAGGGGGTAGATAGGTATTTTATTTTGGAAGGTATGGGCTCCTGGAGGAGTGGATAAAGCTCTAGATTGTGGGCTAACACTTCTCACTCTATTGCTCCTGATAGGTGATATAGAACCTATAACTCATCTTCTCCTAGGGGTCGAAGTGGGTAGTTAGGAAAACTAGAAATTGCCTCTAGAAGATGCTCTAGTTCAAACTCTAGGAATGAGATTACCAACCTCTCTAGTTAGTCAGATCTATAAAATATTTTTGAAAATTTCAAATAAAATGTTTGTGAAGAATTCAGGTCCCACTAGGCATGCTAGAAAAAGAATTGTTCATCATAAAAGCTTGTGCCACTACAAACAACCTTATGGGAAATTCAGTGAGTGGGGGACCAAATTGTGCCTCACTAAATGAACTTTGGGATTTTTATAGAATTTTATCTTTCTTTGTGTTTTGGGAAAAGGGGAAAGATAAATATAGAGAAAAAAAAAGATGGCGATGTGCCAAAGCTTTTACAACATCTCAAAGTTTAATAATTCCTAACTCCTAATGGAATGGACACAAAATGCCACAAACCCTTCATTGTTGGGAAGAGAACGAATGGAAAAGGCTAGAGAAAGCATAGTGTAGTCATTCAAATCTCTCCATGGGAAGCATCCATTAAGTTTTGACAGGAATAAGAAACCCTAAGATTAACAGGAATGTTTAGATCTTTATAGAACCGCCCTCGCTCTTACAACATAATATGTATTTCAACATAATCTTTACATAAAAGAAAATATTATAATGAACATGATCTAATTTCCAAAAGATAGATTTAAACATAAAAGATAATAGCATTTAAAACTATTATCTAGACTATCTACATAAGAATTGACATAAAGCATTCAACATAAACAATATAAGAAAAATAAATTTGTGATAAAAGGCCATAAAATGCACAATCTCAAAATTTTCTCCTTAATAATATTGGTTCATGCAATAAATCAACTGAAAACAAAGGTCATATGCCAATCTGATTAATAGTCTTGACAAATAAAACATGCCATAGAGTGTAAATAATGCTTTGTAAAAATCCTCCTATTCCTGAGAAATATATCTCCCTATTCTAAACCTATGATTTTTTATTTCTTATTTTCTAACTCTCTTGATCATCCTAATTTACCAAGTTACTACAAACCCCTTTAAATAGATAGAAGAAGGAGCCACTGCCACAACCAATACAGAGGAACAATTGCTAGGTGTCTGCACCTGATAGACTACAATCTAATCAAGGACATGATTAGATCACAACAATCTTTGGTAATAAAGATTGAGCTACTTCATTAATGGCTCTATATATTATAAAATTCTTATGAAGATATGTTGTTAGAGGATGATAAGATCCTAGCACATCCTGGAAAAACATGATCAAATCAATTATGAGGAATAATGATGCCAACCCAAATGTCCAACCCTAAAAGTAAGAAATTTGTCGCATTATCCGATAAACTCTACCAAAAGAGATACATTCATGGAATACATAAACCACTTGACAAAATGGCTAATGTGGCATGTTGGTGGGTGATTTTCAAATTCATGAGAGCGGATTTGGGGAGAATCCCTGCCAGGAAGACACGTGTCACAATTCGGGCTCGAAAGGAAGACAATATAAAGAAAAGTTGTGCAACCACCACATGGTGCATTGTACACTTTTATGCAAGAGTAACCTTTAGCCTTTGGGGCACAGTGCCATCCTAACATGAAAAAAGAAGGGTTGAAAGAAGACCTGCAAGGGTCGAAAATATTGAAGGAAATTTTTTTTCTATAGAATACTCTCTTAAAAATATTAGGTTTCTTGAAAACTTGCTTAGGATAAATTATGTGAAATAACCTTGTATTTATACTAGTTTATGCCAAATTTCCCAAAATTACAACACTACAAGCTGAAATCAAATCTAGGATAATAAAATCCCACTAAGAATTTGATTTGAAATACGTCTTGGTTAAAGCATGACTCATACGCTAGTTGGGGAATATACGTCTCAATGTCTTAAACAGGGGACACAAACTCCAAGAAGTGTTAAGTTCAATACAATGTTTGAAATTAAGCCCCTAGACCTAGGTCAAACCCATATGCCCAAGGTGGCATTTGAGTCCCAGATCACTAAATTTGGAATAGACAACCTCAAGCAGTGAATCATGATTTGTTATTTGTGAAATTTTGGGATTATCCTTAGAAAAATACATTTAATAAGGCTTTTGGATGAAAAATAGGGCCAAATAAGGTGTAAAGAAGCCCAGTTTTAGCAGGGAAGACCTAAACAAGTTTGTAAATGTAAAGGGATACATTTTTCTACACTAAACTATCTAAGATAAATCTATATTTAATTTAATAATAGATAAAATAACAAATGATGAATTTTACTAATAAAATTTAAAATTACACACGTGTTTTTAAAATAAAATAGTTCTAAATAAAATAAAATAACTCCTAAGTGATATCATAACAACCCATGCTAGTCAACAGAAAAAAGGTAATGATAACAAAGAAAGGTTGTTAGCCCTTGAGGAAGATGGTTTGGACTCCTCAGATCAAGAGTTTCTCCCCACTTATGAAGAGGATAGACTTGATAATAGTGAAAAAGAGGAGGAAGAGGAACAAAATAAGGAGGAGATCTTTGAGGAAAATAATGAAGAGGAAATGAATGTTCTTAATTTGGAGTAGGATGATGATAAGGACAATATTAATGAGGAGATGGAGGAAACCAAAAAAAAAGGAAGACTTACTACGAGCCTTTGCAAAGTATAAAAGAACAAGTAAATGAGTGGCATAGATGCATTTCTAGAGCTAAATCTTACAATGATCATAATAGCATGAAGGATAGGGTTTTAGCTTTGGAAGAAGTTATAGGAAAAGTTACTTTAGTAATTTATGGGATCATGGATTAGGCTATTTTTGACATAATTTTTGGAAAATCTAAGATTAGAAAAATCAAGAAGAAAATGGAAATAAACCAAGAGGATGTTGCTTAGACAACGACCAATATAGAAAACACTAAGGAAGACTATAAGGATGCTCTTGAAAAGCTAAAGGTTGATTGGGATATAATTAGTACATCTAAAGATTATGTATTGTTTTTTGTGTTATGTTGTCTTTTGTTCTTTTTTGTCTCTAGCCTTTGTGCCTCTGCTTTGTCTACTAGCTTTATTATTGTTTTAATGTCTCTCTAAGGCATGTGCACCTCTTTTTTGGCTAGTTTTGTTTATTGGGGCATTCCAGCTTCAATTTTTTACACGTTATTTTGTCGAACCTTTTGGATCAAGGGCCCTTCCTGTGCTTTAATATCAAAAATATTTTTTAGATGAATGTATTTTGTTAGAATTTTGCATGAAAAGAACTCTACTAAAACATTATGGATAAATATGTTCAAAATATAAACTATATATTTTATGACACTCCAATACATTTGTTATGTAAAGTCATGTGTCATGGAAGAGACATATAACTTCAAGATTGATACCTATTTAAGGATCTTTGATATATACAATTGGTATCAGAAAAAATAGTGATATATACTTGTCTATGCAAATTATTTGATGGAATACTATATTGATTGCATGGAAAAAGAAGAAAATAACGTTTCACATTAGAGAAACATTTATGATCTAGAATATGCTAGCACAAACTATGCACAATCAAAATTATGACCAATAAATTGTAGATATTTTAGTATATTCAAATATGTCTAAGGTAACATATACTACATCATATATTTAAATAATGTTCTCATCCCCTCCCAAACCATGGTAGAAAGAGGGAATTGAATGCTAATTAGAAAGAATTAAACACTAAACAATTTCATCTATTGTTTTCTTGAACTATTATTGGGTTTATTTATAATTTTTGGCATATTGATTGATATCATTTAGATTTAGTATATTTGATGCAAGTTGAGGAGTTGAAAATATTGAAAAATGGCATGATATTTGTCACATTTATATTTTACGTCTGGTGTGAAGGAGAATATTGTAGTATTTCATATGAATCTTTGGTATCAAGCATTGCATATTAAATAATTTGAGGGAATGTAGGAAGGTGGTTAATTATAGCTTATTAAAGGGTCTACATTGGAGTTATATGAGTTAATACATTCTTTGTAATTAGAGATATAAAAATATCATTGAAGAGAGAATAAAATACACTGATTTTGAAGGCTTTATGTCCAATGTGGATTTTCTAAAGGAGAAGTGGTGTGAAGTTTTGAATTATATATTATTTGTCTACAAAATGCAAGAAACAACCTTAAACTACATGTTCTTTCAATTTTTGAAGTTTATTTTGATAGTAGAAAGAATTCAATTCATTTCTCTTATATAGCTCACACTTGGTTTATTGAGCACCAATGCTACTATAAACTTCATTTCTCTTTAATTAGTCTCTTACACCAATGTTAGAGGCTCAATGTTGGATTTAGAATATAATATATGATTATTGAATAACATCCCTCCTCTTGAATAAATATTGCAACCCTTTGGTGAAATGGTGGGTCTTCTTGCTTGTAGGGCCAACAATCAAGGTTCAAACCTTGCAGGGTATTTCTCTACCACATCAACAATGGAGACTGTTTGACCTTGGTGTTAAGGGGAGACCCTATGGTGAAGTGGTGGGGATTCTTTCCTATAGGTCCAAAAACCAAAGGCTCATACCCTTAATATCATACATTTTTTTAGGGGGCAAGGTTTCTTTCCTATAGGAAAACAAACAAGGTTCAAACCTCATGGGGTCTTCTCTACCATGTCAACAATGAAGACTATTTGACCTTGGTGTTAAGGGAAGACCCTTTTGTGAAGTGGTGGGGCTTCTTTCCTATAGGTCCAACAACCAAAGGCTCACACCCTTAATATCATACAATTTTAAACATGTATGATTGAAACGAATCGAGTGTGGGTATCGAGCGGGAAACGGAGCGAGGGTGTACATTTCAATTCCCCTATTGTAGAGGGTGATGAGGATACATATTTTGAGGGTGAGGTGGATGGAAATAGCCTTATGTATGTCTTTGTGGATGGATGGCTTTGGTCAGTGCATCTAGGGGTCCTCGGTGGCTAGTTTTTTTCTTTTTTGGTGGCTTTGTTTGTGCTTTCAAATGGAATTTCTATGGGTTCCTCTGAGGTTCCTCTCCTTGTTGCAGATACAGAGGATTTTTTTGGCTTGGGCTTGTTATTATTGACTACACATAGGCTTATCGAGCATGGCTTGGGCTTGGTATTTGGCTTGTTCAACTACCTATTGCTGGTCACGGGAGCTCCTGTGCAATTTGTGGTGCTTCCAAGCTGGGTTAAGGATTGTTTTGCAAGGGCTTACAGGTTGTCCCTCTTGGATCTTTTTTTTCTATTGTTGGGGGTGTTGGTTGGACCTAGGGTGTTGCAGATACTACTTCTTTTGTAGCCTTGTTGTGTGTAGTCCTTCTTCGGGGGACTTTTTGTTGCTTACATGAATATGAGCATATTTTCCTATTTTTATTATTTTTGGACCTCCCTTGTGGTGCTTGGTGGAGTAGCCCTTTCCAAGGCTTCAACACTGTAGTATCTTGTTGTCATAGGATTGGGTGTTTTTTTGCTACCAATCTTATGCTTTTGTGCTTGGTGTTGAACCCCACATGGTCTTTGAAGCTTTTTTCATTGTTGGGGATAGTTTTCTTTCTTATGTAGATTTTCTTCTGCTTGTTGGGATGGTCCTTGGAGGAAACCAATCTCTAGTAACTTCCTTGTTAAAGGTGTTCAAGGGAGTGTATTTTTCCCTTTTTTTTACCATTTGTGGGATAGGTTACACTCAAAGCTTACTCTGATGACCTAGTTCCTATTGTTCCCAAAGGGAGCTTTTTAGAACCCAATGTGGATTAAGAAGCCTCTAAGGTTGAAGGGGTTAGATATTCATCTATTGTAGATGGTTTTCTACTTCTGGTGGTGGTTCTTGAATGATGCTCATTTTATGGTGTCCTTGATGAATATGATCAAGGAAGCAATGGTTGTCCTTGTTATTGATTTTTTGCTATTGGTTAGGTTGCATTCAACATATTTATTGAAGACCTAGATGCTCATGATGCTGAAGGGAATTAAGTCTACCTTATCTACTCTAAAGTTTTCTCTTCCTAGTGTTGTAGTCTTTTTCTCCTATTGAGGTGGTGTTTGGTACTATGGGTATGCTAGAGGGTTCTCTCTTCTGCAGTTGGTTCTCTCTCTTTCAAATCCTATTGAGGTGGAGTTTGGGTTTGTTGGAGAGTTGTGGCAATAGTGAAAGGGACTTCCATTTTCCTCTTGGTTCCTCTTTTCTTCTCCTATTGAGGTGGAGAGTAAAGTTAGGTGAGGCTCTTGCTTTGCATCTTAAGGATATTTGTTTTTCTTATCTTAGATGTTGTTCTATGTAGTTTATTTTGTAGTTTCCTAGCTTTCTTAGGTAGTATTCTAATTCAGTAAGGGTTCAAGGTCCTTGTATAATTTGGATTTTCATGGTTTAAGGTTCCCTTCAAAACCTACTTGGTGCAGTCACTTTGGTCTTGATATTATTTTTGATGACTACTATTGTTAGGCTACTAGTCTTCTATGTTGTATCTTTTAGTAGTGATATGTGATTTGAAAGGGTTTTGGGTACCTTCAAAACCTATTTTACCCTCTAATAAAAAACATTGCTCCTCTTGTGAATACTTTTAAATGAAAATTTATTGAATTATTAAATATTTCCACATAACCACAAGAGAAAAAAATTAAATAAGTATTCTATATAACCATAATGTAGAGATCAAGGAAATATCACATAAGAAACAACATGTATCTTGGGAAAACCCTCATGAGATAAAAACCTAGCCTTCAAAAGTACCTACAATCATATTATTTAGTAATAATTTAGTATTATAGTACTTACAAATCTACTATGAGAACTTCTAAAGCATCAATATTCTCCAATTCACTCTCCATGTGTCCAAGAATAATGGAAAACCGTGAAATGACACATCACATGTTATTAATATATATACTATATATGAGAGCTTAATAAAACTAACAACCATCCTCAAAAACTACTCATGTGCTTGCTTTTATGGATACAAGCTCACAAAAAGCCACCAAATGATATTACATAAATATGTTCATGTAATATATGAGCTTACAAAACCATGTCTCTCTCATTTTTTTTGGTACTAAGTTTTCCCAATTGGTAATAGTTTTTTCAATATTAAATATGTTTTTAATGTATAACTTAGATTAAATATGTATCCCAATGTTATGTAAAACATATAAATTTTCCCCAATAATTTTTAACCCATGTGATGCACATATCTATAAACCTCCCTAGGTGCACAACAAACAAATATTAATTTATATTAGAATAAAAATGCAAAGTTTTCAACATAGCTTTCATAATAGAAACAAGACCCAGGAACTATGCAAAATATCCTCCCACTCCTAATAGTAATATGTGTGAAGAAAAATTATAATATGCATATGGTATCTCTTAAAGTTTCTTGGGTATTACAATGCTAAGAGGTTCCATAATTAAATTAGGGGTTACACTCCTCACTAAAATTGTGACAAATCAAAACTTATGGAAATAGATCTAAAACATGATCAAAAGATGAATATTAATCCTACAAACTCTACTAAAAAATCTCTACAACAATGCCAATTGATAAGATGAATTAGGTATCATACAAGTTTTAGGTGAAATAACCATGGATGTATGATTCTAAACACAAGGAATTAGGGATTCCACCTTTTGGAGATGGAACACAAGGGACCTCCTATTTCACTTTAGTTCATTAAAGGAAACCTTAGAGATCTCGATCTAATGGTGCAATTGAGAGAAGGGATTTTCTATAAGGTCTCCTAGGGTGCGATTAAAGACTAAGGGGGTTTCACCATTAAGAATAGGATCACCATTAATAAAAGGCTTAGAAAGATAAGAAATGAAAGTAACATGAAAAATCTAACTATATGTCTTAGAAAATTAACTCAAATCAAAATAGTAAACTGGAGATAAACAGAGGTGCATTTGGAAAAATTTAGATGCATGAAACAAGGTATTAAATCCTAAAATTATGAATTTTGAAGCACATTAGGACCCATACACTAGTAAGGGTGATTTAATCCTAATTTAGAGTTTCAGGCCGAAACCAAAATTTGCAACAGCTAAACCAGGATCTATAGAAAAAGTTTGAAAACTAGTATACTAGGACTCACACCACAAGTGGTGATTTGGTCCCAATATCAAGGTTGATCTAAAACTCTTATTTCCTATAGTATTCTCCTATAGCTTCTCTCCTTTTCAATCCTTGAGTCTGAAACTCTGAATTCTAACCTATAGGTGACTTTTCGTGATCTTGCAATGTAGATGACAACTTTCATAACTTTGCAACTTCGACAACCTTCTCCATTCTTGATCTTCAATGGATCTTCAACCTAGATCTGAAAATCACACATCAAAGAGAGGGAATTTTTTTGATTTGTTAGTGGATAGGGGTTTTCCTTGGTCAAACCCTATTTTGGTAATAAAACCTTGAAATGAAATCAAATAGAATGAAGGAATGATGAATGAACAATATGAAATTTTGCAACTCACCAAACCCTTGATATGAAGATTGCAATATTATATGAAATGGCTAGCATTAATTTAGATATTGAATTTTGATTGAATGATATGGATCTTTACTTGAAATTTTGTTTGAATCATAAGAACCTACATCCCAAATGTTAGCTCAAAAACAAACATGGTGCATGATGACTTTAACATGATGCTTGAATCTTGAAGATAGCTCCAAAATGCTTGATAAACAACTCTTGAATTCTCTTGATCACAAATTTGATAGAATTCTTGAATACTTGAATTTCTAGGTGAAAAATGTGTGAAACAAGCTTGTATTTATACTTGTTTATGCTAAATTTCCCAAAATTACAACACTACAAGCCGACATCAGATCTAGTAGAATAAAATCCCTCAAAGAATTTTATTTCAAAATAGGTCCAAGCTAAGCAGGACTCATACATTTTTTGGGGTGTATGAGGCCCAATTTGATAGGTTTGAGACACAAATTTTAAGAAATGTTAAGTTCTATGCCAAATTCAAGACTAGGCCCTGAAACTTAGGTGGGACCCATATAACCAAGGTGGCGTATGAGTCCCATATCACTAAATCTAGGCTATACAATCCAAAATCATTAAATTAATATTTTTTATTAGATATGTGCCAGGATTATCCTTGGAAAGATGCATTAAATAAGGCTTGTGGATGCAAAATAGAACCAAATAAGGCATGAAGAAGCCCAATTTTAGCATGGAGGGCCCAAAAAAGTGTGAAAATGTAAAGGGATACATTTTTATACACTATATTTAGCCCCCACATTAGTTAGAGGATGACCTTGCATCAAACTCACACTAAAGTAAACAAACTTTCATCAAGAGGGGTCCAAATGTCCCAATGATAGTAAGATAGGATGACAATGATCAAGAGGGTTGCATAAGCCCCCAGGATCGAGATCCTATGGAAAACCAACATAGGCACAAAAGAAAACACATGTGAATAATGTAAGGAGAAACAACAAGGTACAAGCATACACTACCAAAGACATAAAGATGAAAGAAAAATAAAAAAACAAAAAAAGGGGTGGATCAAGCGTCGACCATTTGTCCAACGCAATGTGGATCAGATCTAAGCTATTTTTCCAAAAAAAAAAAACAAGTGGAACACAATTTCCACCATGCAAACCAGCACACACTCACAGGGGCTAGTGGAACCTCAGGCCATCTACTAGGTGAGCCCCCAGAGACACATACACACATGGCCAATATGTGCTCACACAGACAAGCAAGTGGTTGTGGGAAAGTCATGCCTAAGTTTGGCTCCCATAATATAACCATACCAAAGCTATACCTCCTGATAACTTTGATAAGATTCCACACAACACAAACAATAGGATTCATGAGGCAAGCAAAGCTTTGTATGCTTGACACCCATGAAAAAACAAGATGGCTCCATAGGCAAGCAAAGTGTGTTATGCAAGGTGTCCATATAAGAGATATTGTAAAAGAAAAATAGTGTAAGGTACATTCAAAGGAGTCTTGATTAGTTCATGTAAGCTCTTAACTTAGGGTACATCATGCCTAATGTCTCTAAGTGATGAACAATCAAAGAATAGAAGATTCACAACTTAGGGGATGTAGTGTGTTGCATCAAGCCACTAAGAGGAATATAATATGCTAAGTGAGATCACACTCTTGAGGGACATCATACCCCATATCACCACAAATAAAAAGAAGCATCACATGAAGTAAGAAGACTACACAATGAAACATGAGAAATGAAAAAAGACTAATGCCAGTGTATGCCCCCACTTTAAAGAAATTGCTAAACAACATGCTATGAGAAATTACTTTAAAGTAGAGAATGATAAATGCTAACAATAAAGAGGACATTAGAGCTTATTTGGGAATCCCTATGCTTAGTCATATGTTTCCAAATAAAGCTATGTCATGAAAATGGGTTGCCCCCAAAATAAAATCCCAAAAATCACATAAGGGATCTATGGATTCAGGTCAGTATGTATTTGCTACAATGTTTTTGGAGAGATCATAACTATCATCATTCTCAAAATACTCATGGAACAAGAAGAATGACACAAAGAGAGCGAAAACAAAGAAAATATTTTGAGTCAACATGGAAGAGACCTAAATGTCTCGATGCCTTATGCCATCCCAAAAAGGAAAATACATGACAAAGAAAAGATAAAGGAAAAGATTTTGGGTCAACATGGAAGAGACCTAAATGTCTCAATGCCTTGCATCATCTCAAAAAGGAAAATACAAGACAAAGATAAAAGGTTTTTGACATAGAGAAGAATGTAGGTAAAAATAGAGGAATGTCACAAATAGAGAGGTACATCAAATTGAATAGTACGGGGATATCACATTACGTATATGCAATCGCATAAAAGAAACATGAAAAAGAAACTAAAGACAAGACTAGTAAGGCACATGTGAGTCACCCTATTAGCAAGTCATCTACATCCCAATCTTGTTCATCATATACATAAGGTGGACAACTAGCCAAAGGGATAACATCAAATTCCAAAACTAGGACAAGGCTATCTAATTCTTGCGCCCACTGCATGCAAGACAAGAATGAGTTAATGTAGGTGATGATGAGCTCCTTGCATTTTGAAATGATTTGCAATGAATGTAAAGCATATAATAGTGAGAATAGTAAGATCCTAAAACCATTACATGGCAAGGAGTGGAAGGACATGCTTTAAGGGATTATTTTTATCATATCAAGTTTCTTAAGGATAATTCTCAAAGTACAACATTCATCGATGAGATGCCCAAGAGTTCTATGATATGCAAAACATTTTTTGTTTTAGGTTTATTGGTTCTAGTAGGAGGTTGCATTACAATCCAATCTCTGTTAACAAGTTCTTGTTTTTGTTCAATTTGTGTTTAATTTTTTAGGAATGGTAAGTCTTTAAGTTTGTAAAGTTTTTGTTTCTTACTAGATTCACCAACTTGTTAAGTCAGATGTTGAGGAGGAGGACCTAAGATGATCCTATCATCCCTATCATCGTTATGAGGCATTGATTAATCAATAGGAAGGACACTTATGTCGGGAGGAGGATCTTGATATCCTAGCCCTTTGGTATCTTTAGTTGTGATTTTCTCTAAAATTTGATGAATTTCATGTTTGCTTGTTGTATCGCATCCTTGTTTACTTAAAATCATGAATCCATTTTCAGTTGTCTCTTCTAGGTTGATGGGATTGTTGGTAACTTTATAAATATAGGATTTTTGAATGTTTTCTTGATTAGAGGTGCTAGGTTCACCTATTGTAGGGAACTTAGGCTCAGTTTATGTTTAAGTTTGAAGATGTAAAATTACAAACATCTCAAGTTGCGTTGGTTGTTTCATAGAAGGATAAAAGGATGCATTAGTCTCAAGGTTGTTATGGAAATCATTAATGAAGTTGTTCATGTTGTCATCATCTTCTCCAATGAAATCAACTTCATGAGGGGGACATGCATTAGGAGTTGATTGATCATGAGTGGGTTCAATTTTATTAGGATAATTTCCAAAGGCACAACTTGACACATCCACTAATGACTTCAAGGACATGCAAAGCTTACCAAAGCACATATCCATGATGAAATGAAATGTAATAACCTAGAATGAAATTTGTAAATGTAATTTTGAAATTAAGCAATGCATGAAATGAACCGAATTAAGCTAGATGAAATGAAGTGAATGCAACAGAGATTGAGTAAACAGAAATCTAACAACAACAAACAAAAGAAAAAAAACAAGGTTTTTAATGCTATAAAATACAATTTCAAATCTAACATGGAACTAAATCACCCAGAGGGGCATATGAGTACCAGTTTGGGTTTCTGAAGGGTTCAAATAGTGAATAAAAATCACCACATAATTCCCATAAATCAGGTAAAACAACCTGTACTGGGATTGAATCGCCCAAAAGGGTGAATGAGTACCAAATGAGGGTTTTGACACTAAATTCAACAAATTTTGAGTGAATTTTAAGGTTTTCAATTTGCATGCAACATAGGCTATGTCCAATTACAAATTTCGAATAAAATTCAATGATGCAAGATGCAAAAATGCAACCTATATGCACTTTCACTAATGCAAGATTTAGAAGCCCTAAATGAAAATTAACTAATGCAATACCTAATGCAAAGTTAATGAATGCTAGATCTAGGACTATGATGCACTCCAAATAGGAAATAAGGTGACCAAAGGCTAGGTTCACCAAAATGAACACAAAGAAATAGGGGTTCCACCTTTTGGAAATGGAACACAAGGGACTTCCTATTTCATTTTAGTTCATTAAAGGAAACCTTAGAGATCTCGATCTAATTGTGCAATTGAAAAAAGGGATCTGCTAGAAGGTCTCTTAGGGTGTGATTAAAGATAAAGGGGGGTTCACCAATAAGAAAAGGCTTAGAAAGACAAGAAATGAAAGTAACATGAAAAACCTAACTATATGTCCTACAAAATGAACTCAAATTAGAATAATAAACTGGAGATAAACAGAGGTAAACCTAGATAACTAGAGATGCTTGAAACAAGGTTTGCAATGCTAAAATTATGATTTTTGAAGAAAATTGGGACCCATATTCCAATAGGGGTGATTTAGTCCCCGTTTAGGGTTTTGGGTCGAAATCGAAATGTGCAACTGCTAAACCAAGATCTAAAACAAAAGTCTAAAAACTTGTATATTGGGACTCATATGCCGCAAGTGGCAATTTAGTCCCACTATCAGGGTTGATCTGAAACTCTAATGTCCTCTATTTTTCTCTTGTACTTCTCTCCTTTCTGATCCCTAAATTTGAAACTCTGAATTCAGACCTGTAGGTGACTTTCCATGATCTTGCAATGTAGATGACAACTTTGATAACTTTGCAACTTTGACAACCTTCTCCAATATTTCTCTTCAATGGATCTTTAGCCTAGATTTGCAAATCACACATCAAAGAGAGGAAAAAATTTTGATTTGTTAGTAGATATGGGTTTTCCTTGGTCAAGCCTTGTTTTGGTAATCAAATGTTGAAATGAAATCAAATAGAATGAAGGAATGATGAATTAACAATATGAAATGTTGAAACTCACCAAGACATTGACATGAAGGTTGCAATCTTGTATGAAATTGCTAACATGAATGTAAATCTTGACTCTTGACTGAATGATATGGATCTTGACTTGAAATCTTGCTTGAATCATAAGAACCTACATTACAAATGTTAACTCAAAAAAAAACATGATACATGATGATTGACATAATGCTTGAATCTTGAAGATAGCTCCAAAATGCTTGATAAACAACTCTTGAATGCTCTTGATTACAAATATTATAGAATGCTTGAATAATTGAATTGATAGGTGACTTGTAAACTTGCTAGATGAAAAATGTGTGAAGTAAGCTTGTATTTATACTTGTTTATGCCAAATTTCTCAAAATTACAACACCACAAGTCGATGTCAAATCCAAGAGAATAAAATATTGCCAATAATTTGAATTCAAAATAGGCTTGGGACACAAATTTCAAGAAATGTTAAGTTCTATGCTAAATTTAGGACCAGGCCCCAAAATTTAGGTGGGACCCATGCGCCCAAGGTGACATATGTGTCCCAAATCACTAAATTTGGGAAATAAAATCCAAAATAATTAAATTACGATTGGTTATTAGATATGTGTTAGGATTATCCTTAGAAAGATGCATTAAATAAGGCATAAAGAAGCCCAATTCTAGCAAGGAGGGCCCAAAAAAGTGTGAAATGTAAAGGGATACATTTTTCTACATTACATATTCTAACCATATGTAGGAGAAATTGACTATGAGAATCTAGTAGTCATGTAGAAGATGTAAAAATCAAGGATGGATGAATCAAATATGTGGAATCGTGAATAATTTTAGAATCTATCATTATATAAGAATATGTAGATAGAGAAGGAACAAGAGGGTATCAGTTTTCCATCATGAAATTCAAAGAGGATGATGATGCAAATCCATACCTGAGCTAACTTTAAAGAGGAGATAAATTTCCTCAATAGTGTCCTCCATATCTCTAAGATAAGATTCAAAAAACAAACCTACAATTTCTATCCAGTAATTATCCCAAGTAGGTATATCTAGAAGATTATTAATGTGATCTTGCTGCAAATATTCATTGGAAGTTATGGATGTAGAAACACTGAATTCTAGAGAAGAAACAAGAGATAGATACATCAAATACCAATGTATTTTATCTAAATGCACTACTCATCTATGAGTAATATGTCCACATAATATGTTTGATTATGAACATATAATATATCCATTGATACAAGAATAGAAGAATTAAAACTAATATTGTGATTATTCTAAAGAAGTTATCGGCTGGGAATAATCAATGGGTGCAAAGAAAATGAAAGATTGCATGCCTTAGCCATGTTTTTTTTCCTTGTGCATGGTGGATTTTTTTCTTGTGGTGTTAAAGGTATGTGGCATCAATGTTTGCAAAGCTAATGGTGGTTTAGGTGGCCTCTCTTTTTATATTCTTTTGCAATTATTTTCCAATGGTGTGCATGTGAAGGGAGCTTTAGTGGTGAGGTTCTCTGTGCAGGCCACTTTTCATTGTTCTAGCAAAATTTTTTTCCTTGAGTGGGGTGAGTGCAAGATCATGGGGTCCAAAAAGTGGCGATATGACAAAAATATGGTTAATGACCTATTTTTATCCAAATTTGATCAAATGAAAAGGGTTTATTGAGTAAATTGTTAGATTTCCACCAATATAAGATTTGCATTATTTTGAATTTAATAGATAATTATTATTGATTTTCTAGATGCATTATCACTAAATTCCTAATTGATAAGCTGATTGAAAAATATCTATCATTCTTAAAAAAATCATATTTTTCAAATTTGAAAGATGTGACACATTATATGCTCCCATATTGTAGGATAAAAAAAGAAAAAAAAATTCCATATTGTTTTTCCCAAGTTATGGTGATCAGGCAAAAAAAATTTAATATTTTTAAAATTTATAATAAAATATTCATAACTAATTATTTACTTGCAAAAAAATTTTTAAAAAATTGTGCCACATTTGGTAATGTGCCCTCTACTTATATTAAAATTTTCAAGAAAAAAGTATTATTTTTTGCTTGTACTTATGTTGGTCAAACATAGGGGTTGGGACCCTAGCTCGGTTGGCTAAATCTTTCCTGTTGCAGGAGGTTGGTCATGAGGTCTAGTCTCCCCAACCCGTGTGGTACCGGAGGATGTGTCACGCCAGTGCCACCGGTCATGTTAAAAAGTTTACCAGGTGCACTGAAGTTTATAGGGGGTCGTGCTACCCAATTCCTACAATCTAAAAAAAAATTAAAAAAATATGTTGGTCAAACATACACCTATTTTTATTTTTTTCCTAAAATTTTAGTACAACCGCATTCAAATTTCAATATTTCACCAAATAGATTTACTTTTTTCCAAAAAAGAACTAGTATTTTAGAAACCATATTCAATTTTCTACAAATTTTGTTCTTATGTATTTTCAAATTATGTTAATAACCTATTCAAATTTTTATGTCAAGTTTCCTAACTCTATTTTTTTGAACCACCATTACTACTTAAGGGCCTAGTTTGGATCCCCATGATCTTGCATTAACCCAGCAATATTTTTTGTTCCTCTCTTGTTTTTTTTTATGGGATCTTGGTTGTGAAGGTTGCATGGCCCATGTAGGGGGTCTGAGGGACCCCCACATGTTATCCTTCAAAGAGGCTATTGCTAGAGGTCACTCTTCATCATCTGGCCATGAGGATGTTATAAATTTCCTCTTACATATGGTAAAGAAGTCGAAGAATAATCAATTTCAATGATTACAACCAAAACCCAATGGGTGTTTGGAAAGAAGTAAACATCGTTCGATGGTGGTACCTAGATGTAGTGGCTCAAAACATGATATATTTTATCTGAGAATGCGTTGATCTAAAAATTATAGGGGTTCACATTTCCTTTCCTTTCTAGAGAAAGGGTCTGAAACAACTAAAATCTTGAAGGTGACTTGGAAATAATTCTGGGTGCTAATGGTTTTCTCTTTGTGGTCTTCTCTCAAATTACAAATCACAATATGGTTTTCAAAGTGAGCTCATATTTTCACAATCAGGTGGGACTTTTTATCAAACCATGGTATCTAGGTTTTGATATGATAGAAGAAATTATTCCAATGATCCCTATATGGATCCATCTACCTTGAATTTCAATAGATTTTTTGGGCTAGGATATCTTACACTCTATAGAAGTTATTCTAGGGAAGCCCTTGGGCCCCTCCTGTTATACACTTGATTGAAGGGTAACCTCTTTTTCTCATTTGTGTGTGGAAATTAATTTAAATAACCCTTTACCAACATCTCTTGAAATCAATTTAGGAATTATGTGTTGGATTCAATAGGTGGACTATGGGGCTCTTCCTTTCCGCTATCATACATTCCATGAATATAGGCATTTGTAAAGGAACTTCCCCAAGTTGAGAGCCAAAACCCTTCAACCTCCTTCTAGTGTGCATGCAAATAATTCCAAGGAAAAAGGCAAAGCTTTGATTCAAAATGAGGAGCATTTTTCAAATGGGTTTGTACCTGTGAAATCTTAATTGAAAGAAAAAATGGCACAAAATTGCCAAAACAAAGCCATGCTCAGAGAGACCTCTAGTAATAGATTTGATTTTCTCAATTTTTTTGAAGATTTGGATGCAATGGAACATGATAATAGCATTGGGACTTAGGTTTTTCATTGATTATATCTTCTTGGTCAATACCCTCGAATCCATCCTCCAAAATCTAACATGCATGAAGCCCCAAAGGAAGGATTTGTTCCCTCTTTTTCCCCTATTGAGTCAAGGGATGTTGGGTAGGAGATTATGGAGGCTCTAGTGGATGTTTCAAACCCTAACCCCTTAGAGGAGGTTGCTCATGAGAATAGAGGTACTAATGGGATAAATGAATTGGAAACTAATTATGGGCTCAAGGATGATGGTAAGAAGAAGAATGAGCAACTTCTTGGAATCCAAAAGAAGAGCTTAAAGAAAGTGACTAGTGATAAGATGGCTAAAGTGAAAGGTGGAAAATTGTCATTACTTATGGTTTATGAGATAGAAAAACAATCTTCTTCACTCTCATTCAAGGAAACCCTAGATATCTCAATCTAAAGTATGTAAAGGAGAAGGAGATCTTGCAATAGGGTTGTCCTAGGGTCTAATTAGAAACTAAAGAGGGATTCAACACCAAGCTAGGGCTTGGAAAGACTAATGAAATGCAAGACCTAATATTTAAACCTAGTGCAATGCAAAGCTTCACTTATTGACCTAAAATTGCATGTAAATTAGAATAAAAATTTGAGAAATTAGAAGTATGCACCTAGAAAATCTATAGAGACCTGAATGAAGGCTTGAAATGCTAAAAACACTAAAATTAATGTCTATTGGGACTCATACACTTGTTTGGATGATTTAGTCCAAAATTAGGGTTTTTTGGGTAGGAACAAAAATCTGGCAAAGATATGTCTAAAAATCCTGAAAACCTCAAATCTAACTATACTAGGACTCATATGCCAAATGTGGCATATCAGTCTAGTTTGGATTTTCTAGAAATTCAAAGTCTGATTTTTCTCTTCAATATTTGTTATGTCCTTTCCACCTAATTTCTAGATCTGAATCTTTGATTTGCAACTTATAGATGTCTTTCAATGATCTCCAATGCAAGGTGACAACTTTAACAACTTTGAACACTTGACAACTTTCTCTAAACTTGCTCTTTAATGTGTCTTCAACCAAGATCTACAAATCACACACTAAAGAGAGGGAAAAAAAATTGTTAGTGGAAAGGGTTTTTCCTTGGTCAAAACCCATTTTGGTAATCAAACCTTGAAATGAAATCAAATAAGATAAATAAATGATGAATGGAAAAAACGTAATGTTGCAACTCACCAAACCCTAGCAATAAAGTGTTGCAAACATGTATGAGATGGATCTAATGGATGTAGATATTGAATCTTGCTTGAATGTGATAGATCTTTAATTGAACGCTTGCTTGAATCATGAAACCCTACATCATAATTGTTAGCTAAAAAAAAAACATGATGCATGATGAATTTGGCATGATACTTGATACTTGATACTTGAATAATGCTCCAAAACACTTGATAATCAGCTCTTTAAGGCTCTTGTAAACACTGTAATGCTCTTGTGAACTCATATTTGCTAGAATGCATGAATACTTGAAAGATTAGGAGAAAATGAGTGGAATAACCTTGTATTTGTACATTTTTATTCCAAATTTCCCAAAAGTACAAAACTACAAGCCAACATAAGATCAAGGCTTGAATAAATTCCTGCCAAGAATTTAAATTAAATTTTATTTTGGGCCACACGGGACTCATATGTTAGAAGTGGCATACGAGTCCCATTAGGCATTAATTATGGGACACATTTTCAAACTTTCTTAGATTCATGTGAAATAAGGATCGGAGCTCTAAAACCTAGGTGGGACTTGTTGATGACGATGTTACTCACAGCAATAGGGTGAATAAATTCTTCACAGACAAACCATGAAAGCCTATCCTTCTTGAAAGACTTAACCAAAGGAAACCCTAAGGGATCCATATGATAGGAAAAAGGTTGGTTCAATTCAATCCCAAGTCTTCAGTAGTCAAGTCTTGACAATACTAGGTTCACTTTAGGGTATGATGTGATATTGCTGTTAATCTCAAAGGGACTATGTTTGTTTGAAATAATATGTATTAGACATTATATTTTTCGTTAGATCATAAAATAATATCATGTAATCAAAAGATTTGAACCATTCATCCATTTTTTTTAAAAAAAAATCTAGAATTTAAACATCTATTCTAAAATAAAGCATAAAAATACTGAAAATTAAAATTTCTCCCAATTATTCTCCACGCATGCCCCAAAGAATTAACCAAATTAAAGGAAATTGCTTTATACCTCACCAGATTATTTCACAGCTACATATAAAATGGTGCGAGCTTTTAAAGAGAGGGGTTTTAGTTTCGACACCGAGTAGGTTTTGCATGCACCCTTAAATGGTGTAGAACACAGTCTTGTTTGGTTGAACTAACAAAACCAACTACAAAGATTCATGAGATAGGTATCTATCAAATTGGCTTCAATATTGATTAATATCTACGTGCATACATTTTTTTAGACTAGAATGATTCAGAAAATAGGAAAAAAGATAAAAAATTAGAGAAGTTTTGGTTCTTTTAATATCCACAAATTTTGAATTTAAAATAAAAATAAAGTGGTAAATGGCATCTTATAGAAACAAGGCCCCAAGAGTTCAAACTTAAAGTTTATCCAAAGAATCAGAAATAGAAAATCAAAATGTAGCATGTGGTATAAGCCAACTGTCCTCAAAATATTCTAGATGAAGCCAAAGCTTCGACTTCCTCGGCAACAACACTTTTCTCTTTCCAACTCTGGTACAAAATATTTTGTATGAATCAAGGCTATCGGCACCCTTTCAAATATCATACAAGAAACATCTACCAGGACCAAGAACAACTTGCAAAACTCAAATGCAACAAAAAAATATTTTTGGGACACCTCTGGTATCCAATATCCAATATTTTCTTTTATCATTTAGGGATCAAGCTCTGAGATCTTTTCTTCACCTTTCTTCAATTGATATTCTTAGAATTCATTCAATGTTTGATTCATATGTTCCTTTGAAATCCCTTGTATTTCCTTCCAAGTGAGCTTAAGCCTACTATATTCTTTTGATACCTGGAGTATACTAGCATTCCTTTCCACTTTTTTTGTCTCATATCTAGCTATGGCCTTCTTGCACTGTAAAATCTCATCAATGACCTCCTGAGTTAACAACTGAATAGGGTCTCTATTTATCCTTTCAATCCATTCCTTGAAGGATTTAGCTTCTTTACGCTCTCGTCCTAGTGTTTGGGGATCACAACCTTGACGTGCCAACATTTCAATAAAATCTTGATCTTTATCAAGGAATTTTCTACATTCCATGGTGGCCTTTTTTAAATCCTTCTATACATTGTATCAGCATGTCACCTTCCCATTTTAATTGTTTCTTCCATTTTTCTAGCAATGGAACTTCTTTCTCTAAAATTACATTTCCTTGTCTAAATTCTTGGACATCTATTTGTATGAGAATTTCAACATTTTTCCTTTTAGCATCAACTTGTTCTTGGAAAACCTTGCATTCACTTACAAATATTCTAGATTTCTCAGACTAATAGTATGCTTACTTATATTCTTATTGCATCTGTAATAAATTATTCTCCCTACCTCACCCAATACTTGATCCATTCTTCAAATACATTCATTTGATGGAAAATTGATGCAATTGCATCCACCTATTCTTGTGACATTAGTACTATATGTTCGGGAAATTCGGTCTGTGCTTGACCATATAGGGTTAGTGGGTGATCCCACAATACTGGTTTACAATTTTTGGCCAAACTGGACACTGAACTAATTTTTTCTAACTAAATCTTCACTTTCAGGTACCTATAGCAACTAAACTGTGAGGAATTTGAAGATGATGTAAACTAGTGATTTGTGACATCTTGTCTGTAGATTCTAAATATATTTTTTTCAAAAATTTTGGAATCAAATTGCACTTATTTTTCCATCTCCTTTGAAAACTAGTTTTTTCAGTAAACACCATTTTAAGGAGTGATGCTCACCATATACAACAAAATTTTATTTCCATGAAAGATAAAGTTCTAATTTTTTTGAATTTAGATTTGTAACTACAGTATCTAGCGCTTTCATTTGGTTTCATAGTGTTTTATTGAATATTTGTTCCTTAATCAAGTTTTGAAGTCAAACCAATAACAATTTAGACATAGGTAGACTATATACAACATAACTTTTTTTGTATGTATCAATTTTTTTTCTTTTTGTTGGATCAAGGACTTCAATATCTAGTGCAATGATATTTTTCAATTTTTTTTTGATAATCTGCTATTTTTCAACATGTGTAGAACATAGAGCTTGTTTTTTTGTGAAAAACCTACATTCACTAGAAATAAAAAATAAATATAATAATAAAATTAAATTTATTTAAAATTATACATTTTGGGAAGCTTATAATAAGGACTACATACTTACAAAAACTAAATTTTAAATGAATTAATTTGATCCCCCAAAAGGTAAATCAAAAGTGGTTTTATCTAAGGGGGTTTGATCTAAGGTGGTTCGATCAAACCCTCTTCAATTGGAATCCTTTAATTGAAATTTTCAAGGCTTAAATCATTATTTTTTCTAAAAATATGTGATTTCAGCAAAAATTAGGATCTCCTAGAAATTGTAAACCAATATTGTGGGATCACCCTAGTGATTTTATAAAATGTTCCAAGGAAGCAACCTATTCCTTAAATTCTCTTTTCTTCATTTTATACTTCTATGCTCTGGAAATAGTAGCATCTAGATTCATCTTTATTTCTTCCAACTCTTGCCTCCAAGATGAGTGTCCAAGATTAATACTTGCTATCTTGTACTCCTTAGGAATTATCTCATATCTATTTTTTAGCTATTGGAGTAGCTATATGGATGGTTATGTCTCCATCTACATTTTTTGTATGGCATGCTTTGCTTTAGCTCTTCACCTAGGTTTAGGAGTATCTACTTCTTGTATAAAACTATTAAGATCCAGAGGTAGTATTTCCACTTCCATTGGAGAATTCAATTCCCTGATCAACCAATTAGGTGCATCCTCATCACGCTCTACCTTTGCAACATTACTTTGTTCTTGGTTTCCACTTGATTCAGGAACCTCTTCTCTTATTTCTTCAATTTAATTTCTTTAAAAAAATTTGGCATAGATTCAGGATTTTTGGGATTTGGCATTGTCTCCTTAGTCTGAAGACTTATATTTTCCTATCTATCCATATGTTCAACATCACCTTCCTGGACGTCACTTTCTTTGTATTTTGCTACACCAGTATTTTCTTCATTTCCAGCTTCATCACCTAAAACCTATGTAGCTCCTCCTTTCTCAATTTCAACTTCAACCTGGTCCTCTGATTCTTCAAAGACCTACAGTTGTTTATTATCATTTGGATTATTCCCAAGCGAAGGTTGGGAATCAAAAGTATCTTTAATGACCATTTCCTCAATAGGATCTTGCCCTATAATCTCCCCTACTTCCATCTGAAGAATATCAGGATTCCTCAATTCTGAAGTGAGTGTTCCTTGTATAAATTATTCTTCTTCAATATTTGTAGGAGTGGACCCTATGTCTAGAATTTCTTCTGCCACTGGTTATACCATGGTTTTATCTTTAATCTTCTTTTCTTTTACCTTTTCCCACATGGCACACCCCATCTATCCATCTATTCTTTAATTTTGGCTTCATCTACCTCAAAAATTTCATCCAAAACAATAGGAGTTCCTCCTAGTGCTTGTTTCACATTAGCCATATTGATAGAGGGAGGAGAAGTAAATAATGTTGCAGCTCTCTGAGATGAAAACCTTGTATGTGCACCAACATTTTTTGTTACTTCTACCTCTTCATCAATGGTAGGTTTAGTCCTTGGATTTTCGATAGAGGAGGATGCACCTTTAGGTCTTAATTTTGATTTATCTTTACTTAATTTTGCATCTTTCTGGATTTTTGATAGAGGAGGATGCACCTTTAGGTCTTACTTTTGATTTATCTTTACCTTTAGGGTTTTCTCTTCAATTCTTATACCAAGAGTAGCTTTACTAGTTATCCTTTTCATCTTGGCAAGTTCCCACTCTCAAATACAATTTCATTTGCTTTTTTTTTCTTATTTTATCTTGTGAAAATGTGGGTTCAATTCCTTTCTCTCTTAAATCTTTATAGAAATCATTTATCCACTATTGAGTGTGTAATAGAACTAGTGCAGACAACTCATCAATTGATATCATTTCTTCACCCTCATAATCTGGATCTAGGATAGGTTCATCATACACCCTATCTTCATTATAAGCTCTATTCAACACTTCTCCATCATCCTCTTCCAACAGATCTAGAATATCATGAAGCATAAGAATATGAGAAAATCTTAGGGACAATCTTTCATATTTTATTTTCCTTACTATGTGCTCATCTTCACAATTAAGCCAATAATCTTCTAGGTGTTGGACATGAGCACATTAACCAACTATGTTCTTGGAAATATTCCCTTCAATATCATAATACATTCTTTGAAGTGGAAAATATTCAAATTTATATGTTTTCAATTCTTCTTCACACAAGTCAGCTGCCTTGATTGCACTGCATTTATAATTCCCTATCACAATAGGAAATTTGAAGGAATCCTTCTTATGAGCCTTGTTATAAAGAGATTGAGATGGTTTTAATTGTCTTGCCAATTATAATAACACAATTTTGTCTATAGGATACCTAGGTAGCATGAAAGGATCAAACCCTTCCACCCTAATGTAGGAGAAAGTGGGGAACTGAATACACCAGCCTCCCATTAGTTTGATAACACTTTGCACCTCCAATGACAACCTTTTAGCTTTGTCACCTTCCATTGTGTTGAACAGTTTTGTAGAGAATACATCATTAATTCTTCTATAATGCTCTTTGTATCCATGGATAGTGATTTTGGGTAAGTGACCATATATTAAACTATTTCCTACTTCTCTACAGGTAGAGTACCAATTTTCGTCAACCCTTGTTTACTTTTCCTCATGGCACAAGAATAGATCACATATGAAGACATATAGAAACATTTGGTTTTGGAAAATGTAGTTATTTGATCGTGCAATCTGTCACTAATAAACTTTCCCCAATGCATTTACACATGATTACTCATCAGTCTAGATATTATCACAAACATCCAGGGTTCAAATTTATTGGCATCTCGCAACCCAGCTATCCTGCTCAGCATGGTTATAACATCTTGAATATCTTGGTTGAACATAGACCTTAAAATTGCTTTTTATTGTTCTGTAACTAGCTCTTAGCACCATTGGGTATTCATAGTTTCTCTATTGTGCCATTTGGCACCCTAATAAATTTTTTCTTTCAGCCTCATATCAATATTATACATCTGGGTGAAAATAGGAAACCCAAATGTGTATATAATTCCTTTCTAGGAGATATTTGCATAAGTTGTTCCCTCAATAATTTTTTATCTGGGTTGTAATTATTTATACATTCCACGACCAATTCAAGGGCCTCCATTGCTAGCAGAAACCCTCCTGCTAAAAATAACCCACTTGTTATAACATTTCTCGTACACTAAGAAGCATTTTCCTGACATACCCGAGTGTGAATTTCAACATCAGAAGACCACCCTAAATGAGTATATGTAACTGTCATGCCAATTGGTATGGCCTATGAACTGCAATATTTAAATTCATCTTTTGCTCTTGCATCAGAAGTACTCATTTTTGCTGGTGTGTTCTACATTTTCAAATGTGTGTCTTATGTGTGAGTTAGGGTTAGATTTAACCAAATTTCTTACAATTTCATAAAACTTTCAATTTACTTTTCAGCTAAATTCAAATCAAGATATAATCAACACTTCAATTTCCAAAGGGAAATACTATTTTTCAAGATTTTCATGCATGAAAATAAGTAACAGAATATCAGTTATCCAAAACATGCCTGGTTTTGGTTGACGATGAAAATCTTTTCAAAATGGAGCTTCAAAACCCTTGGTAGTTGTGTTCTCAATTTCTCAAAATTTACCTCTCCTTGCACACTAGTATTATTTCATTCATTCAGTTTCCTTTGTAAATTTGTAGCATGACACAAAGTGAACTGTTATGAAAGCAATTACATGCTTAAGGTGCTACCAAGTATAGGAGTAGTTTTCCACCTTCATTAATTACCTATTACAAAGCATTAATTTCTCGAATAAAGGAGCAATCATTATGAATTAGGGTTCAAATTATGAATGCCTAGATTTATGCATGGGATCGCTACTAGAGGAGAAAGACGACGTGACAATCTTATGTGGAACTCTATTGTCACTTTGATTTTTGTGAGGAATAAGCCATTAAGATACATGATCAATTTGTGATCACCAGGATTAAAACTTCCATTATCACCCTTTGAGAATAAATATGAAGAATCGGGGTGCTTACCTCCAAGATTGAGAGAAAACTGAAACAAAAAAGAAGACCAGGAACTGGGTTCAAGAAAGATCAAAAGAATAAAAATGATCAAAATGTTGCAAAAGAAAGTCTCTAGTTTTTGGGTTCCAAATGAAGGAAATAAAATAAAAACTACCTAACTCTAGTACAAGAAATTGATATTATTGGACTTGACGCTTTCAGTTGATGACCTACCAAATGGGGCTAGGACCAACCAAAGATACAACTCACTTGATACAATGGCACAGCTCCAGGATTCTGGTTTCTGAGAAAAACATTAAATTATATGAAAACACCAAAAAGATCAAATCCAAGAAAGAATAAGGATAACACAAAGACCGAGCAAATTTAAAATGAAGCCTTAATTTTACCAAACCATAGAGAAACATCAAATAAAATGAAAATGAAAGGAAGAAATAAAAAATGGGGTCCATATTTTTCCAAGTAGCAAAATGGGGCATGTTGTGAGACCACACAATAGGACCCATATGCCCAAGGTGGCGTATGAGTCACAGATCACTAAATATGGACCACACAACCTAAAAAGGCATGATTTGTGATTGGATCTTGGTTTATTTCAGGATTATCCTTAAAAATATGGATTAATTGAGGTTTGTGGATACAAAATAAGTCCAAATAAGGTATAAAGAATCCCAATTAATAATGAAAACCCTAGGAAAGTGTGAAAGTGTGGTACAACACTTTACAACACCTAAAATAAGGTACAATTAAGTTCATCTAGTTCACAAAATCCCAATACCTAATGTGAGTATGTTAAACACATTACAACACTAAGTCAAGGCAACATTAACCTCAATTTAACAAGGAGGACCCAAACAAGTGTGAAAATTTCACATACAACATTTTTTGACACTACATTTAGCCCCCACTTTAGTGAGAGGATGAACTTGCTTCAAACTCACACTAAAGTAGACAAACTCATATCAAGAAGGGTTTAGTCATACTAATGCTAGTGGGATAGGACAACACTAACCAAGAGGGTTGTACAAGCCCCCAGGATTGAGATCCTATGGAAAACCAACACAAGCACACAAGAACACACATGAAAAATGACATAAGGAGGAATAATAAGGTACAAGCATACACTTCCAAAGACAAGGAGAAAATTAAAAAAAAAAGGAAAAAGAGGGGTGGATCAGGGTATGTGCAGGATCATCATGGAAAAAACAAGCCCTTAAGTGGCAAAAAATTTAGAAAAATTAGAGTTAGGCAACTTGAAGTAAAAATTTGAATAAGTTATCTATATTATTTCAAAAATATGTAAGAATAGAATCTGTAGAAAATTGAATGTAGTTTTTAAACTACTAGGTTTGTTTAATAAATAAATAAATCTATTTGGTGAAAATTTAAAATTTCAATATAGTAGTACTTCAATTTCAAGGAAAAAAATAAGAAGTAGGTGTCTGTCTGACCACCCTAACCACAATAAAATGATAATATTTTTTTATAATATTTTAGATATAAGTAGAGGACTCATGTCCCGATGTGATGCATATTTTTTGTAATTTTTTCCAAGTAAATAATTATTTATGAATTTTTATTACAACTTTTAAAAAATATAAAAACTCATATCTTTGACCACCTTAACTTGGTCAAAACTTCATGAAATTCATTTTTCTTTTTTAATCCTATATATGAAGCATAGAATGTGACACATGTTTTGAATTCAAAAATGTGATACCATTTGAAAGCTATAGATGTTTTTCAATCATCCTATCAATTAGGACTTTAGTCATAATTTGAATAGAAAATGAATAATAATTACTTATTAAATTCAAAGTAAAGCATAATTTATATTGGTGGAAAGTTGAGAATCTCCTTTAAAAACCCTTTTCGTTTCATCAATTTTGGGTAAAAAAAAGTCATTAGCCACATACCCATCATATTGCCACTTTTTGGCCCATCATGATCCTGCACATAGCCATCAAGCTTTGACTATTTTTCCATCACGTGTGTATTAAATCTAGGTTATTTTTCTGAAAATGCACTCTCACTTTGAGGCAAGAAAACTTCAAGCTATCCATTGGGTGAGTATCGAAAGAGGTGAGACACATACAGACACGGTTGGTATGCACTCACAACATATGCGAATGGCTATGGGAAAGTCATGCCTCGGTTCAGCTTCCCATCAACCATACCAAAGCTAAAAGCTATACCTCCTGATAACTTTGATAAGGTGCCACACAACAATGAACTTCAAGCTTCATGAGGTAAGTGAAGCTTCAGATGCTTGGAACTCATGAACAAAAAATATGGCACCATAGGAAAGCAAAGTGTGTTATGCAAGGTGGCCATATAACTAAAAATACAAAATACAATAATAGGGAATGTTCAAAGGAGTCTTTCTTAGTTCATGTAAGGTCTTAATTTAGGGAAAATTGTGCCTAATGTATCTGAGAGAGGACCAATCAAAGAATGGAAGATTCACAACTTAGGGGACGTAGTGTGTCACATCAAGCCACTAAGAGGAATATAATATGCTAAGAGAGATCATGCTCTTGAGAGACATCACACCCAATGTCACCACAAAGCAAAAAATGCATCACATGAAGTAAGAATACTAAACCATGAAACATGAGAAATACAAAAGAATAATGCCAATGTATGCCTCTACTTTAAAGAAATTGCTAAACACCGTGCTATGAGAAATTACTTTAAAGTAGAGAATGATAAATGCCAACAACAAAGAGGACATGAGAGCTTATTCAGAAAGCACTATGCCAATTCATATGTTTCCAAATAAAGATACTTCATGCAAAGGAAAAGAGGGGTTTCCCCCAAAATAAAACTCCAAACACATGAGGGATCCATGGATTTGTTGTTAGTATGTTCTTGCTACAATGTTTGTAGAGAGCTCAGAATTGTCATCATTCCCAAAATACTTATAGAACTAGAAAAATGACACAAAGAGAGGGAAAACAAAGAAAAATCCTTTTGGGTCAACATGGAAGAGACATGAATATTTTGGTGCCTTACATCATCCCAAAATGAAAACACAAGACAAATGAAAAAGAGAAAGGAAAAGATTTTGGGTCAAAATGGAAGATACATGAATGTCTCAACACCTTGCATCATCCAGAAAAGGAAAACAAAAGACAAATGAAAAGAAGATAAGGGAAAAGATAAAATATTTACAACATAGAGAAGAATGAAGGTACAAATAGAGGCACGCTACAAAGAGAGAGAGATACATCAAACAAAACAATACAGGGGATCACATCATGCACATGCAATCACACAAAAATAAAAAGAAACAATGCAAAATACTAGATAGGCACATGCAAGTCAACTTGTTATAAGGTCGCCCGCATCCCAATCGTGTTCATCATATACAAACAGAAAAAAAATATCCAAAGGGACAATAGCAGGTTCCAAACTAGGGTCATTACCAAGTTCAACACTTTTCTTAGGAGAATTATCGTTTAAGCCCATAGAAGAGGAAAACAATGTATTCAATTCATTATTCACCTCCTCATCAATTTTAGCAATCTCCTCATTGTCATCTAAATTAATCACAACAGGAGGTCGAATGATAATTTCCAAAGAAGAGTTTAGCTCCTGTTGTGGTTGCACTATAGCATCTTTTTGTTTCGATGAAAAGGGAGATTCATTATGCATTGCTTTAGTTAGGTTTGGATTTTGATTTTCTTGCAGAATACTAGCAACCATTGTTTCAACATGAGTCACACTACTTGAAGGAAAAGAGTTATCAAGGGTTTGGTCCATACCTAGTGAACTAATGTTAACACTAGGAGTGAAAGAGCTAGATAATCCAAGATCCACAATGATTGTACTATCATGGGATGACATGAGTCTTGAGCTTTGTCTCACTATAGTATTAGCAATAGGACACCAAGTAGAAAAGCTCATGCAAGGGATACTAAATGCAAGATGGATGTAAATGTAGTTCAAATGAAATTATGCTAAATGAAATGAAATAGAAACTTTGTAAACTGAAACAAAAAGTTATCAACAACAAAGTTTTGAATTCTGGAAAATGCAGTTTAAAATTTGCACTGGGACTAAATTTCCTTAAGGGGCGTATGAGTCCCAGTGAGAGTTTTTGTCACAAATTTCATAAACTTTTAAGTTATTTTTATGCCTTTTAGTTTGGATGATCTATAAAATAAATTTAAATGCACATTTAAAATAATATTCAATGATGCAAGATGCAAAAATGTAATCTATATGCACTTTCACTAATGCAAGATTTAGAAACCCTAGAATGCCAATTAACTAATGCAAACCCTAAGGCAATGTTAATGCAAACTAGATCTAGGATGATAATGCACTCGAAATTAGAAATAATATGTTCTAAATGTAGGTTCACCAAAATGAAAGGTGGAAAATTGTAGTTGTTTATGGTTTAGGACATAAAACAACAATCTTCTTGACTCTCATTCAAGGAAACCCTAGAGATCTCAATCTAAAGTATGCAGAGGAGAAGGAGATCTTTCAATGGGGTTGTCCTAGGGTCTGATTAGAAACTAAAGATGGGTTCATCACCATGCTAGGGATTGGAAAGACTAATGAAATGCAAGACCTAATGTTTAAATCTAGTGTAATGCAAAGCTCCACTAAATGACCTAAAATTGCATGTAAATAAGAATAGAAAACTGAGAAATTAGAAGTATGTTGAATATTTGAAATACTGAGAGGGTGGTGAATCAGTATTCCATAAAACCATTCACATAAAATCCATCTAACCATTATTACAATTTTGATTGAATCAACAAGAGGGGACATAGAAAAAACCGTACACATGAACACTGGGATTTTTACTTGGAAACCCCAAAAAGGGAAAAACCATGGTGAGGGTTATCTCACAATATATTATATCCCGATACAAAATATTATAGGGCTCACTACTAGGACTCACTGTCCTTAAAAAGGATCACTTCCTAAATACAAAAGATGGTTGACCACCAAGATACAAAGATAGTGGCTTACTGCCCAGATATTGAAATGATAGAATACACCTTCAATGTGCAGGGTTCAATTCCAATGAAGCTCATAATATGAAGCACTACCTCACACAACAGTCACTCAACAATTCTACCTTGATCCACAATTGATAAAGCATTTAGCCTTGGACCTTACACTTCTTTCCACTTTCCAATTTCTTTCCTCTCCTTCTCTCTCTCACACTCACTCTATCTCATTCCTCAAAACATCTTATATACGGGTATGTGCAGGATCATGATGGGCCAAAAAGTGGCAATATGATGGGTGTGGGTAGGGTATGTGGATGATGACTTTTTTTAACCCAAAATTGATGAAACAAAAAGGGTTTTTAAAGGAGATTCTCGGCTTTCCACCAATATAAATTATGCTTTACTTTGAATTTAATAAATAATTATTATTCATTTTTTATTTGAATTACAACTAAAGTCCTGAATGATAGGCTAATTGAAAAACACCTATAGCTTTCAAATGGTATCACATTTTTTGAATCTGAAACATGTGTCACATTCTATGCTTCACATACTATAGGATAAAAAAAAAATCAATTTCATGAAGTTTTGACCAAGCTAAGGTGGTCAGGCATACGAAGTTTTTATATTTTTTAAAAGTTGTAATAAAAAATTAATAATTAATTATTTACTTGGAAAAAAATTACAAAAAAATATGCATCACATTGGGACATGAGTCCTCTACTTATATCTAAAATATTATAAAAATATATTCTCATTTTATTGTGGTTAGGGTGGTCAAACAGACACCTACTTATTTTTTCCCTGAAATTTAAGTACTACTACATTGAAATTTCAAATTTTCACCAAATAGATTTAAAAAAAAATAAACCTAGTAGTTTAGAAACTACATTCAATTTTCTACAGATTCTATTCTTACATATTCTTACATATTTTCCAAATTTTTCACTACTTAAGGGCCTGTTTTTCCATGATGATCCTACACATACCCATATACATAAGTATATTGTAATCATCAATTAGGTTGGCCTAATTAGATGAAAAAAAAAGTCAAAAATTTCTTTTTTGATACCATATTAAACATTTTATCCATGTAGTGCATTGTACCAAGTCGGCTAGCATCCATAAAACATAACTAGTCTTCATAATGTATTGCATATGCTAAGTTGGGAAAGACTAGAACACAATTCTCCACACTAGTCCAACAAAAATCCTTCAAGAAACCACCTTCCGGATCTAAGAACACATTAATTTCCCATCATACCACCAACATAGAGACTATCAACAAAAACACAACATAAGAATATTCACCTTAATAAAATGTGGAGTCTCACACACAATATGTCAAGCAAGGAACATCAGTAGAATATAGAGTTGAACTCTATTAGAGATAACTTTTTGCTCACAACCAAAAATCCCAAGATCTAGGTTATAGCTATCTGAATGAGTCGTGATGACACGGTTAAGAGATTAGATTCATACTAGATATTGTGGTGAATTTTAGACTCAAATACCAACACACTGATCCATCACAAAATGGAATTACCAGTAGAGATCAGCTTTTGGTCAACCAAGTAAACTACTCATAGAGTTATCACCATGTTGACATCAATGAAAACATAGGAACAACCAACACAAAACATCCATACTTCATGCTCATGTTGCAAGGCTCCATAATCCCAACAATCTCCCCCTTTAGCATTGATGGCAACATGCATGACAAAAACATTTTCCAATATATTGCAACTGAATACTCTAAATACTCCCCTTATCAAAACTATTCTTCACAAAAATGTTTTTCCTTTGTTAACCTCTATCTCTTCATCTCTCTATCTCTATATCTCTATATCTCTCGCCCTTTGACATCAATGAAAAAGGAAGGGGGTTTGGTATATCTATATATATCAAAATGTGACCAAAAAGATATGAACACAACACAAAATTAACCTAAAGAATAACCTCTTAGTCTCTCCAAGATGACCTTCGATGATACTTTTCCTTCTTACCATGAATATTTTTCACTTATAAGAGTCTTTTGTAATAGCTCAAGTTTAGTTAAGGACTTTATACCATCTACTATATTATTGGTAATAAGATTAATCTTTGATAATTCACCAATACAACCAAGAGCACTAGAAATAGAAGGGTGTCTGAGTTTAATCATGTCTTTTGTGCCACAAACTTCTTGATAACCTCTTAACTTTTATCCTATAGAGAAAATAATGTGTCTTGAAGCTACATAATGTAGGACCACCTTTGATTATCTCTATCTTCTACAAACCTATATGTATCTTCTTGAGTGCTCATTTGAGATTCACTCATCCTTAATTTCTTATGTCTAGTGTACTACTTGACCAATCTAGGAAAAAATAAAGTAGTTCTTGTTCCTCTTCTTCACAACCTTGTACATTCTCCAATTCTTTCATCACTTGACTATGTGCATTTGCACATTTTTCTTTGATATCTTCCAAATTTCCTTCATCAGACCTAATTTCAGTAGGTACTTCAAGTCCAAAGATGTAGGCCTTCAAGGAATTAATCAAGCCTCTGAATTTCTCCACAACAAAAATAGATGAATCAAAATTAGCACTGAGAATAACCTTCTACAATTCTTCCAAATCTTTTTGAATATTTATTCTTTCATGCTCATGTTCAAACTCACTTTCTTTTGCAACTTCTTGCTTAACAAAAATATTCCTTTTCTTCCTAGTTCTGGTTGCACTACTATAGGTACCTTCTACATTGAGATTCTTAGGGCTTTGCAAAAGAATTTTAGAATAATTATCAACTTCAGTATGTGGAAATTCATAATCTAATTTAGATATCCATACCAACCTTGATTCAACAGCTTCCATGTGACAAAAATCTATAGATATAAGAAAATTAATACTTTTGAAGTACCTTTCAACAACACTTACTAGAATCATAAACCTTCTATTCATCCTCATCTAAAATTTTCTAAAGAATGCAACAAGGGAAGTCTCTTGTGCATCTGAACTACCAAGATTTATCATGAATTTCCTGATTTGATGGGAAATAGGCTCTATATTTGACCATTTTATCCTTCCTATTTTTGGTAATTCTCTCAAAAAGTGAAACAAAAGATAGACAACATGATTGCCATACCAGAAAGTATTATTGTTACTCTTCATTATTTCCTTTAAATTCTTCAAAATATGTATATGGAGTAATTCACACAAATCAGAATCCATACCTCTTTTAACCATATCAACAACAATATGCACAATAGTAGTAGAAAGTATGAGGTCATTTTTAGGGATACAAACTTTGTGATCGATGATGATAACAGCATACCTTATTACCAGATCAATAATTGATCTCAAATCAATCTCTTTTCCTTCAAGATTCACACCAGCAGCCTCAATTATCTCTTTCTCATCCATATCCTTCCATTTAGGAAATGGTCTAGAGGAACATAAACTAGTTACATCTCTGATAGCTTCTCAGGTAATCAAATGTGCCTCATCAATCCACAAAGATTCATCATGAATTCTGCTTAAGACTATTTGAATATTCTTTTCAAATTCAAACAAAGGGACTTTTCTCCAAACATCCAACTTTTTCTCAAGTAACACTTTATAGGCATCATGACTCTCTTCTAATTCACTCTCCCATAGCATGCTCGATTGAATTGATGAAATTTATTTTATCTTAATATAAATAAATGCATAGATATCCTCTATAGGAACCACTCTCAAAAGGATACGAGAGAATGCACCGAAAGACTCTTCCAAAAGATCCTTCAAATATCTTCTTAAATTAACTTTCTCCTTATCCGCACTATTCACAACCTTTGAATTATCCATAGTAATAAAAGTGAAAGATTGTGCAAACAGGAATACCTTTGTGAATGCCATTAAGAAATGTATAGTTATCCTACTTCCATAGCTCACTTCAAATCCACTCTAAATTTCTCTCTAAGCTTTCTTTGCACGCTTCTCCAAAAATACATAAGCCTCTTGAATTATTTGAATTTATTCCTTCCATTCTGAATGATTTTTGTAATAAATGCTTCGACTTGCAGGAAGATTACCTAAAAAATTGTGTATCCCTCCATTCTTCTAAAATTTGTAGACTTTATCCTTCATACATGTGACTAAGAAAAATTCCTTAATTTACTTATCACATTAAATATACTTTTGTCATGATGTGACACAAGTATCGATGAGGGGTTTCATTAGATTTTTTGATAATTTCTCCCCCTTATCCACTGCTTTACTTAGAAATTGATGGGAGTATCTGCACTGAAGGTCGATACAGATAAGACTAATGATTCATCTTGATTTCCTTCCTTTCTCCAAATCCTTTCCATTTCCTTTCTCGCTTCTTCTAAATCAATGATTTGATCATGCTTCTTCGCTAGATAATTATTTTTTCTTCTTTTGTAATTATTAATAGGATGTTCAGATTGTTGCACTTACAACAAACAACATTCTTCTTTCTATTTTCTCTTTTATTCAACTTATCTTCACATGCATACTATCTTTATATCCAATCTTCTTGCACTTAAGAAATTTTCCAAATAATGATAAAGACTAATTCATTTTTCTTTTGCAGTCCTTTGCCTTATGACCAAATTTCTTGTAGGAATAATAGACACCATTGAAAGATAAATACCTTTTAGCATCATATCATTTGACAAGAGTTCTTCTAGAATTGTTTCTTAGACCCTTGATTTGTCCATATTTGCATCAAGTCTTCTTATTAGTAGATTGCTTCACTTTAGAACTTTGGCCTTCCTCAAACCATAAACCACTCTTATCCATTGAAGATCTTTGAGAAGTAATCAATTCATCAAGCATTTCCAAGCTTATCCTAAATTTTTCTTCAAAACTTCTTGACCTTTCTAGATTAGATCTCAAGATTTATGCTTCTTCCTCAAGCTTTATGCATTCATCTCTTCCTTTGAATTTCAATTTCCTAACATTATTTATTTCTTTTCTTTTCATCCAATTGTTGCAATAAGTTGGAGACAATTTCATCTACCTTAACCAATAGATCACATGCTTCAACACTTTTACTTTCTAGCTTTTTAATATACTAATTCAATTTCATCAACTTGTCCTTTAGATCTTCTATTTCTTCAGAATTTCTAAAGGAAAAAAATTCTTATACTCAAATTCTAGGACCTTCCTCAAGTTGTTAGGCTTCTTCTAATGAACCAAGCTCTAATACCAATTGTTGAACATCCAAATTATTGAGATAGGGGGTGAATCAATATTCCATAAAATAATTCACATAAAATCCATCTAACCATTATTACAATTCTGACTAAATCATCAAGAGAGAACGTAGAAACAACCATACACATGAACACCAAGATTTTTTCATGGAAAACCCAGAAAGGAAAAACCCACAGTGAGGGTTAACTCACAATATACTATATTCAGATAAAAAATATTATAGGGCTCACTGCAAGGACTCATTGTCCTTAAAAAGGCTCACTACCTGAATACAAAAGATGATTGACTGCCAAGATACAAAGATAGTGGCTCATTGCCAAGA
Source organism: Sequoia sempervirens (assembly GCA_007258455.2). Classification (NCBI taxonomy): domain Eukaryota; kingdom Viridiplantae; phylum Streptophyta; class Pinopsida; order Cupressales; family Cupressaceae; genus Sequoia; species Sequoia sempervirens. Next base: position 418,944,528 of record VDFB02281492.1, read on the forward strand.
GATTGAATTGATAGGTTACACCTTCAATGTGCAAGGTTTAGTTCCAATGAAGCTCATAATATGAAGCACTACGTCACAAAATAGTTGCTCAACAAATATGCTCTGATCCACAACTGATAAAGCATTTAGGCTCAGACCTTACACTTCTTTCCACTATGCACTTTTTCTCCCCTTCTTCTCTCTCCCACACTCACTCTATCTCATTCCTAAAAACATCTTATATATATACAAGTATATCTTAATCATCAATTATGTTGGCCTAATTAGATGAAAACAAAATAATCAAAATTTTCTTTGTCGACACCATATTAAACATTTTATCCATGTAGTGCATTATACCAGGTTGGCTAACATCCATAAAACATAACTAGTCTTCATAATGTATTGCATACGCTAAGTCAGCCAAGACTAGAACACAATTCTCCACACTAACAAATAATCCTCAAAGAAACCACCGTTCAAATTTGAGAACACATTAATATCCCATCATACCACCAACATAGAGACTATCAACAAAACCACAACATAAGAATATTCACCTTAATAAAATGCGGAGTCTCCCACATAGTATGTTGAACAAGGAACAACAGTAGAATATAGAGTTGAACTCTATCAAAGATAACTTTTTTCTCACAACCAAAAATGTCTCAAGATCTAGGATGTAGTTGTCTGAATGAGTCATGATAACATGGTTAAAGGATTAGAGTCATATTAGATCTTGCAGTGAATTTTGGACTTAGATACCAACACACTGATCCATCACAAAAGGGAATTATTGATAGAGAGAAGCTTTTGATAAACCAAGTAGACTTCTCATAGAGTTATCACCATGTTGACATCAATAACAACATAGGAACAACAAACCAAAAAAATCCATGGTTAAGTGCACAAAGTTGAGTGCACGAAACATGGAAGTTTTTGCCTTGGCCAAAAAATTGAAATCGGCTTTGATAAAACCGGATCCCATTTAGCTTTGGGATCTTGAGCCTGAACACAAAACAACATCCCAATTTTAAAAAATTGAGATCCCATTTTCTATAGGATCCCGAACCAATGGAGAAGGAACAAGATCCCGATTACTACAAAACTGGATCCCGATTTGTAGAAGTTGAGATTCTGTTTTTTAGAAATCAAGATCCCATTTTATATTGCTATTTATTTTTTTAAAAACAAACAGAGTTCATTTCACAATGGACGGGATCTTGAGTACAAGCAACAAAAACCCCCACAAACAGCTATAGGTACCCACCCATGCCCCATTTTTATGCATTTTTCTATTTTTTATTGAAATTGTGAAGAAAATAAGTGAATTTGGCATTTTTTTTTAAATTTACTTCATGTTTTGAGCATTTTTTTCTTGTTATACTATAATTGAGTAATTGTAAAAATAGACAAAAGAATGCAATGAAGCCTGAATATTTTTTAATAGAAATGAAAAAATGAACCTTGAATTGTGTTTTACAAACAAAATTTAACTTTTGAAACCTAAATTGTTCAATTAAACCAAAAAAAATTGAATTTGAAAACCCTAATTGAACAAAACAAGAAAAATTGCATTTCAAAACCCTAGAAATTGAAATGAAATAAAAATTGCATTTAGAAACCCTAATCAAGCTTTTTGAAACCCTGAATTCAAATCAAACGAAAAAAATTGAATTTGAAAACCCTAGTTTGAACTGAAATGAAAAAATTGCATTAAAAACCCTAATTGCTTAGAAATTGAAACCCTAAATTTAATTGGAACAAATTTTTTGTTAAAACCCTAAATTGAAATCGAACAAATCATTTTGATTTTGAAAACTAGGTAATTTCAAGCTCAAAAAAAATCATTTGCATTGCTTAAATGTTTTAAATTTTATTTGCATTGTATGGAAAAAATGATATGTTAAACTTTAGTTTCAATGTTAAATTATAATTAGATTAGAAAACAATATGTTAAAGAATAGTTAAAATTCATAAAGTTTATCTTGATGTTTGTTTGCAAATTTAGTTAGCAAATTCATAAATCTAAGCACGTACAATTGATTCCAATTGGCACTAACTTGCAAGTCTAAATTATTCCAAGGGCCGCCCAAACTTCACCCGAAGTTTGGTAAACCCTAGACCCTGAACTATAAAATCTAAACCCTCAACACTAAAGCATTTGAATTTTGTCTTAGGACCTTAAAATGAATTTTGGTTGCCTTAAAAAACCCTCTATTGTCACCATTCAGTAGAGATTTTTGTAATGTTTTCACTTATTTGAACACATAATATAAAAACCTTAAATGGTTTCTACAGGTTTATGAAGAGTAGATGATCACTCTCTATGATACTTAGGCATGATCATTAGGGATCTACATCATTGGAAGAAAACTTTATTCTATTATATCCATAAGATAGGAGAGTGCAAGTGAGAGTGCTATGGGTAAAATTTCTTTCATTGGACATACCTAAAATTATGTAGGTTCAATGTTAAGAATGGGTCTATTTGATAGATTTATGAAAACTATTATGAATATCTAGAATACCATAAAAGTATAATTATAGCAATTGCAATTGGAAACACTTGGGTATATATCATATGAAATTTAAATCTAGTAAGGTGTCTATTATATAGGAGAGTTGATAATACATGGAAAGAGGTTTGTATGGGAATATATGTATTAAGAAACACATACCATAACCTCTATAGGATTTTTAAGATGTGATCCTAGATAATAATCCACCCATCCTCAAACATAATGGATTCTTTAGCAATTAAGAGAGATTCAATAACCATAAAACTACCTATATTTTGATACTATATAGATTTATGTGGAAGGATAGAAATGCATCAATAAGGAGAGCAAGATGGAACCATTTAACACCTAAGGTACACCTATTACATGGGAAAGGGAGGAGGTATATGATCATAGGTTGGAGGAACTATGCTATTATTACAATAGAGATAGGAGGATTCATATTATGCTCTTATAAATAAGAGGTTAATTTAGAAGATTAAAAGAACTAGATAATAACAAAGGAAATAATTCTATAGAGGGAGTGAGTGGGATTATTGGAAATATACAAGGAGAGAGGAGAAGGTACCAACACCTACATAGAGTCCTACACGAAATACGCCAATCTAGGCACTTCCTAGAAGGATCAAGATCCATGTGAGTAGCCTCTTTTTATTTTTGTATCTTCTACATATCTGTATTTATTCCTTTATTATGTGATTAAAATTATGTATGATATAACTTATTAATAAGTAATTACAAGTATAATTATTAAAATATTTCGTATTTATTTTGATATCCTCTAATGTAGGAGGAAAATTTTACTTGTTTTGATAGATGTATGTTATTTTTGTGATATGTATAGATTGATTCATTTTTAACATGATACTTTTTTTTATTAGAGGGGTAAATATTTTTGACTCAGAGCTAGATGGAACCAATGAGGCCATAGTATGACTAAATTTGGACCTCACTAGACATATAGATCCCCTTAAGCCATCCTATCACCCTAAATTGTAAATAAATTTCTTAAGGGGTCCCAATATGACATTTCTTAAGGGGATCAAAGAAGTTCTTAAAATTTGGTGAAGTTTCCCAAGGCAACCAAATTTAACAATAATAAGATCGTGCAAGATTATAATATGAATGAGATTTCATGATCTAGGTTGGTCAGTTGAAACAAGAGTAGATCTCAATCAACTAATCCACAAGAAAATGTTCTTCACTAACTTGCAAGTTCATTATATTCCAAGGGGCACCAAAACTTCACCCTAAGTTCTGTAAACCCTAAACCCTGAACTCTAAAATATAAACCCTAAACACTAAACCATTCATTTTGTCCTACTTGATCTTAAAGTGAAATTTGGTTGTCTTTGGAAAATCCACCAAATTGTATTCCCTTATGCCATGTAATTTTGTCATAGGATCTTACTACATATATCCCCTTAAGATATCCTATTACCCTAAACCCTAAACTCTAAACTCTAAACCGTAAACCCTAAAGCCATCATTTTTTATTAGGCTCTTAATGAAATTTGGTTGTCTTAGGCAACTAGACCAAATTCCATTCCCTTATGCCATGTAATTTTGTACTAGGATCTTACTACATGTAGATCCCCTTAAGTTATCCTATTACCCTAAACCCTAAACTCTAAAGTCTAAACCCTAAATCCTAAAGCCATCATTTTTTCTTTAAAGGCTCTTAATGAAATTTGGTTGCCTTGGGCAACTTCACCATATTTTATTCACTTGAGCCATGTAATTTTCTCCCAGGACCTCACTAGACATAGATCCCCTCAAGCCATCATGTCACCCTAAATCGTAATTCAATTTCTTAAGGGGTCCAAATGTGACATTTCTTAAGGGGATCAAAGAAGTTCTTAAAATTTGGTGATCAAAGTTGCCCAAGGCAACCAAATTTAACAATAATAAGATCGTGCAAGATTATAATATGAATGAGATTTCATGATCTAGGTTGGTTAGTTGAAACAAGAGTAGATCTCAATCAACTATTCCACAAGAAAATGTTCTTCACTAACTTTCAAGTTCATTATATTCCAAGGGGCACCAAAACTTCACCCTAAGTTTTGTAAACCCTAAACCCTAAACTCTAAAATCTAAACCCTAAACACTAAACCATTCATTTTGTCCTACCTGACCTTAAAGTGAAATTTGGTTATCTTAGGAAAATCCACCAAATTTCATTCCCTTATGCCATGTAATTTTGTCATAGGATCTTACTACATATATCCCCTTAAGCTATCCTATTACCCTAAACCCTAAAACTCTAAACTCTAAACCCTAAACCCTAAAGCCATCATTTTTTTCTTAGGCTCTTAATGAAATTTGGTTGCCTTAGGAAACTCCACCAAATTTCATTCCCTTATGCCATGTAATTTTGTCCTAGGATCTTACTACATGTAGATCCCCTTAAGCTATGCTATTACCCTAAACCCTAAACTCTAAAGTCTAAACCCTAAACCCTAAAGCCATCATTTTTCTTTAAGGCTCTTAATGAAATTTGGTTGCCTTGGGTAACTTCACCAAATTTTATTCACTTGAGCCATGTCATTTTCTCCTAGGACCTCACTAGACGTGGATCCCCTTAAGCCATCCTGTCACCCTAAATCGTAATTCGATTTCTTAAGGGGTACCGATATGGAATTTCTTAAGGGGATCAAAGAAGTTCTTAAAATTTGGTGATCAAAGTTTCCCAAGGCAACCAAATTTAAAAATAATAAGATCCTGCAAGATTATATAAATATTAATAGTTAATTGTATTTTCATTCAAGTAACATGTGCCTTAGACATAAATGAGGCTTACATATTTTATCATTTGTATTCAATTATTTAAGGCCATTTATATTGAATGGTTTAAAGGTATTTCCTAAACATGTATCTTACATATTGAAATTACAAATCTAATGCAGGTTCACTCATATCTTAAATATCACATGGATCCATTCATTAATATTCACAATACACCTCCATGCTATCCATCTCCACCACCTTCACCTCCACCTCGTAACTCCCCAGCTCCACCACCTGAAATCAATGAGCATGGTCGTTTGCAAGCACAAATCAATGCCAATGTTAGAACCATCCAAGATCAAATCAACATGATTCAAAATGAAGAATGTGTCGCACCTCCTGTGAGGATGTTTGAATCTAGGATGCAAACCCTTGTTGATGTTGTTAGGGCTATGGATGGGATCTTAGATGAGAATTGACAATGGCTAGAGGAGAGGAGAACTTCTGATTATGAAAAGGAAAACACAAAGAAATAAAGAAATGCAGTAGAGAGCCACAATAGTTTCTAAATTAAGACAATGATCTTAAATAGTTATGAATTTATAAATTTGGTGAATGATGGATATTTTGTGTGATGAATTTATAAATTTGGTTCCAGATGGATATTTTTAGTGACATGAAGTTATGATTTTGGTTCTAGATGGATATTTTTAGTGACATGGATTTATGAATTTGGTGGAATTTATGAACTTATAATGAATAATATATAATAGTATATATTTTATGACTATCTACTAGATCATGATTTCTCCTACTGAAAATTGTAATATATATATATGTGTGTGTGTGTGTTAGACATAAAATGATATTTTGTGAATGTTTCAAGTTTATTGTTTAGTATGTATGTGCATGTATTAAAAATTTGCATATATAGTTCTTAAATTTTGAAATTTGTATGTATGTACATAATTTAGTTTAATGATCTATACACATGCAAATTATGCATCATATTTTTTATTTTAAATGTACATGTACATGTTAAATTTTGAATTTTGTATGGACATGCTCTTGAGTTGAACAATCAATGTATATATATGTGCATTTCAATTAAATATATGATCTTAATATATATGTTGCTCATCCTATTTCAATTAAATATATGATCTTAATATATGTATGCACATCCTATTTTGTATGATTTAATGTAGGTGCACATTTATATCGAGCATATCATGGATGATTTTAACATTGATGATATCACCAATCCACCACCTCAGCCATAGCCACATCCACCTCCCCTTCCCCCTCCCCCTCCACCTCCACCTCCACCTCCACCTCCACCTCCACCTCCCCCTCCACCTAATATGCTACATCCAACACCTATCACATCTGACGAGGCTCGCTTGAGAGCATGTATAAATGATCAAGTTGCATCCTTACAAAATCAAATCAATGCTATGCAGAGTCAAGCATTGATTCCTCCACATGTGAGACGTTTTGAATCTGTGATGCAAAACATTGTTGATGCCATCAGGATGATCGATTCTAATCTTGATAGGAATTGACCAGAGAGAGAACAAATGAGATAATTTTATTTTGATGCTCTCTTACAAAAAAATATTAGACTTTAAAATAACGAAAGCCCATCTAGCCCCCTACTTTCTTGACCCCGTTACTCGACAACCCATTCCACCCAACAAATCCTACACATGTACATCATCGAACTCTGGTCTCAACATTAGGCTCCCTTAGTACACTCGCAAAAGACCTTGATCAACATGCTTCTATGATAGTGGGTGGGGAGCATAGAGATAATTATGATGGAGGAGTTTTTTATGGAGCTGGTCTGAGTACTGCTCCAGGAGTGTTGAGGCTCATCCCCCATATATGTACTAGTTTTCATCAAGTATGCTATGTGTAGACACCTAAAAATGGTCTGGAGAATCTAATTAATTAAATACGACTTATTTGATTAATTAATCTTAAATTCATCTACTTAATAAATAAATAGAAATATTTATTTATATTAAGTTCATTATTAATTCTTCTATTTCATCATATTATTTCTCTCTTAATTAAATAAACAAAATTAAAAAATTTGTTTTATTTAATTATTATTATTATCACTTCTTTTATATTTCTATCATGAATTAAATATACAACTTAAATAATTTGTGTTATTTAATTACTCATCACATTTTACTAAATAAAGATATCCTAAAAATCTTTATTTAATTATCATTTTCCTTATTTACCCTAATAAACAAACCCTATAGCTTCAGATTTATTAAATTTATTATTCCTTTACAAATTCTAAATAAATTTAAATGGTTTAAATTAATGCAAGCAAAACTATTTAATTAATTATTCACTCACCAATAAAATTAAAATTTCAAAATCTAATTAATTCTACTGTCATTCACGGGAAGAGCTTCGGAGACAAACCTGCAGGAAGTCCTCTCAATCCTCTTCCAACCACCTTCCCTCTCATCTTGCCTGGTGTTTTCATGGGGAGAAACAATCCTCCATGATCAGCTCCATCTTCTCATCCCATGCAATTCAATTCTCCAGATTGAATCCTAGCCTCTTATCCCGTATCCCTGTGCAAATGTGATGCCGTGAAAGCTATAAATACAGCGCTTTGGCTGCAGGAAATGGATCCCAACTTGTGCAATCTTACTCTGCAGGTTTTCCAAGCATTCAAGCATTCAGCATTCATCCAGCATCCATCTAGAATCCATCAAGCATTTTAATTCATTTAAATATGGCTGTTTATAGTAGTTTCTTTCTCAGAAGCTTTGTTGTAGAATCATCTTAGTTGCATTATTAAATCATATAGCAATAGAAATAGTTTAATTCTCATTCTCTAAGTGTCATTTTAGCAATCAATTAGCTTCTAAAATCTGAGAGCAAGTTGATTAAAGAAATCTTTAGAGTTAGAGAGCAATAGGACAGATTTCTGAAGATTCTTAGTTTAAATTATCTTAAATTTCTTGAATCTTAGATACAATGTCTTATTTAGAGGTGTAGAAGCATGTTTAGATGGTTTAACTCATTCCTACGCTTACAATTTGGCACCCACCGTGGGGCCTAACCCCATATTCTGCATATTTTTTGTGAAAAGTGTCTTACAGGTATTGGCGTGATAGTTTTCGCGGAACAGTGACATTTTATAGCGTGTTGGCTGGATTTTGTAGCACTCTGGTGGTCTGTTCTAGCATGCCCATCATCTATTTTAGCGTGCCGGTGGTCTGTTTTAGCGTGTCGGCCTTTTATTATAGTGTGCCGCTCAATTTTTTTAGCACGTCGCGTCACTGTTTCAGCGCGTAGATTCATTGTTTCAACGCCTCAACTCTTTGTCTTTAAAATATTTTTCTTTTATCTGGATCTGACGCGTTCGTGGCCAGATTTTTTTTTTTGGTCTATTTTGGTTAAAATTTACCAATCCTAAGACAAAAAATGGATTAAAGTTTACCAATCCTAGGATAGCAAATGGATAAAAGTTGATCAATCCTAGGATAGAAACTTCATAATTTATTGTGGGATTAAAATTGAAAATCATGCTTTTATGGAGCAATATCTCCATATAGATTAGCTAATTTGTCTTTTTGGGTTTTTAAAAGTGAACAAAATTTCTCTGCTGTGATTGGGTGATAGGTTTATGCTCTCCCCTTAACTGGGTGCATCAGAATACCAGACTCACATTTTCTTTACGCATTTTCAAGATTTTGTTAAAACCTTTAGACAGGCCTGCCATAGTGGGAAAAAGTACTCACCCTACGGGAACGACCTGAGTGGGGACATCCAAAAGCCATGGTATTCCAACCCACTTAAAAATTTATGTGAATTTGGGGAAACCCTCTTTCAACGGAAGTGTGCAGGATAACCATCCCCAAAATCTTTGTTCTAAAGATTGGGAGGTCTCTCGAGGGAGTTTATCCATAACCCTCCGTTGAAATATCTAGAACCTGAAATAAAGCATGCTTGTCGGTTTCTAAAACTGTTGCTTGTAATGCTTGGCGGTCGCGAGAGTGAGGAAGAATCTACCCTCAAGCACTCACCATATAATTTCAAGGGTATTTGTTTACTTTCAGGGGGATCCGGTGTTTAGCTAAGTCACTCACGATGCACTTTGGAAAAAAGACAAAACAGGCACCCTCCTAGGGGTGACATATAGTTTATTATTAATTAGGCGCAATTCAAGGCTGTGGAGGCCATTCGGTAACGGCCTTTTGTCTCTAGGAGTGAGTCTATCTGAAGTGTCTTATCTGTTATAAACCAGTGAAAATAAAAAATAATCATGCTTGATTCTTGAGAACATACACTATCTGTTTAGATTCTAGGATTTTAAAGTCAACCATTCTATTCTTGCTTGCTATGTTCTCTTTCATTAAATTCAGATAAGATCATCGCAAGAAACTTCAAAATCAAACACTTGTGAAATTCTCATGATTCGAGATTGGGTATCCACCAAATTTGTCAAGAAATCTCTTATCAAACGAATCAGAAAGCCAAAGAAAACACTTACATACAAACAACTTCTGAGAAAGCAATAATTTTTATATCAAAGAAGGAAAGTTCTACTCCAACATAGGATTTTTATTCATAGGTATCACAATTTCTCTAGAGGTTATACAGACGACTATGTTGTAGCTCCCTTAGATTCACAAGCATTTTATCAAAGAAGGGCTCTTAGGCAACACCACAATCACAGTCAAAGAATTCATCCAGAATACATCCCACAACCAGCCATACAATACGATACCAGACCAAGTGAGTTTCATAGAGTAAGATAGTTTTTTGTCTTAGCACCTCATGGTTTTGTTATAGTGCATCACTGCTCTATTTTAGCGCTTTGGATTTCTGTTCTAGTGCATACCAGATCTGCTTTAGTGCTTTGGGTCTCTGTTATAGCGCGTCACTGCTCTGTTATAGCACATCACTGCTCTGTTTTAGCGCTTTGGGTCTCTGTTCTAGCATGTACCAGATCTATTTTAGCGCTTTGGGTCTCTGTTATAGCGCATCACTACTTTGTTATAGCGCATCCCATCTCTGTTTTAGCGCTTCGTGTCTCTATTTTAGCACTCCAGAAAGTCAAAAAAATAGAGAGTTAGTAAGACAATTTGTCATTTGCCCATATCGAAAACAAGGTTTTCATTAGTCCAAAACATTTTTTCCATAGTCCAAAACACTTGAATCATACAAAAAGAAAACTTTACTATTATGCCTAGGTCTTGAAACATCTTGCAAAGTGTCCTTATCACTAAATCTGAGATTTTTTTTGTGTCAAAGTTTCCCTATCAAGGATTTTTATCATCCTTCCATCATGAAACTAGACACGACTAAATCAGATTTTAAATCAAAAACCTCGACACTTATCCAATCAAAAATCCAAGATCAGAGTCTAGAGTAAAAGAAGTTCATTATGCCTATTTTTACGATCGGCATATCAAAGAACAACAACGGAAAATGAAGAATAGCGATATGGCTAAAAACCCTTGGGGTTGATATGTAACAACGTTCCTCTCACCCCAATTCACAAAGAGAAAAGAAATAACTGCTAGAAATCGAGAGAAAGTTCCAGCAAGACCCTCTGTTTCCGCCAAATTTATGGAAAGATGCTACAAACAAGATGCGGAAAAGTATCTTGTTATTAGCTGAAAAAGGTTAACAAGCACACAAGGCAATGTAAATCAACTCAAAGGAGCTCTTCACCTAACCCAACTGAGTATAGAAAATCCAAATCAAATAGATGCTTTGACCGGAAACAAATCCAACAATTCTAATTCTTGGAGTTCAAAATATCCAACAAAGAAGGGCCAATATAAGATATTCCTTACAAGACATTTTTCCATATCCATTCATTTAAAGCATTAACATGATACCATTTCCGCGGTATTGTGAATGCACGACATAAAACAAATACAATGGAAGAACCGATCCTTTTGATCACGTACGGGAATTTAGAGCCATGAGCATAGAGTTCGCACATGAGGACTCTTACTACAATTATTTCCAAGAAGCTTAGGAAACACTTGCATGGAGTGGTTTTCTAAAATGGAACCCGGGATCCAATCTTTTGAAGAACTGATCAATAGGTTCATAACGCACTTCTCATTCAACATCCAACATGGGGTGACCTTAAAAGAACTCTACAACACTAAACAAGCAAAGGGTGAAAATTTTCTTTCCTTTCTCCAACGATGGAGAAGGCTATTTGCTAAATACCCTAGATCTATTCCTGAAGAGGAGAAGATAGAGATGTTCATTGATAACTTAGTGGATGACATGAATTACAGACTGGACTTACAATGTCTGTCTACATTTGAACAAGTTATCAAAAAGGGGCTCAAAATTGAAGAGGCTCTAATCAAAAGAGGAACAATCAAACACTTCATTGAAGGTTCAAACAATAGCAATTCCTCTAACAACAACAACGAAAAGCCAAGATTTTGGCAAAAGAATAAGAATATTGATACCATGATCGATACACACACGTCCAAACCAGTATTCAACTTGACGCCAACCACTACAAACAAACAAAACAATGATCTTAATGTCAAACAAAGTAGTGCTCAAGGAAATAATCAAAACAATGGAGAAACAAAAACCCAATCATTCCAATGACCATCCAATAAACAAAAATTCCACCATTAGGGAAATCATTGGAATCAGTCCTCAAAGAAATTTTAGATGAGAAACTTATTCAAGTACAAGAGGCTAGGAATTGGGACCCTCAAGTCAAACCATCATGGTGGAATGAATCACATTACTGTCACTACCATCAAAATAAAGGCCACATGATTGAAAATTGTTGGTAGTTAAAACATGCAGTACAAGACCTTATAGATCAAAAGAAAGTATTTGTAGAGGGACACCAAACAAACAAAGATCATACAACATTCAAAAATCCTCTACCCAATTATCAGAAGGGAGAATCCTCTTCCGCAAACACCAAAGGTAAGAATGTTGGCTATGTTTATGACACAACAATCCTTTGTCTTTCTGTTGCCAAGGAGGATGAAGAGTTATACAATCAAATCAATCAAAACAATGACATTAAACCTACAAATTTGGTACAACATATGGACAAATCTGAAAACCAAATTAATGTAATCACACTCAAAGGGAAACAAGAGTACCAACCAGTTAATGTCACAACAAGGGCACAATCCAAAGTTATATTGAAAGGAGCATCATTATCATCCCAATCTGTAGATCCTCCCCCCAATTAATATAATCTCATCGATCAATTATAGAAAATACCAGCGCAAATATCCATCTTGGAACTTTTAAAGATCTCCCCATCACACAAAGAGGTCCTTGAGCAAGCTCTTGTATCAACCACGGTACCTAACAATTTGGATGTATGTCAATTCCAAGCTATGGTGGGACATCTATCTGCACCTCATTGCCTTTCATTTTCTGAACATGATGATGTATCACTCACCCATCCCTCATTCCCACCTTCACATTGAAGTCCTCATCCATAAACAGGTGGCAAAGCGTGTCCTGATAGATGGAGGGGCTGGTTTAAATATTTGTACCTTAAAGCTGATTCGTGCACTAGGATACTCAGATGAAGCCATTGATACAAGAAGAAAAATCACAATCAAAGCATATGATGAGGAAGAAATATCCTCTAAAGGGTTGATCATATTACCCATTCAAGTGGGACCTATTGTCCAAAATGTGGTTTCTCAAGTCTTAGATAGGGAACTGACATACAACATACTGTTGGGACATCCTTGGATTCATGATATGCAAGCAGTACCTTCCACCTATCATCAGTGCCTGAAATTTCTTGTCAATGGACAGGAGCTAACAATCACAGCAGACTATAATGACACCCAAGCTTGTCATACATTGAAAACATCTCAGGACACATTGATACCTCACAATAGAGATGTTAGCACATCAGATTCATCTAATGGTGAGAAACAACAAAGCTTCATATCAAAGTGGCTTCCAAGACAACAAAAATCACAAGAGATCAAAGTGGCACAATCTAACCCTTCAAATGTTGAAGAACAATTGGCTTCACTCTCACACCAATTCACCAACAAAGTACAGATAAGTGATGAAGGAATAAGTGAATATGGTGTTGGAAACTCTTTCCTCTATCACAGATGTTACCCTCCTTACAAACGTATGGACAACCATCTACAACCACCCAAAAATCAGCACAATCTACAATGGCATTAGATGGCAGATTTGTAAAAGCTGGAAACTTAGATGAAGAATCAGAAGATAAGGCCACACTAGATTGGATTTATAGGGATGAGGAAGCTTCCACTTTCATGAGTAATATCATAGAGACAAATCAATATGGAAAGGGAAAAACTATTCTGGAGAAGATGGGATATTCAGGACAGGGACCTCTTGGGTTAAGGAAACAAGGCATAACAGAACCAATCCAGCCACTCACACTACAACATAAGGATAAAACTGGACTAGGATATGCAACAGAACAAGGATCTCTTGATCGAGGGAAACAAAGTGTAACAGAACCAATCCAAGTTCTCACAATTCAGAAAAATGGCAAAACTGGACTAGGATACACAGAAGAAGCAAGAGCAGAAATCACCAATAAAACTATGGAGCGTATTCTTCAAATGAGAGATAACTCTGAAATAGATTCAAATGAATATGAGTGGGACAACTTATCAGATGTTTCCTATGAAGATATTCAAATTGACGTTATCAAAAAGTATACCCCCAAACGTGAGGAGGGTCAAAGCTCGAGATTTAATCCTATTGTCTTTGAAACACAAAATTTTGATGACTCAAGTGAAGATGAACGAACATCGATTGAGATAAATGATGTGGAAGAAAATACCTTCGTAGGCCTCAACATAACCATTATCAACCTGGATGACATTTTTGTCTAAGCTTTCACAATCGCTGACCTCAACCCATCTAATGATTCATTGCCTTTACTACATCCTAAGCTTATCGAGTGGGAACCCCAACACCCCATCAATCTCTCTGTTTTTGACAATGATTTCGCTATTATTAAATACCTTTGTTGTGAGGAATCCGATACTTTTTCTACCAATGCTTCTTTTAACAATTCTTTTAGGCAGGAGGATGCCAAGCCTTCCAGTTGCAAAAATATGGAAATAAAAAATGGATCTAATGGTGAAAACCATTCTATGGCAGTATTTGATCCTAAAATAGTAAAAACAAAGAACGCATCCAATGGTGAAAACCTCATTGAGGCACCAAAGGATGGAAGGTTTGACATCCTCCCACAACATTACCATGAAAGATCATTAGTGTTGATAGAACCTACACAGTCTATTGATATTGGCACAGTAGAGAAAGTAAGAATACTACACCTGGCAGCATCCATGACAGATACAGAAAAGCCAGATTTTATCAAATTCTTTGAAGAACGATGCATCAATTTTTCAGCAGTCATACTCGACATGCGAGGCTTAGACCACAGATCATTTTGCATCTTATCCTTACGGTGGCACTAAACCTGATAAAATAGGCGAAAAATGCATACTTAGGTTGCATTATTATTGAGTAAAATGATTTGAAGAAACTACTAAATGCTGGATTTATTAGATCTATTGATTATGCTGAATGGATATCCAACAATATACCTATTTCAAAACCAGATCACACCATCACAATATGTACTAATTTCTGGGATTTAAATAAAGCATGTCAAAAGGATGATTTTCCTTTGCCAAACATAGACATGATTGTAGATTTATAATTTGTATCCAAATGCTATCACTCAATGGATGGATTTTTGAGGATACAATCAAATCAAAATAGCTCCACGAAGACCAAGAAAAGACAGCATTTACGCTAATCCATAGAGGAGCTGCCTTTCTTGAACGTCATGCCTTTTACAGGTTAAAGAATGCGGAGCTACATACTGAGAACTATGACAACAATCTTCCATGACATGATGCACCTTCATGGAAGACTATGGATGATATCTTAGCCAAGTCTCACACTAGGGAAGGACATCTAGAGATACTGGCCAAAATATTTGACAGGTTGGAGAAATTTAAAGTCAGATTAAATCCTAAGAAATGTGCCTTTGGAGTAACATCAACAAAACTACTTGGATACATAGTTTCTACAAAAGGAATTGAAGTAGATCCAACAAAAGTTAAAGCCATTGTGGAAATGCCACCTCCTAAGAACATTAGTACATTAAGATCTCTACAAGGTCGACTACAGTCCATCAGAAGATTCATCTCTCAACTAGCAGATCGGTGTCATCCATTCAACCATCTTTTGCATAAAAATGTGTTTTTTAAATGGGATGAACAGTGTGAGAGTACTTTCAATCAAATCAAGCATTATTTAATGACACCACCAATCTTGGTGCCACCCAGTAAAGACAAGCCATTGTTGCTATATATTGCAACAACAGATATTTCTTTAGGAGCCCTGCTAGCACAAGAGGATAAAGAAGGAAAGGAAGCGAGACAATACTATATATGTGGAGGACACTCAATGGACATGAAGTAACTTCACCTTCATTGAAAAAATCATGTAGCGGTAGTATTTACGAAAAACACAAGTGCGACACTATATACTCCTCACCTTGTCAAGCGTTGCAAAAATTGATCCCCTCAAGTATTTCTTGAGCAAAAGCGGAAAAACATGAAGGTTGTAAAGTGGGTCATGCTCTCGATGAGTTTGACATTCAATATGTCGAAGAAGCTGAGCAATCAAAAGGACCGATCCTTCGCTGACCAATTAGAAGAAGCTCCATTATCAGACAGTCATCCTATGACTATGGAATTTCCCGATGCAGATATCCTCAACATTACAACACAACCATAGCAACTCTACTTTGATGGATCCTACACACAACATGGATCAGGAGCAGGAATTCTATTTGTCACACCTCTTGGGCACACAATCCCGCGATCATACAGGCTTACCTTCCGTTGCACTAACAATGTGGCAGAATATGAAGCTTTGATCCTTGGAATTAAAGTGGCTATTGACTGGAAAATCACAGAACTATAGGTGTATGGAGACTCTCAGTTAATCATCTATCAAGTCAATAATGATTACCAAACTAAGGATGACACACTGATTTTATACAAGAGACTGGTAGATGATCTAAGAAAATACTTCATAGATATCAAATTTGAGCAGATACCAAGATCAGAGAATAAAGCAGCAGATGCCATGGCCACAATAGCATCTCTTCTACAAATTCATGAAACGCAAGATCGTTATCGATTTATTGTAGAACAAGTGTCAAATCCTGCATACACAAATCCCAGATCCCAAACCATAAGCCTTTTGGATAGTGCCCAATCTTCCATTTATGGAGACATCTATACTTATCTAA